>OZ023262.1:21060495-21660495 GCA_964006375.1 Tillus elongatus | reverse complement strand
GTCATTATGTCAGTCATCATTTATGTTTGTAATAACTCCATTTTCTGATGAAATTATAAAAATGTTTGTCTGTATTTTCAAGAGGTTACGGTTTTTCTTAAAATAAATTGGTTATGTATTAGAAAGCTATTTGTTGTATCTCTTGTACATGGATCAGATTGATCATTTGTGCAATAAATTAAATAAGGCGTTTACTGCAATTTTGACGCATAAAGATTTGCTAAGCTCCGATCATCTGCTTAAGGTACATTACGCAACTCTCTATTCACATCTGAGTTACGGTATCGGTATCTAGGGCTCGGACCTCGGACTACCATACAATATTTGCGCAACGAAAACGAATACTCAGATTAATATACGAACTAAGCGACATGTAAGATACGCTTTTTACATGTGTCGCCATCTCGTTGCGGAAGCGGTGGCTCCAAATAACAGAGAATGTTAAAAAAAAATAGAGACTGTATACAACCAACTAACAATTTAGTAAATTGTCAGCCCTGGCCCATTTCTTCCCCAATATAGGTACAAAGTATGTAAGGCTAGATGTTTTCTCAGTACAATTGGAATTCCGTACTGATGAGCTCTAATTAGAGCGAAACCGGTCTAGGGTTCTAATTGTGGTGAGAATACATCTAGCCTGACATATTTTCTCCCTACATTGGGGAAGAAATGGGGCAGGGCTGACAATTTAATAAATTGTTAGTTGGTTGTATACAATCTCTATTTTTTAACATCCTGTGTTATTTGGAGCTGCCGTAACAACATATTACTTGGTTCCGCAACGAGATGGCGACACGTGTAAAAAGCGTGTCTTACATCATACTTAGCTTTGCGAGGCTGGCTATCATAGCCGTATTACTTTATAGGTGCATTTTCGCTGCAATTGGTATGCCGTACCGACGAGCTCTAATTAGAGCGAAACCGGTCTACGGCTCTAATTGTGGTGTGAATACATCTAGCCTTACATATTTTGTTCCTATATTGGGGAATAAATGGGCCAAGGCTGACAATTTACTAAATTGTTAGTTGATTGTATACAGTCCCCATTTTTTAAACATTTTGTGTTATTTGGAGCTGCCGTGACAATATACTACTTGGTTTCACAACGAGATGGCGACACGTGTAAAAAGCGTGTCTTATATCTCACTTAGTTTTGCGAGGCTGACTACCATAGCCGTATTTTTTATAGGTGTATTTTCGCTGCAATTGGTATGCCGTACTGACGAGCTCTAATTCGGGCGAAACCAGACTACGGTTCTAATTGTGGTGAGAATACATCTGGCCCTACAAACGATATTTTTTTATGTTTTTATTTCAACAACACATCACGAGGGCTCACAACCCAAATACTATCGTACCGTGGGTGTCCACAAGGAGGAAAGAGGCAACTTGTTATGAAGGTTTGGAGGTTCGTGGGAGAAGGACAAACATGTGCCGGCAAAGAATTCCACAACTTGGAAGTCCCCGGGACACAAGAGCGGGCATAACAAGAGGTTCTATGTCTGGTGACCTGGACAGTAAAATGGTGTATTCACTCTGTTCCCCTGGTAGATCTGTTGGGGGCAGCAGGTGAAGGAACTATGGAAGAAAACTCCTCTGAGCAGTGCCCATGCACGTATCTATAAAAAAAAGAGAGAGGCCACCAACGGCACGTCGGTGGGCAAGGGATGGCAGCCTTTGGGTGAGGGTAGGGTCACCGTTGACACGTATAGCTCTGTTCTGAATGGAGTCCAGGATATCGAGTGTATAAGCGGCAGCAGCACCCCAGATGTGGGAGCAGTATTCGAGGTTTGGTCTTATTGATGAAGTATATAAGGTATAGAGATTAGCTGGTGAAAAGTATTTGCGAGCCCGGAAGAGGAAACCTAGTTTCTTAGCAGCCGCTTCTGCAATTGATGTGACATGTTGGTGCCAATTGAGATTTCGATCCACAGAAATGCCAACAAGTGAAAAGGACTCATTACTTTGAATAACTTGGTTGTTTATTGTGATGGGTCTAGGGCTGATGTCTCTCTTCTGAGAAAGAAAGCAAGACTGTGATTTGGTGGAGTTGAATTGTACAAGATTTCTACTTCCCCAGTCTAATATTTTTTGTAGATCCACGGAGGCAGAGCCCTCCATGAGTCTGCGATCTTCATCTAATTGGGCTAAAGAGACAGGCTTAGAATATTGTATATTTCAGTGGAGGGTGCTCTCGTTCGCGTAACTGTGAACTGGGTTGGATGTGCTAGAGAGGAGGTCATTGGTGGTAGGCCATAGGGCTTTATGGGCACTCTTGTCGTGCGATATTTAACCAAAAGAATGTTATGACGTTTACATCCGTATACTTGTTCCATCTAATATCTTATATTTAAAAAAATAAGAAAAAATTTGTAATCAACTCGCATGTTCATAAATGTAACACTTGACAAAAAGACATTTTTTAGCCAACTAAATATCACCATTCTTTTTTTAAGAAATTATGCAGGTTGTTTTTTATACAACCAGCTGCGTTTTTCTTTGATGACCACAAGTTTCGAAAATAAATTAGGAATCAACTAAAAGTTATTTTGATTGGTTTTTATAGTGGGAGTGAATTGTATGCAGCTGAACTTGTGTCTATAAATATGTTATTGTTATTATTATCGACTTTAGCCTGAAGGGCTTTCACACTCCCTCAAAGGGGAACATTCACTCATCCCAGGTATATCAGACACCAAAGGGACTAAGCTCAGATGAAGCCCTTTCCAAGTTTTTCGGACCCTGAACGACAACCGACACATCCTCATCTCCCTGGAATCTCCGCACAGCGTGGGCAGTTGCAAGTATTACCGGCTTTCGCATAACCTTATAAAAATACTCTCCAATGCCCAGTCTCTTAATGTTCTTTAGAAGATTCTTAGGAACCACACCTGTTGACCACATGACTATTGGAATCACTCGGACACTATCTGCCCTCCACTGTCTTTTTACTTGTATCTCGAGGTCTCTGTACTTAATGGTCTGTTCGTTGTACTTTATATCTAGATTATTAGTACTTGGAATGGCTACATCAATCAGCGTCGTTTGGTTGCAGGACTTATCCACTATTATATTATCTGGTCTGTTGTGGAAAACTCGTTGGTCTGTAAGCACAGTCCGATCCCAGTACAACCTGTACCCTGAGTTCCCTAGAACAGGATCAGTAGTGTATCTATACTAGGGCACCATACTAAGATTTAAAAGTCCTAGTTTCAGAGCCAGTTCTTGATGAAGTATTTTGGAACTGCGTCGTGCCTCTCTTTACAATATGTTGCAGACAACGCTTGACATCCTCCGGTGACGTGCTGGATAGTCTCTGAGTGACACCCAAATCTACATTTGTCATCTTGGACAGAATTATCTTTAGGTATATATTTCAGATAGTTTCTTGTTGTGATGACCTGGTTTTGTGTGGCCAGCAAAAACGCCTCTGTCTCTGGAAATATCTGTCTTGACACCAACCAGTAGCTCAAAGCCAATTTGTCGACATGTGCCTGGGAGGTATCATTCAGGTGTCGCCTATGGAGAGGCTTCTGCATCCTATATTGCAGCTTGTCCTGATCAGTCCGATTGTAGCGATGTTGAATCATCTACCTCGCATATGGCACGGTGAAGTTTCTGTAAGTAACGGCCCGCCGGTGGAAATATGTACATAGGTTCAATATCTGCTGGCCTAACTGTTTGCCAATATCCAACACTCCTTTTCCACCTTGGTTTATAGGTATTGTTACTCGCTTGGTAGCACTATGGGGGTGATCCTCTTTGGATTTTGTTAGGAGTATTCGCACCTTCCGTTGCAGATTATTATTATTATTATTATTATTATTATTATTATTATTATTATTATTATTATTATTATTATTATTATTATTATTATTATTATTATTATTATTATTATTATTATTGTCATTACCCTCTGCCGCTTACACTTTTTCAACCACAGAGCAAAGGTTGGTGATAGATGCATTTTCTCTCGATTTTTAAATTAACCTTCCTCTCCAGTCAATAAACGTAAGACCCTAGGGTCAAAGTAATCACGTTCGGATAATGCGCTAAGAATACAATGTTGTGAATGGATTTCTATTTATTTATTTATTTTGGTCATATTAAACATTCGTCAGTTTTCCATGCTTCAAGGAATGTTTCCCTTGAGGAAAATAGTCAGGAAGACCATCCAAGAATTGATATATTTTGATTGCTAAGGAGTGACATCTGTGGTATTTAACTGCGCGCATTTAAAAAGCTGCCGCGAGTTATGATAGCACCATCCGGTATACCACATACGACAAGGCACCGACCAGCAATTGTGCGTAGCCTGCATTTATGCACCTGTGTGAATTTCCTGTCCACTCAGCGTCTGGGACATTTCCAAACCAAAGACTTATTGATTAATATATGCATAGTTAAGTTTATTAATATATAGGTAATAATTCATTTTCAAGTCAGTTAGTCTTTTCTGTCCAGTCTTAACAGTTTAGATTACTCATATTAATATTTTATATTTTACAACATTTAATTTATATTGTATTAATAACTGTACTTTTGTGACTCACGTTAAATAAATTTAATTTCATAAAGTTGCTCTGAAGTACAACTCTTAGTGGCGCAGTCGGTAGGATGAGTTTAGTGCCTTTTGACAGCATCGCAAAAGTCAGCACTTCGATTTGTATCGTTTAAAACTCAGAACAAGCAACAGAATTCAACAGGGAACAACATCGTCCAAGTTAATAAAAATAATTATAAGTAAACTTAAAATAAAAAGCAGTGAGTGCGCGAGCGATCAAAAGAGAAAATAAGGTTTGATACTGAACTTCTGCTTACGATGTTGTCTGCCTTATTTGCTGTATCTTACGGTGCTGAAGCAAAGAAGAAAGAACATGGTCTTCAACTTTATACTGATGTACGTGCTTTCATTCTACCTTTATTTTATTTTCCTTGTCCAACTTAATCCAAAATCGATTAATGTTAAACTTTCTCACATTTTGTATCTTATATGAAGTTTTTTCTTACAATAGGGTACTCCCATTTATTCTCGCTAGTCCGCACTGTTTTTGAAAAAAAATCAATGTAAACTTTAAAAGTTAATTTAAAATTTTTCAATAATCACCTTGCTTGAAATTGAAGCTGGATTAGGAGACGTAAGAGGGTAAAAGCTATGAGAAATATTTAATACTTCTCGTATTGATATGTTATTGATACAAGAGTTTTCCAGAATACACATTTTATTTCTTGAAGGAGAGAATCAGCAAAACACATTCAAAATAATAGATAATAAATAAATTCAATAATGATTATCGGCAGGAAAAAAGTACAAGAAGGTTTTTCAATCAAAATAAATCTTTTTTTTTTAATTGTAAGATAAGAATTGATGTATGTCGATATTTTCATTGTATAGAGACTGTTATTGTTTATTTTATTGTTGTAATTGTGATTATAGTTCCTAAGTTATTACTGTTATAGGTTAGTTTTATTCTTATGGTAAATATTGACATACATCACGTAGACAGTCTGCAGGCGTCATCCGTCATTTTTGTTTCATTTTACTTTCATTTTTTAAAGACATTTTTGAAGAAACCATTATAACATAGTAACAGATCAGTATTTGTAGTTGATCCAATTTTTATCTGTCTGAGGATGCTGTCAAGCAGTGAAGCTGGTTACAGAAACGTTGAAGAACATCCTAGAATTCAGAAGGGCCACTCGCTCCAGTTAGTATACACGCTGGCGACGTCCTTCACTTACCGAAACGAAACCCAACAGTGAAGCCAGAGAAGTAGTCTCCAGATCTGTATGTAGTATGGACCAGTTTCACAAAGTAAGGGCAACAACAATCAATGAATATAAATTTATTCTTCTATCCAATGATCGATTAAATATCTCAAAAATTTCCTAATCGTTTTTAATTTGGTTGCAGGCATCTAGAATTCGTGGCCAGAGCTGACCACGTGCGTGTATAGACTATGAATAAACTGTTGATTTGAAATGTCTGTACACAACAATCGCACGTTTTTAAATCTCGGGATATTGTTGGCCAAGAAATTCGGCCATCTATTCTAATCCAATGATATCTGTAAGTATTATTAAAAAATTCCCGAACTAACCTGCTGTAATGAGCTGTGCAACCATCATGTAAAAACCATAAATTATTCCTAGTATTCAAATCTACATCATCTAATAAATGTACAGCTAGATGTATTTTCACCATAACTAGAAACGTGGACCGGTTTCGCTTTAACTAAAGCTCGTCAGTACGGTATACTAGCCAGTAGTGCGTGTAAATAGAATGTCTTCGATTGAGAAATATTTTCATATAGCTAGGTGCTGAGGCTCGAGCATTGAATCTTACTTCACCATAAACTAAATAGATATCTGCATAATCTTCATTAGTAAACTCCACCATTTTCATAAAGTTTTTTCGCTGGACAGTTTACAACACAAGAGATTCAAAATAACTTATCTGTGGAACTCCAACGTAATCTGACAACTAAAAATGACAGTTCTGTGTGTTGACATTTGTTACAGCTTTTACTTAGTTACTCTTCCAAAGCCAGCTTTCATTTTAAGCAATTAATATATATATATATATATATATATATATATATATATATATATATATATATATATATATATATATATATATATATATATATATATTTGGGCGCAACTATGAACTTTGCTGTCTGACGGCACTTACTTAAATGTTGCCCTAAAGCCAACGACCTTCTTAAAATAAAATCCTGAACTCTTTTACTACATACCTATAAGGACGATTTATTCCATAAAAAAATGTATAGTTAAGAAAAATGAATAATAGAAAAAAACCTCTTCATTCATATTTTATCATCTTATAAAATTATCTAGTAAACAAGTCAAAATTGCTTACCCATTTTGATCAGGGACCGTTGGCTGCATCCAGCTCCTAGTGGTTGATAACGGTTCCTCCTTGAGACTAGGCCCCCGTGGTTGATGGTGATGGTGCAGGCCAGCAGCAGCAGCGGCAGCGGCGGCTGAGGCAGCATCCTGATGATGGTGCAAACCGAACATTAGACCGGGGGCGGCAACTCTGGGGTGAGCACCAGCCCCTGCTGCGCCACCCCCGCCCCCTGGGTACAGCTTGCGGCCCCACGCCGCCGCCACCGGGTCCAGTTCAACCGGGGGGGCCAGTGGGGCAGCCCACGGAGAGGCCGTCGGGTAGCCGCCCCCGCCTCCTCCTGCTGCACGTTCGTCACCGGCAGCAGGCGATACAGAAGCGCCGACCTCTTCCGAACGCGTTTTGAATTGGTAGAAAAACGGTGACTGAAAATAAGTTTAAAAAAAATTGTATTAGTTTGTGGCGTGGCGCAAGGTAGTATTTTAGTTTCACTAACATTTTTGATATAAACGCTGGAATTAAAAGAACATATCCTTGAAAATAGCTTGTAAATATGAGTCATACAGGCATAAAGTTTTTAATAACTGTGCAGCTCTAGTGTTCATCGTGGTGGGTAGAAGGCACAAGACACTTAGAGTTTGTAAAAACCTGTTTATTCTGTTATTCCAATCAACTAAATGTTGTGACTTGTAACATTGCAGCTGTAGTTTTATCGCAATATATGACTTTAATTTGCAATTTTCTATGAAAAAACGTTGACTCTCAAAACTGGTCAATAATTTTCCGAAAGTGTCTAGGCGGGGCATAGAGGCTAGAAATTATTTTTTAATATTTTGAGTGAATTTTCATTAGACTTTTGATTTTATAGAGTACGACTTAAAAAAAACTTTTTCAAATAGCTCGAATTAGATACTCTAGAACCATATCCTGGCCAGTTATATATCACGGTGAATCCCAGATTGTCGCTCTAGACATATCCAAAGCATTTGACCAGGTCTGGCAAGCAGCGCTGCTTAATAAACTTCCGGCCTATGGCCTACCACTAAAACTCTGTACCTGGACAGCAAATTTCCTCTCCAATCGGAGCATTTCTGATTGTCGTGGATGGCCATTCCTCTAAACTATATCCAATTAATGCAGGAGTTCCTCAAGGTTCAGCTTTAGGCCCTACTTTGTTTCTTCTCCACATCAATGACTTCCTCTCTAGCACATCCAACCCAGTTCACAGTTACGCGGACGACAGCACCCTCCACTCAAATATACAATATTCTAAGCCTGTCTCTTTAGCCCAATTAAATGAGGATCGCGGACACATGGAGGGTTTTGTCTCCGTGGATCTCCAAAAAATATAAGACTGTGGAAGTATAAATCTTGTACAATTTCAACCCCACCAAATCTCAGTCTTGCTTTCTTTCTCATAAGAGATACACCAGCCCTAGACCCATCACAATGAACAACCAAGTTATTCAAAGTAATGAGTCCTTTTCACTTGTTGGCATTTCTGTGGATCGAAATCTCAATTGGCACCAACATGTCACATCAATTGCAAAAGCGGCTACTAAAAAATTAGGTTTCCTCTTCCGGGCTCGCAAATACTTTTCACCAGCTAATCTCTATACCTTACATACTTCACAAATAAGGCCAAACCTCGAATACTGCTCCCACATCTGGGGTGGTGCTGCCGCTTGTACACTCGCTATCCTGGACTCCATTCAGAAGAGAGCTATACGTCTCATCGGTGACTCGGTGACCCTACCCTCACCCAAACGCTGCCATCCCTTGCCCACAGACGTGCCGTTGGTGACCTTTCTCTCTTTTATAGATATCTGCACGGGCACTGCTCAGAGGAGCTTTCTTCCATAGTTCCTCCACCTGCTGCCCCAAATAGATCTACCAGGGGAACAGAGAGAATGCACCCTTTTACTGTCCAGGTCACCAGACATGTTATGCCCGCTCTTTTGTCCCGAGGACTTCCAAGTTGTGGAATTCCTTGCCGACGCATGTTTTCCCTTCTCCTCCGAACCTCCAAACCTTCAAGTCCAGAATTAACAAGTTGCCTCTATCCTTCTCGTCGACACCCACGGTACGATAGTATTTAGGCTGTAAGCCCTCGCGGTGTGTTGTTGAAATAAGAAGAAAATGAATACATACATACATATATATATATATATATATATATATATATATATATATATATATATATATATATATATATATATATATATATAAATGTGTAAATCATGGGGTGTGAAGCTTCTAGTCCACCTAGAGACTTCCGGCATCTTTCTTTATGCTACAAAATTGTGTCCGGATACTAAGTTTGTCGGCCAGTTTTTAGACTCAAGTTTTCCCATTAAAAATTGCAAATATTCCTGTTGAAAATGGTATATGTTGAAACTCGTCAATTTATTTACACGAAATTAAACTGACACCAATCTATATTGCGGTAAAACTACAGATTCAATGTGCTAAAATTCGGTTTATTTTAAACCTTTTTAATCGGAAGTAAATTCAACATGATTTGGAAAGAACCACGAAATGTATTCCCTGTTGTTAGAAGAGGAAATTATCAAGGTTTATAAAGTTACATAGAATAAACAAAGATCGATATTACCTTACATTCAGTAGTTTTTAATTAACAGACTGTCACAAAATTTGATTGCCATATTAAATGGATAGTAGTTAGTTAGTTAGGTAGGTAGTATATGGCTGCGGCAGGTTGCCATTCGCACATTTTTCTGTGATTTTAAAAAATATTTCCGGGATATATCTGTCTGAATAATACTTAGTGGGGTAGTACGAGCATATATAAATATGAATTGTTTGATTTTTCAGATCACTATGTATTTCAATACATAAATTAATCATTCTGACAGGCACTGAATTACACAAATTATTTGTTTCTATTTTATATATGTGCACGCACACAAACATTTGTCTTGGATTGAAATTCTTATTAATTTTGTTACTACTATTTTATGTACTTAATTTTATTATGATAAGACTGGGATATAATCTTCATGCCTTGGGGTCGATCAAGACAACTTTAAAGACACACAAGAGGACCCTGGTAAGAATGGGAAGACATATGGAAAAACGATATGACTCTAGATTTTATTTTCTTACATTTTTATTATTTTTAGTGGGTTTTAACACTTATATTATTTGATTCTTTATTAACAGTTTTAACTCCTTTTTAACCTAAACACTCACACAAAATCCCGTTCGTACATATAAACGTACACATTCATACACGCACACATGCAGACAACGATACACTGGCTTCTTTCTAGTAATAGGTTTCCAAATTTACAGATGAATCTTTAGATTTGTAATATGTAGTAGAATACCTCGATATATCTGTACATTTCTAGTTTCTAGTAAGTGAGAGAGATTAAAAGGATTGGGAACTATCTTCATCTCAATTATATCATCTAAAAAAGATTTAATTTTTATTTTTTTGCCAGAGATGGTACAAGCTAGAAGCACATGTTCCGGGTCCCCAATCTCACCACACTCACAATTTGGATTATCTCTTTTAGTTATTTTGTACAGATATTGAGGTACTAAAACATGACCGAATCTTAACCTACAAATGTTAGTTACTAAAGATCTACTTACAGATAATTGGTTAAACCATGATATTATGGGTGGAAGTATTTGAATACTTTTATAGTAGTGACCGTTGTCGTCACTTTTATATTGATAACTCCATTTTTTAATAATAACTTCTTGAACAAGATTAGAATAAATGTCCGAGACTGGACAAGTATAACGTATTTCCTCACCTTCTAATGTAGCACACTGGATAGATAGAACACTTCAGAATCTTTAAATGAAGTATTAATAGTATTCAGCTACTTAAAATTAATATGTGTATGTGTGCAGAGACAGGGACGGCACTGGAAGGCTATTCATCATCAACAGACTAAATTTAACATAAATCAGTTTAAAGAGGTTCAGTAATATTCTTAGCATAAGGTAACTAAGCTACGTTATGTTTTGCAAAATTCGTCACTAAAACGCACTCCCTGGGTTCTGGCTTTTAGTGAATTTTCTTAAAAAAATTCACATCCCGACTTTTGAATTTTGAAAAAATTTCTTCCAATAAGCGCGAACTAGGCACCCTAGAACCTGTATCCAGGGTCAGTTTCAACATATATATATATATATATATATATATATATATATATATATATATATATATATATATATATATATATATATATATATATATATATATATATATATATATATATATATATATATATATATATATATATATATATATATATATATATCACACCGATAACTCAAAAAATAATGGGCCGATTTTAGTCAAATTTGGTGAGTACCTTCATTCTGCAAGTGGCTTTATATCTCCGGAGATAACAAAGTAAGGGCAACCAAATTTGGTACCCATGATTGTACTATCGATAATGACCCACTTGCCAAGAATTTAGGTCTATATGTTGAAAGCGAAAAAAGTTATAGGCGTTTAAGGGGGAAAAAATGGGGTTTTCCTCAAAAAGTCAAAGTGAATTTGAAACGTCAAAGTTCGCAACATTTAGACAAAGAACCTGAAACAAATACGGATTATGTAAACAAATAGTCGCAAGAAGAGTGTTCTGCAAACCCTTAAGTTTCAGCCTCAATCGCCATTGTCCTTCATTTTACTAAAATATTTACAGAAATTTCATTTCAGATAGACCTTTCCTCTGTTACTTTGGCTGTAGGTTTTTTTCTCCCTCAGGGCTCGTCTGCGGCTTTACCGCCCCGATAGCACTGCAGTATTTGGCTTAGTGTGCATTGGCTGTAGGTTTAGTTAAGTTTATGGTTTAAGAGTCTATAGTTTTTAACTAATTTTCGTAGAAAAAATTCGTTAATTAGGAGATCGCATCTTTTCAATTCTAAAAACATTTTTTCAAATGAGCGCAAACTAGGCCCCCTAGAATCCATATCCGATTATACTTTCAATTTTTATTAAGTTTACCTATGTACAAGGTGACGCCTTTCTACGGTAAAGCTCAATATAATTGTTATTATACAAGATATGAGAAAAATAATTGTATACGTTAATTATCAGATGTCTTAAGCTGCATCTTATAAAAATATTTTACCAATCACAGGGTGGTCCATAAGTCATTGGTGATCCCTAAAATTGTTTTTTTTCAAACACCCTTATATTATTGCATTTTTTTAACGAAATATGATGCATGTTTGTAAGAAAAACGCAGTAAGTGCGTTTTGGTAACGAATTTTTATTAAATCCTTTAAATTTCAATAACTGGATTTGATATTAACCTAAGGTTTGTTGCCTAGGAAACCATTTTTCTCGGAAACATTCTAAGCTTCTTTTCGGAAAATTTGTGTACATTCTCAAACAATAAGTAATTTTGATAAAATATGGCACATTGTTTCTACTACATAGGCTACACCAGTAACCAGATTGATGCCTGCCTGCATTAAAGTGACATATTTGCTCTTAAAAACATTTTTTATCAAAATTCACTTCCATAATGCACTTAGTCCAGACTTTTTTTATGGGCAATGAAGGGCACAAGGCTAAGCGATTTTTCATGAAGAACAAAATGCTTGTTATTTTATATACGTACCAAAGAAAAGTTAGTTCTTGCTAAAATGCTTAATAGCTCCAAAAATAAAAAAAGAATCAACTGTTTATTAAAAAATTAGAAACATTTAAGACGCGATGTCCGCATTGGAGAATTTTTTCTGCGACAACTCGCTAGAAATGGTTTTTCAAAACGGGCAAAGGTTTTGTAAGAGAAACAAAATGACCTGAATTTTACTCTCCAAAGAAAATATAGATCGTACCAAAAGGATGAATAATCCCAAAAAGTTAACAATTTTTTTTTTCATTTAAGGAAACGGAACAGGTTTTAGAAAATGTAAAGTTATCTTTACATGGCTTGTCATAGGTGATTTAAGTACTATTCGGACAAATCTCAGGACATTGAGAATTAAAAAAAAACAATTAAATGAAAATCTTCTCCGTTTACACTCTTCGCAACTACGATTTTGGCGCTATGAAATAAAAAAAAACTATAGCGTAGATGTGTGCATGCATAAGATGCATGTGTGTGTATGTGCACATGAAGAAATAATGTGCATTTTCTGTCCTGCACCTAGTGTTAAGTACTGGACGTATAAAGCCTATTGATGTGGGTGCGTATACATGAGTGTATATGCGCCCGCGTATAGGTGTGGGTGGATATGTATGTAAGTTTTAATTTTACTACATATTTTTAGTAAACAGCAAGTGTATAGGGAGATAAAAGAAGATAAAAGAAAAAACTTAAAGAGCTTGTTAGATTAACATTCTTAAGACAGGTTTTGCCATTGTGAAAAACAAGGTCAGATGCATCCTTGTTCATTTTGAAGAGTGACAGTGACTGAATGAGCCAGTTCTCAAAAGTCAAAAAAGTCAAAACTCTAATCAATATATATATATATATATATATATATATATATATATATATATATATATATATATATATATATATATATATATATATATATATATATATATATATATATATATATACAGATCTCCTCATTAGTGAGTTTTTCGTTTTATGAAAAATTCTCTAATACAAAAATCTGTATTTAGATATAAACGCAGGCAGTTCAGTCCCAAACTTCTAAAGAGTTCTATATTTATTAGTGAAATCCCGTAGATAAAAATCACCAATGGGGAATTAGCTACTTTGGAATGTTGAAAAAAATATTTCAAATGAGAGCGAACTAGGTCCCATAGAACCCATATGTGGGGATAGTTTAAGTTTTTATTTATTTACATATTATAGGTATACACGGTGACGCATTTCTATGGTAAAACTCAATATACCAATCCGTTATTACATCCCCATCTACAAGATACGAGAAAATATAGTGCTGCAAATTGCATCATAACTTCCACATAGCTGTGATAATTTTTTATCTTCACAAAGACATTCTCATGCAATTAATTTAGGACCCATGACTTGACCACAAGGAAAATATTTGTATTCCTGTACCCATAATTTTTTGAAACGTTATATTACTCGACTTGTATTGAAAAAATGTCAATTTTCACCAAACCACCCCTTATTTATTCCAACTCCTGAAGCGATCTTACCCAAAAACCATTTGAAGCGTTTCTTTGTAGGTTGCTAACTGAATACCAAATTTGAAGATGACATATCAATTCGTTCAAAAGTTATTGCGTCTATTAACAAACAGACGTATATGTCAACAGACAGACCGACCGACAGCCAAAAAAAGTTTCGTTCCAGAATCAAGGTTTCTATGTCTTTTGAGACTTTTTAGTCGTTTTAGCAAAAAAAATCGAAATTTTTGTCAACAATATTCCACCTTTGCACATTCAACCCCAAATTTAATTTCAGCACAGAATCCTATATCATTGACTAAATTAAGAGTTTTCTAATAAATAAACCATAAACGTTATATTACTAGAGTTTTAAAGAAAAAATGTCAATTTTTACCAAATCACCTCCCATTCTTACCCTACCCACTAAAGCGATTACCCAAAAACAATCCGAACCGTTTGTTTGTCGGGTGATAACTGTATACCAAATTTGAAAACGATATCTCAATTATCGTTCCTAAATCATGTTTTCTATATGTTTTGATACTTTTTACGACGTTTAAGCGAAAAAAAATTGGGATTTTGTCGCCGATGCGATATTTCTACACGTTGTGATGATGTGGAAGTAATTGTATACCTACGTTAATGATAGGGTGGGTTGAGCTGCATCTTATAAAATTATTTTGACAATCACGAGCTGGCCCAAAAGTCGTTTGTGATACAAATTTATTTTTCTTCTTTCATTGAACACCACTTTTATTATTGCATTTTTGCATTTTCAATCGAATGCGTGTTTGTCATGAAAAAAATCATAGCGTTCATCGTTATCGAGTAATTTCAATTGTTTTGCAACTTTTTGCATTTATGGTACATATCAAAAAGTAGCAGACGTCGATTTCCACCAATATGACGTATTCAGAGACGTTTTCAGTTATCTATAGTATTTGTCGAAAAAATCTAGATGCCGTAGACGGGACGCTCTCAAATAATGACTGAATCTGAAAACATTCAAACTGCCGTCTCTTCATTTTTTCAAATGAAACAGGCTGTATTTTGTTTTTCAGAAGTGAAGGGCACCCCGTCTGCTTCAAATTTCGTATAACACTCTCTATACGTACAGACTCTAGTTTTAGAAATATTTACATTTATAATGGCATAACAGGATTCATGTAGTGTGATCAGCTTTAATTTTTTTATTGAGTTTTTTATTCAATTCTCATAACCGATCAGATTATGTGATATAGAGAATTTTTGAAGAAAACTAATAAAATATTTAAATTAACTTTGCTACCTATAAAAAAGGTAAGAAATAATTAATTTGATAGGATTATCTATGTTTACATTTTCATAATATCTGTAGGTAGCTATAAATAGTTGATAAATTGTTTTGACAAATGTCAAATAAAACTTTAAAGTGACAGAGTTAAGGATTGTTCTTATTTTTGAGAGCTTATGACATGAAACTATGAGTATTTTTTCGCTTATATTTTTTTAACTTACACTAGTTCAATGTCCGTGAAAAAAATATTTTATATTATTTTTTTCCTAAATGTAATTACAGATTAGGTAAATAATTTTAATTTTATGTACCTTAGCAAATTTTTGTGTTAAAAATATTTAGTGATTCTTTGCAGAATTTTTTTCGTGTTTCCGTAGAAATCATTTTTGTAAGACTTTTGTGGCATTTTGGTAATTAATAATACATGTTTAATAAGTTCTTGTAAAAAAATGTTTTTCGGATTTTCATGAAAAAAACTGTTGGCAAATTTTCATCCAAAAATTTTCTTTTTAAGCTTTTTGTGAATAATTATGTCTTGGCAGGTGGGTAAATAGCTTGAAGATGTTCGTTAGCCAGGAAATTCGGACCAGTTTTTTCGGAAGAATATTCAGTTTATTTTTGAATTTTTTTTGTACTTTTACCAACTATAAAGTTATATATAGATGAAATATAGTATGTATACATTATTGCTTCTATATAGGTTATACTGGTAATCAAGTTTGATACCTGATTTCAATGAAAAAGGACATATTTGCTAATAAAGAAATTTTTATGAAAATTCACTACCATAACTCACCTGCTGCGCCATGACTTTTTTTTTAGTAACTCAAAGGTAAACTTTCTAGTGCTAGGTTTTGCAGTTAATATTATTGATTTATTTTCTATTTTAAGAAACAAATTCGATTTTAATATCACCTATAGTTTTGCTACCACAGTTTTAGTGAATTTTTATTGAAAAAAATTCACTAATAGACAGGTATCGATGGTGAGACTTTGCGACAATTTTGAGCGCGAACTAGGACCCCTAGAACCCATATCCGGGGTCAGTTTAAATTTTTATATGTTTGTATATATATATATATATATATATATATATATATATATATATATATATATATATATATATATATATATATATTGCAAACGAATTATACAGTGTATCTTACATATAAGCGTTGCTTGTGCATGTAAACAATACAATTTTTAATATAAATGTTCAAATAAAAATGTCAAAAGCTGTCTAAGCTGTCACTTTCAAAATATTCTTCAAATTTCAAACATTTTAATTATCTTTGCTGACATTTCTACTGGATCCATAATATTTCATCTCCATTTTTTGGTAAAAAATAATTAACCATTTTGATGAAATTTGGCAAGTGCCTTTCTTTTATTAATGGTTTGGATGAGTTCGTTAGCCAGGAAAATCGGACGGGGTTTTCCGGGAAATTTTTGAGTTTTTTTGGAAAAAATTTTTTTCTGAGAAAATTACAAAGCTGTTTTAATGAAATTCAATCTAAATATTGCCTTACGAGAGGCCTTACTACGTACCAAAATCTAACTTTCTAGGTTTATATAAAATTTAGTTATTCAAATTTTAAATCTTCTTTAGAAAAAAAAAAAAATTTTTGTTCGAAAATTACAAAGTTATTTTAATGACATTTGGTGGATATCTTGCCTTGGGAAAGACCTTACTACATACCAAAATTAAACTTTCTAAGTATATAGAAAATTGAGTTATTCAAATTTGAAGCATTTAATAAAAATTCACTACCATAACGCACTTGCTGCGTCCCTAATTTTTTTTCTCTTTCCTGTAAATTTACAATATTGGACAAAATGAGTTTATGTGTTTATTTATAAATTAAATCGGTATTAGTAATTAATATAAATAGAAGCTAGGACATTTGTTTATTAAGAATAGTATTTGTTAATACTTATTTTAGAAAGGAGCAATATAGCAAGCGTATACGCATTGAATTAATTTTTATTATTTCTATATTACCAAAAAATTTTAGATGCATATTTATGTGAAATACCTATTTTTATTAAAAATAAATTGTTACCTACAAGTATTTACAAGACTGTTAGATTAGTTATCTATTATCTATATGAATGTCCAAATAAAATTCCAAATTATAGTGCTCTAGTTGTTATCCAGGGTTTTTTTTTTCAATGATTCGGGGAAATTGTTAGGAAAAGGTTTTATAAAATGAATAATCAACTAGTAAATGTTGAGAGTCATAGGGAAACGTAAATCATTACGATAGACACGTAAGTACATACTTTTAGAAATTGGATTGGAATAGTGACAGTATCATCAGAGGCCTTTGACAATTATATACCTATGTTTGGAATTATTTTTCATTAGAGAGAAAATGGTGTTTTAAATAGTGAGGATTACTTTGTGAAGAATGTGATAATTAATTGGTGAAAATAATAGTGGCTTTTATGAGGCTGGAGCTGTAAAATTAAAGGGGACAGTTTAGTGATGTTTATAATAATATATTTTAATTTTATTTAGAATTTAAATTGTGTCATATTCATACACAAGTTAAGTATGTTTTTTTTTCTATAGCACGCTGTCAAATAAAATTAATTTACCTAGATTAATAAATAAATATAAATATGTATATAGGTATATAAATATTTACGTAAGTATTTATACATTTTACATCGATACGAAAAAAATTATTATACAACATTTATAAAAGAAAACATAACACAACTAACCTTATCTCCTGTACCAATTTTGTCTGATCTCTCGTCACCGTTCAACAAGAGTCAAGTCACTGACACCCGCGGAACACCATCTCGTCCAATGCCAATAACAATACAATCACCTTTAGGGCCTTATCAACAACGCAGCTTTCACCTAATACCCTTTTTAACAACAACACTTAACATAAATGTCCCGGAGCGCACCTCAACTCTCTCACCCAGATCTCGCGAGACTGTCTCCTCTGCTTCACGGAGAGCACATCCACGAGACACTGTCCCACCGCTTGATAACAAGCGTCGATCCCAAGGGCGTCGCGGGGCGTATACAGACCGACCCTAACGAGGTCTGCCAATCATCTGGGACGCTGTATAAGATGACCGGCCAACCAGATCAAGCGATTGAAGCAGCGTGCACGCCCCTTGGAGCCGAGAGGATATTACCGGGTCTCAGGGGCTGGCAGGGATAGAGCTTGCGGTTGGGAAAGGCGTAAGGGGAACGACGCCCGCTTGTGGTGGTCTCTGGTGACGAGAGATGGAAGGTTCGATGGTGGATACAGGAAGCGGGAAATGTAGTGAGAAGGTTGGGAAAGTAGGGAAAGTCTGGAGCGCCACACAGTTTCCGGTGGAGCAAGTTGTTGGGAGAGCGTCGTGTGAGCTACCGCACTCGCCGGTGGTTTGGTGGAATTTCAGTACTAGATTTGTTATGTTAAGGTTTTTAGTTGTTTAATGTGTTTTAAATTCATATTATAATGCAATACGTCGAATGTAGCTGCCCATATTTAGTGAAAACAGTATTAAATAGGTATTATGTACTTATTTTTTTCAGTTTAGGTACATATATCGTATATACAAAAATTATTTTCTTTGATACAATTTCATAATTAAAACAACACAACGTGTGGATTCGATGTTTCAGCTATTTTCTACGTTAATGCCTAAAATATTTCAGTAGCTTTGCAGTTTTAGTACATTTTGGTAGATAAAAATTCAGCAATGAGAAGATCGCGACTTTGAAATTTGAAAAAATTCTTTAAATGGGCGCGAACTACGCAGTCTAGAACGCATATGGGGGTCGGTTCCAATTTTTAGGGAATTTTGTTAGAAAAAATACTAATTAGAAGATCGCAATTTTTCAATTTCGAAAAAAATTTCTTCAAATGAGCGCGAACTAGCCCCCCTAGGACACACCGATAACACAAAAAATAATGCACCGATTTTGGTCAAATTTGGTAAGAACCTTCCTTTTGCAAGTGGCTTGGATAAGTTCGTTAACCAAGAAAATCGGCCCAGGTTTTCCCGGAAAATTTTGTGTTTTCTTTCTGAAATTGTTTATATCCCCGGAAATAGCAAAGTAATGACAACCAAGTTTGGTGCCCTTTACAAAAAGTGAACATTGTACTAAAATTTAGGTCTGTAAGTTAAAAGACAAAAAATTTATAGGCATTTAAAGAAAACATAATTTGGGGTTTTCCGTAAAACGTGGCGGTTTCAAACTTCAAAATTGGCAACATTTAGGCAAAGAACCTTAAACAAATACGGGTTATGTAAAGAAAATGTCGCAAGAAGAGTGTTTTACAATCCCTTCAGTTTCAGCTTCAACCGTTATTGTCGTTCATTTTACTAAAATATTTCCAGAAAATTCATTTCAAATAGACCCTTTCTCTGATGCTTTGGCAGTAGTTTTAGTTAAGTTTATCGTGTAACGGTCTATAATTTTTAGCTACTTTAAAAATTCGTTAATGAGGAGACCACGACTTTTGAATTTCAAAAAGATTTCTGTAAATAAGTGCAAACTAGGCTCCCTAGAATCCATATCGGGGATGTGTTTCAGTTTTTATCTGTTTACATATATACAGGCTGATGCATTTCTACGGGAAAGCTCAATATAATTTTTATTATGCAAGATGAGAAAAAAGTGTATACGTTAAATATAGAGTTTCTTTATTATTATTATTTTGACAATCACAGGATAGCCCATAAGTGGTTGGTGATACCTACAATTCTTTGTCGAACAACCCATATATTATTGCATTTTTGCGTTTTTCATCGAAATATGATGCATATCTGTAAAAAACAAAATGGAGACGCAGTAGGTGGGTTTTGGTATCGAATTTTCATTAAATGCTTGAAATTTCAATAACTCAATTTGCTATTAACCTAAGGTTCGTTGTTGCAATTTTCTCGGCAATATATTTATTTATATATATATATATATATATATATATATATATATATATATATATATATATATATATATATATATATATATCTTTTGGAATGTTGAACAACAGTGTAATCACTTTTAAATATACCTATATATTAAAAAATTAACATAAGGAGGCGCACAATGTCAATCATTCTGTGAATTTAACAGTATACTTATATTACATCAATAAAAATGCAAATGTGTTTAAAATTATCCACCTAAATTGCAGAGTTCTTTTGGTCTTGGCACCATGAAACCAATGCGTTTAAAATAAAAAGTTTGGTATCTACCCAAAATGTTTTGTTTTCGCGCGTTTGTTACCCAATTTTTTTTAATGCGTATAACTTTTTTTCTTTTAATTTAGAAATATAAATTTTGGTGCATGATTTTTTTTCTTTCTTTCTTTAACGTCGGCCTATTTCCACGACTGTGGGCAATCATCGACGCCTTGCTTTCTGTAAGGGGTTGGGGTTCTTTAACGTGCCCAACACCGCATGAACATGGGACCGACGTCTTTACGTCCTTTGCACAAATGCTGAACTTGTTCAAATACACAAATACAATTACACAACCTCGCTTGATGTTAATTGTACAGTATGTACTGAAAAGTGAAAGGGGAACCCTGGGATTCGAATCCAGTACGCTTGGGTCAAGAGCCGCAGGTTCTCATCACCGAGGGTCTGTGGTGCATAAGTTACTTTTTATGATATAAACCTGCGCACCAAATTCGGGTGCTATAGCCTTGTTACTCCCGGCGATATAAAAATTTTGCGAAAGAAAATCTAAATTTTACAGGAAAAACTGTTCAGGTTGTTCTGGTTAACAAACCCATCCAAGCCACTTGGAAAACAAGGTACTCGCCAAAATTTGACCCAAATTGGCACTTTAGTTTTGGCTTAGTTATCGGTGTGATACACACATACACACACACACACACACACACACACACACACACACACACACACACACACACACACACACACACACACACACACACACACACACACACACACACACACACACACACACACACACACACACACACACACACACACACACACACACACACACACACACACACACACACACACACACACACACACACACACACACACACACACACACACACACACACACACACACACACACACACACACACACACACACACACACACACACACACACACACACACATATATATATATATATATATATATATATATATATATATATATATATATATATATATATATATATATATATATATATATATATATATATATATATATATATACAGTGTGGAACAGCCAAATGGAATAAATTCGATAACGGATAAATGAGGACGTGTTGGGAAAAACGCTTGGACACGTCGATTTGTATTTTTAACTGCGCATCTTTTTCAAGAAAAAAAAATTATTTAGGGTGCGTCATGTGACAGTGGCCAATACCAACTTTCTTATTTTAAATACAAGCCCCTGTATATTATTAATTTTTTGGATTATTCAGAAAATTCTAGACATAATTCATGTACAATGTCCTATACCTATCTTCAACTGTTTCGGAAATATTAAGTATTTTCAGATTTATTACAAAAATTAACATTAAAAATAGAAAATTATTTTATTTCACAAATTCTAATAAGAAATACTGATTATTTCTTAATAATTTAAAAAAACAAAAAAAAATTAATGTCAATGTAGTAAATGTTCAAAATGCTCGCCACGAACATCTTGGCAACATGCTAATCTGGTATAGAAATGTCTTCTAACATTACTCAACATCTCAGGCGTGACTGATCTAATCGCAAGCGTGATTCGTCTTTTTAAGTCATCTAAGTTGAGGGGCTTAGTTTTGTATACAATACTTTTGACATATCCCCACAAAAAGTAGTCTAATAGCGACAGATCAGGAGATCGTGCTGGCCATTCTATCGATCCGCGCCTCCCTATCCACCGATTTGGAAAAATTTGGTTCAGGTACTGCCGGACATTGATTTGGTAATGGGGCGGTGCTCCATCTTGCTGAAACCATATTTTATTGGCAGGAACTTGTGGGTTTGCTGGATCTGGATATAAGTTTGTCAAAGTTGGCACGACATTATTTTGGAGCAGTTCTAAATATTTATCCCCATTCAAGTTGCCATCAATGAAAAAGGGACCTACGATATGATTTCCAACAACTCCTGCCCAAACATTAACTTTTTCAGGATATTGCGTATGTTCCTCTCTCATCCAATGAGGATTCTCATTAGACCAATAGCGGCAATTTTGACGATTAACATGACCGTGAAGTGTAAATGTGCTCTCATCAGAAAACAAAACATCTTCTAATTGGATCACATTGTTATCTAACATTGCCATCATTTGTTCACAAAAATACGTTCTCCTATCGAAATCGTCCTCCATGAGCTCCTGAGTTGGTATCATTTTATAGGGATGCATTTTACTTTCCTTTAATGTTCGAAAAATTGCTGTGTGGCTAACGTTGAATAGTTGGGCTGCTTGTCGACCAGAAGTATATGGGTTTTCTTGAAACTCAAGCGTAATATCCAATTTCGTATCATCACTTACTGCATTGGCAGCTACTTTTTTTATCTGTCTCACATGACCAAGCTCGCGAAACTGCTTTTCTATTTTGCTAATTGTTCCTTGGAATACAGGCGGCAAATTTGGAAATTTTTCGTGAAATAAGCGAGACACTTCCATCTGTGTCCGTGTGTTATCTCCATAACCAATCATTTGTATAATGGTTATTTTGTGCATTTCTGTTAAATGAACCATTTTTCTGATATTATTACGTACAGTTAACGAAATTCAAACGACAATAGCACTGACACTAATCACTACTGTCATGCAGGCAGACAACAAGTTGCTAAGCCTACGAGTTTTATACGAACAGAAAGAAAACTGTTTTTGTTTTTGTTTCATTTCATATCAGTAAAAAGAAACGCAGGAATGGTTTTTGTTTACTTTCTCATTATCAAGAGCTGAATGGGAAATAAGTATTGAATGCAATGTAGCGAATTTGTGAAATAAAATAATTTTCAATTTTTAATGTAAATTTTTGTAATAAATCTGAAAATACTTAATATTTCCGAAACAGTTGAAGATAGGTATAGAACATTGTACATGAATTATGTCTAGAATTTTCTGAATAATCCAAAAAATTAATAATATACAGGGGCTTGTATTTAAAATAAGAAAGTTGGTATTGGCCACTGTCACATGACGCACCCTATATAATTTTTTTTTCTTGAAAAAGATGCGCAGTTAAAAATACAAATCGACGTGTCCAAGCGTTTTTCCCAACACGCCCTCATTTATCCGTTATCGAATTTATTCCATTTGGCTGTTCCACACTGTATATATATATATATATATATATATATATATATATATATATATATATATATATATATATATATATACGAAAGTTCGCTAAAAGTGTATGCCCTTAGTTCGACACGTTGCTTTTAGAGAAATTATATTAAAATAAACTCGCAGTTATAGACGCTGAGACTTTAGAATGTTCAAAAAGTGTCGTTAGTTAGGCTCGATTTACAGACCTTAGAACCTATATTTTGAATCAGCTGAAATTTTTCCAATAAATATATTGTAATACAATAGTAACAGATAAGTATAAAAATTGAGTGTAAACTAAAAAGCTTTAAAATTAGCATAAAATTAGATTCCGAACATTGTGGAACAGAACCACCAGATAAAGATGGAAAAAGTTTCCACCATATAATTAAAATTTTATATTGAATATAACCAATATGCGTTAAAATGAACGTGTTTAATAAGACACAATAAGTAGAAATAGATGGTGGTCAAAATAATTACTGAAATTACATATTTTTAAAACACTGTCTCAGTGCAAGCAAGTTCTTCTTTTTTTATTTAACGTCGACCTATTTCCGCGACTATGGCCAATCACCGATGCCACGGAGCAGTTTCTCCTCACTGTCTTAGAAATTTTGTCGAACCCCAGCCTTTGTCTAACGAGGGTAGGGATGTTTAACCTGCCCAACATCGCATGGACACGGGATCGACGGCTTTACGCGTGCTTCGAAGGGCGGAACGTGGAGACATTCAAAGTACTCAAATACAATGTCAGATCGTCGGCTGATGTTAATTTATTACAGTTTGTACTGAAAAAGTGAACGGGAAACCCTGGGAATAAAACACTGTACCCTTTTGTTCAGTGGCACACGTTCTCACACCTGGACCACCGAATCTCCCAAGCAAGTTTTTCGAGAAACCACCGGCATAAAATGGTGTTCCTGGTATATTTTGCTTTCAAATCAGTTGCCGGTTGATCTAAATCATAGAACATGTAGATGATTTAGTTCTCCATGATCATCAAAGGCGAAAAGACATGATAATAACATGTCAAAATATACTAAAATCGGTAATATCTCAACATTGTGAGTCAATATTATGGTTTAAAAGATATATATTGTGAAATAGAAAGTACAGTAGATTTTCAAGAATGTCAAAGGGAACAACTGCTTTGATAAAATATGTTCTAAATAAGTTTCTATATTTAAAAATTAAGGGGCTATACTGTCTAAATTTATAAAATAAAATGATGCTAGTAATGATAATAGTATATATAATACAGACAGGTAAATGAATCAAAGTAATAAAATATAACTGAAATAGTTAAAGTAG
Organism: Tillus elongatus; assembly: GCA_964006375.1. NCBI lineage: Eukaryota > Metazoa > Arthropoda > Insecta > Coleoptera > Cleridae > Tillus > Tillus elongatus. The sequence goes on along the minus strand of OZ023262.1, from coordinate 21,635,640 downwards.
CTATATTCTTTCAATGTGCATTTATAATTTATTTGAGTGAAACCGTTAAAACAAAAAGCCGAATCACCCCAAAAACCACAAAATAATAAGAGAATTATGCACTAGATAGTCTAAAATTTGTAGCGAATTGTCGTTAAAGAAATTCGCTATAGAGGAGACCGCGACTAAAATGTTGAAAATATTTCTTCACACGCCAACCAGGGCCCTTAGAAATCATATCCGGAAGTTTTAGTTTTTATCTGCTTAAATATATACACGATGACGCATTTCTACGATAAAGCTCAATCTATCCATTACCTTACATATTATGAGAAAACATTATATACGTTAATTATAAGGTATCTTGAGCTGCATCTTATAAAACTATCTTGACAATCACAGGCTGGTTCATAAGTCGTTGGTAATACAAATTTTCATAGAAAAAATTCACTATTGAGCGACTTTTGAATTTCGAATCAATTTCCTCAAATGACTGCAAACTAGCCCCGATAGAACCCACATCGTCGAAAAGCTTGTTATAAATAATTATATTGTGGCAGGTGGGTAAACACCTCGAAGATGTTTGTTGGCCAGGAAAACCGTTCCAGTTTTTTCAGAAACATTTCAAGTTTATTTTCGAAAAATGTCTTACTTTTGCAAACAGTAGAGTTATTGTGATGAAATATGGTACCTACATCGTTTCTACCATATAGTAACTTGTAACCTATATTTGCCGTCTAATTCCATTAAAAATTCGGGACACAGCATATGCGTTATGGTAGCTAATTTTTATAGAAATGTTTGGAATGTTAACTATGATCTTTGAATGAAAGACATGAACTTTAATAGAAAGTATAACCTTTATAGTAGAAACCATGTACGATATTCCATCAAAATAACTTTATTGTTTGAGAAAGCACAACAATTTCCCAAAAAAACTGGTCTAACTTTCCTGACCAACGAACCAATCCATGTAATTTACACAAAAGCTACACCAAGCAAGATATAATCATTTAGGTAGAGAAAACTTTTGACAGAAATTAAAAAAAAAATTACGCGAAAATTTGCAAACAGTTTGTTTCACAAAAATTCGCCATATTTTTTTAGAAAGATTTGCTAAGTGATCCTACACGAGAATTTACAAAAAATTTTACGAAAATTAAAAAAAAGAATTTTTACACAAAAATTGTGTGTCTGTCTTTTGTAGCCATGATAACTTTAGAACGAATTGAGATACCATCTTCACATTTAGTGTACACTTAGCGCCCAACAAACAAACGGTTCAGATTGTTTTTGGGTAAAATCACTCAGGTATATATATATATATATATATATATATATATATATATATATATATATATATATATATATATATATATATAACGTTTTAGGGTTTGTTTATTAGAGATGTTTTAATTTCATCAAGCATCTGGTATTTTGTGCTGAAATTAAATTAGCGGCTGAATCAGGTCCTATAGAAAACTTGATTCTGCAACAAAAATTATTTTGTATGTCAGTCGTTCCGTCTGTCGGTCCGACATATCGACCGACAGACCGAACGACTGACATACAAAATCATTTTTGTTGCAGAATCAACTTTTCTAAACGCAATAACTTTTCAACGAACTAAGGTATCATCTTCAAGTTTGGTATCCAATTAGCAACCGAAAAGGAACGCTTCTAGTTGTTTTTGGGTAAGATCGCTTCAGGTGGTAGGGGATAAATGAGGGCTGATTTGGTGATAACTGACACTTTTTCGCTTAAACTCGAGTAATATAACGTTTCAGAAGTTTATGGGTACAGGAATACGAATATTTTCTTTGTGGTCAAGTCATGGACCCTAAATTTATTTCACTAGAATGCCTTACTGAGGAGAATAAATTATCACAGCTATGTGGAAGTTATGATTTAATTTGCAGCACCATTTTTTGTATGTGAATGCGCAAACACATTTTTAACATCCACTTTTAAATTTATAATTAATAGCATTTCACAAAAATTTGCCAAAAATTTGCCAAAATTTGCTGACGGAATACATACCATTTTCAAACTATACCTAATCTGTAATTAAAATTGAAGAAAAAATATAGTGTAAAAAAGTTTTTCTTTTACTGTGCACAGAAAATTTAACCAGTAGAGGTAACGAAAAAAAGTCTGGACGCATCAACTGCGTTATAGTAGTGAATTTTCATGAAAATGTTTTTAATAGCAAATATGTGTGTTTTTTCTAAAGAAAGCAATCATCAAATTGGTTACCAGTATAACCTATACAGTAGAAACAATGTGCCATGTTTCATCAAAATAACTTTATTGTTTGAAAATGTACAGAAATTTCCGAAAGCAAACTTAAAGTCTTCCCGAAACAACTGGTTCCTTGGTTAGCCTTTTAGGTTAACAGAAAATTAAGCTATTCAAATTTGAAGCATTTAATGAAAATTCGCTACCGTAACGCACTTGCTGCGTCCGGAATTTCTTTTCTTACAAACATGCATTATGTTCCGATGGAAAATGCAAAAATGCAATAAGAGAAGGCGGGTTCGATAAAAAAAAAAGAAAATTTGTATTAGGATATGGGTAGGTGGTAGTGGAATTTTCCTTTACGTGATAGTAAAGGATTTTTTTTTGACGCCCGAGGAGGTACCACCCCTTACATCAAGGGGCCGGTGAAGTCCCAATGGACGTTTCCGGTTCTGGTGTATGAGTCGGTTTCCCTTATAAACAAAAATGATGATGGCTCCTCCTTGTACAAAAGATTCCGGAGGTAAAATACCCCGCCATTCGGATCTCCGTGAGAGAGGTGTACAGGGGGCGCCAGCATCGAGATTTACAATATCTTTCTCAAATATATGTGGCCTAAATTCTAACCTGAACTCCGTCCACCAATTCCTCCAGGCTAATAGGCCCCAACTCCTCTTTCTGACCGAAACTCAAATCAGTTCCAAAACAACCACTAATCACCTTAACTTCCCGGGGTATGAGCTCCTTACTTCTTTTAGATTGCATGGAGGCGTGTGCGCGTGCGTCCGTAGCAATCTACCCTGCACCAGACTCCCCAATTTAGAAGCTGGAAGAAAATACATACTATGGATAAAACTATCTCTCAGGGCTGCAACTAAATTCATCTGTTGCATTTACCGGTCACCTTCTGGCAACAACTTTGTCCAGCTCTTTGACTACCTTTCTGAAAAAACCGACCATCTGATTTCTGAATATCCTTCCTCCAAAATCACTATTCTTGGTGACTTCAATGTCCATAATAAGGAATGGCTAGGATCTTCAAAAACCGATCCACAAGGAAGAGCAGCGGAGGCCTTTGAAGTCAGCAATTCATCACACCCACGTATCGTTTGGCACTACAACTCCGCGAACTGGGACCAATAGCGAGATTACTTTTCCTCATTTCCATGGGCGTCTGTCTGCTTCTCTCATCCTGACCCCTCCGATGTCTCACAAAACGTTACCGAAATTATCCCAGCTGGCATTGAATTATTTATTACAAGTACACAGAAAACCCCTGAAGCCACTCAAAAGCCCTGGTTCTCTAAATCCTGTGATAAGGCCAGACTTGAAAATATCAAAGCTCACAAAAAGCTCCTACACAATCCCAGTCAAGAAAACCGCCAAACATTTAACGACGCAAGAAACCGTTATGTCCGCATTCTTTCTGAGGCAAAAAACTCGTTTAATAACCACATCAAAAACAAAGTCCTTTTAAGCTCCAGCGGCAGCAAACCCTTCTGTATTTTGCTAGATCAATTGGAAATAATTTTTGCAAGAGCACGTTCCCACCTCTTGTCTCAGGGGATGAAATTGTTTCTACCGCCCTGGGCAAGGCTGAACCTTTTGCCTCGTTGTTCGCCGGCAATTCTACTCTCAACCCACCTCCAAATGTTCAACCACCAAAAGTCCCCAATGTCGCGCATAAAATGACGGATATCATTTTCAAAACTAGAAAGGTACGAAAGATGCTCTCTTCTCTTAATACCAGGAAAGCCTCTGGCCTTGACCAGATCCCAGCAATTTTTCTCAAAAAATGCGCACCAGAACTTGCTGCTCTCCTGACTCGTCTGTTTCAGACATCTTACAATAGAGGCATATTCCCTAGTAACTGGAACACTGCTCGAGTACAACCCGTCCCCAAGAAAGGATCGAAAGCGCTTCCTAGCAACTACAGGCCTATTTCTCTCCTTTCAGTCATCTCTAAAGTGATGGAAAGTATATAAATACCGAATTACTAAAATTTATTGAAAAACACGGTCTAATCCACGACATGCAGTATGGATTCCGTCAGCGCAGATCAACTGCCGACCTCCTTTCGTTTGTCACCCATTCTTGGAACAAGTCTATGGAACTACACGGTGAATCCCAGACTGTCGCTTTAGACATATCCAAAGCATTCGACCAGGTCTGGCACGCAGCGCTGCTTAATAAACTACCGGCCTATGGCCTACCACCAAAACTCTGTACGTGGACAGAAAATTTCCTCTCCAACCGGAGCATTTCTGTTGTCGGAGATGGACATTCCTCTAAACTGTATCCAATTAATGCAGGAGTTCCTCAAGGTTCAGCTTTAGCCCCTACTTTGTTTCTTCTCCACATTAATGACCTCCTCTCTAGCACATCCAACCCAGTTCGCAGTTCCGCGGACGACAGCACCATCCACTCCAATATACATTATTCTAAGCCTGTCTATTTAGCCCAACTAGATGAGGATCGCAGACTCATGGAGGGTTCTAACTCCGTGGATCTCCAAAAAATGTTAGACTGGGGAAGTAGAAATCTTGTACAATTCAACCCCACCAAATCACAGTCTTGCTTTCTTTCTCATAAGATATACACCAGCCCTAGACACATCACAATAAACAACCAAGTTATTCAAAGTAATGAGTCCTTTTCACTTGTTTGCATCTTTGTGGATCGAAATCTCATTTGGCACCAAGATGTCACATCAATTGCAGAAGCGGCTGCTAATAAATTAGGAGTCCCCTTCCGGGCTCGCAAATACTTTTCACCAGCTAATCTCTACACTTTATATACTTCACAAATAAGACCAAACCTCGAATACTGCTCCCACATCTGGGGTGCTGCTGCCGCTTCTACACTCGCTATCTTGGACTTCATTCAGAAGAGAGCTATTCGTCTCATCGGTGACCCTACCCTCACCCAAAGGCTGCCATCCCTTGCCCACCGACGTGCCGTTGAAGACATCTCTCTCTTTTATAGATATCTGCACGGGCACTGCTCAGAGGAGCTTTCTTCCATAGTTCCTCCACCTGCTGCCCCCAACAGATCCATCAGGGGAACAGAGCGAATGGACTCTTTTACTGTTCAGGTCCCCAGATATATAACATCTTGTTATGCCCGCTCTTTTGTCCCGAGGACTTCCAAGTTGTGGAATTCCTTGCCGGCACATGTTTTTCCTTCACCCCCGAACCTCCAAACCTTCAAGTCCAGAATTAACAAGTTGCCTCTTTCCTCCTTGTTGACACCGACGGTACGATAGTATTTAGGCTGTAAGCCCTCGTGGTGTGTTGTTGAAATTATTCGCTACCAAAAACATTTTGATGAAAATTCACTACCATAATGCACTTGCTGCGTCCAGATTTTTATTCTTCTTTTTAAAATTTTTCTAAGAGTAAGTTATAGAATATTAGAACTCGTCGACAGCTCACAATGGAAACACAAAACTCCCAGAAAGTAGCCTGATGACTTTTCTTGTACGTATTTTAAATATTCTTTTGCAATTAAAAAGAAAGAATAAGCCGTTGTTTAACAATCTACATACACATTGGGAATTAACTCTGAAATTTTTAATTGTTTCCATAATTTTTCCAGCAATAAAACTCCCTTCAGGATGACATAACAGACCGTGATACTTTTCAGCATTTACTTATTCATTTGAGACAGTCAAAAGTGAAGTAGAAACGGGAACTCATTTACATGAAAGACCAATTAAACAAATTTATAAGGCCCATAAAAATGCTAGTTGTACTCGGTCTTGTAGGCAAGTATCAGAGCATTTCGAGGGGCGGAATGCAGATTGAGTCTAATGAAGAAAATTGGACTTAACGCATCTTTAATTCTCGTGAACGCCGTGTGGGGTAGCACCACTCGGTTCACCAACACGGCTGCTGACTTCCTCCTTTTCTTACTCCGTTACACGGAATTTACCAATTACAACTTACAGGAATAATTTAACTCTTGCACTTAAATTTAAATAACCCAATTCAACCAAAAATTTATTTTACTGTCGTTTCCAGACTCGAGGATAAGAATACTAATTATTTCTGTCTTGATGGCACATAATTCCTTGGAAAGGGGTGAATTGTTGCAAAGTAATTTTAAGTACTCAAAAAATTAGAATAAAATTAACAATTCGTTATGTGATTTTGTAGTTAGCTATGTTAATACACCTAATCATAAGATAACGAGGAAACTGGTTTCACTTATAAGAGAATACAATTACATTCTAAAATATTCAGTTAAGAATTCTTCTGAAATAACACAAAAATTAAATAATTTAATTATTCCTACATATAGTAAATTAGTCTCGTTTGATGTATGTAGCATGTATTCTAAGATACCTCCTAGAGAATGTTTGCCCATGTTAGAAAACGTTTTACTAGAAAAGAACGTAAATGTCATAAAAAGACAACAAACCATTGATGTTTTTAACGAATGTATAAAACAAAACCATTTAAAATTCAATGATAAAATTTATATGCAAAATGAAGGCCTACCTATGGGTAGTCCGTTGTCGCGTTTAGTAGCCATACATATGTATGGAAAACTTATTAAACCACATTTTAGCATCAGAAATTTCACATAATATTGTCTTTTGGTACATATACGCAGATGATATTTTACCATGTTTTCAAGGTAGCCATACAGAATTAAATGCATTTTTTTAATTTTTAACGAATTTTTCGTAAAACTAAAAATCCACTTAGGAGGAGATCTGTGTTTATAAGTATATATATATATATATATATATATATATATATATATATATATATATATATATATATATATATATATATATATATATATATATATATATATATAACACAGATCTCCTGCGTTATGGAAGTGAATTTTTATAAAAATGCTTTGAATAGCAAATATGTCTTTTTATTACAAGCAGTCATAAATTTGGTTACCGGTATAACCTATATAGTAGAAACGATGCGCCATATTTTATCAAAATAACTTGTTGTTTGAAAATGTCCAAAAATTTCCGACAATAAACTTTAAATGTTGGTGTCCTAGCCAACAAACCTTAGGTAAATAGCAAATTGAGTTATTGAAATTTGAAGAATTTAATGAAAATTTGCTACCAAAAGGCACTTACTGCGTCTCGATTTTTTTTCTTACAAACATATTTTGATAGAAAATGCAATAAAATAACGGTGTTCCAAAAAAAAAATGTAGGGATCACCAACGACTTATGGGCCAGCCTGTAATTGTGAAAATAATTTTATAAGATGCAGTTCAAGACACCCTATAATTAACTTATACCATTTTTTCTCGTCTCTTGTATAATAATAATTATATTGAGCTTTACCGTAGCAATACGTCACCCTGTATATATGTAAACAGATAAAACTGAACGTAAACCCGGATATGGATTCTAGGGGGCCTAGTTTGCGCTCATTTGAAGAAATCTTTTTAAAATTCTAAAGTCGCGGTCTCTTCATTGACGAATTTTTGACGAAAATTAGCTAAAAATTATGGACCGTTAAACCATAAACTTAACTAAAACTGCCGCCAAAGCATCAGAGAGAAAATAACTAACCTGTTGCATATCAGCCATAAATGCTTCAAATTTTAATAGCTCAATTTTCTGTAAATCTAGAAAGCTGAATTTTGGTACATAGTTAGGTTTTTTTTTTGCAGCACGCACACCAAATTTCATTTAAATAGCTTTGTAATTTTCGGAGAAAAAATTTTTTTTCGAATGAAAACTCAAAATTTCCCCGGAAAACCTTGTCGAATTTTCCTGGCTAACGAACTCATCCAAGCTATTAATAAAAGAAAGGCACTTGCTGCGTTTCATCAAAAATGGTTAATTATTTTTTGAGTTATCGGTTGGATACATACATATATATATATATATATATATATATATATATATATATATATATATATATATATATATATATATATATATAAATCAAAACGGACCCCGGATATGGGTTCTAGGGGCCCAAATTCGCACTCATTTGAAAAAGTTTTTGCAAAATCTCACCATCGATACCTCTCTATAAGTGAATTTTTTAAAATAAAAATTCACTAAAAATAATAGGCCGATTTTTATGACATTTGGTACGTACCTTCTTTTTGTAAGTGGATTAGATAAGTTCGTTAGCCAGGAAAATCAGACCAGTTTTTTCGGGAAAATTTTGGGTTTCCTTTCGGAAAATTTTTGTATCTCCGAAAATAACAGAACTATGACAACCAATATACGTTTCTACTTACCCTACATGCCAAAATTCAGATCTCTCAGTTGAAAAGAAAAAAAGTTATAGACATTTGAAGAAAAAACTTTACTTTAGTGTCACTGGTGATCAGTGGAAAGCACAAGAACAAAATATTTTGTGTGATTATCAAAACCAATTGAATATTACATACAACGGTTAAATTTTCTTGACGCAAAAATATCAAGAAGTAGCAGAAACAGTTTTTGGAAATTTTTATAATTTTTCTTCTCCAAGCGCCAAAGTCGCAATTTGTAACGTCAAATTTTGCAATTTTCAAACAACGGATTTGGAACAAATACGGCTTATGTAGACGATATGTCGTAAAAAGTGTAATTTACAAAGCCTTAAGATTTAGCTTCAACCATCATTGTCCTTCATTTCATTTGAAATAGGCCCTCTTTCTGATGCTTCGGCAGTAGTTTCAGCTATAGAGTTTATATACTATTGGTCTATATTTTAGCAACATTTCGTGGAAAAAATTTGTTATCGAGAAGACCGCGACTTATAAATTAAGAAAAGATTTCATCAAATGAGCGCGAACTAGAACCCCAAAAAACCAATCTTTAAAAATATTTAGGAAAATTCGCTACTATAACGCCCTTGCGGCGTCTAGACTTTTTTATAATACAAACAAGGGTACCAAATTTGGTTGCCCTTACTTTGTTATTTCCGGAGATACAATTTTTTCCAGAAAGTAAACACAAAATTTTCCGAGAAAACCTCTCCGATTTTTCTGTCTAACGAACTAACGAACTTATCTAAGCTATTTGCAAAAGGAAGGTGTTCGAGGGGGCCTAAGTAACGCTCATTTGAAGACATTTTTTCAAAAGTCGATATCTCCTCAACAGTGTTTTTTTTTTAAGAAAATTAACTCAAAATTGGGTTTTCCTCAAGACGTCAAAGTCCCGATTGAAAACGTCTAAATGGGCAACATTAGTCAAAGAGCCTGAAACTAATACGGGCTAAGCAAAGAAAATGTTGAAGTCCTTCAACGGTCTTTGTCCTTTATTTTACTAAAACGTTTCCAGAAAATTTATTTCAAATAGAAACTTTCTCTGATGCTTTGGCAGTAGTTTTAGCTATATGTTGAGTTTATAGTTTAATGATATATAATTTTTGTCGAATTTTCATTAAAAATCAAAAAAGCAATATATCCGTTATTATACAAGATACGAAAAAAATTGTATGCATTACTTACAGGGTGTATTGAGCTACATTTAAAAGAATCTCTACACTCACAGGCGTGAATTATAGAAACTTTTTTTTTAATCGAACAAGCCTTATGTTATTGCATTTTGGCATTTTCGCTCTAAATACAATGTGTTTGTAAGAAAAGAAATTGTGGACGCAGCAAGTACGTTATGGTAGAGAATTTTCATTAAATGCTTCAAATTTGAATAGCTCAATTTGCTATTAACCTATAAGGTTCGCTGCCAAAGACACTAGTTTTTTTGGGAACATTTTAAGTTTACTTTAGGAAATTTTTATACATTCTCAGATCACAAAGTTATTTTGAGGAAACATGGCACACTGTTTCTACTATATAGGTTATACTGGTAACCAAATGTAATGCCTGCTTTTTTTAAAAATAAAACACATATTTTCTATTAAAAACATATTTACGAAAATTCGATACCATAAAGCACTTGCTGCGTCCAGACTTTTTTATTTGTGTTTGTCGTCGAAAAAATTGAGCTGGCGTATACAGGCGCTGTTGAATAGTGGCTGAATTTGCAAGGTTTTCGCAGAAATTTCGTTTAGTCTTTCCGTAGAAATCATTTATTGCTAGATTTTAGTTCGTAATTAATAATAAATGTTAGTTAGTTGGTAAGTTATTGTAAAAAAGTAACATTGTAACATTATTGGAGGAAATTTCAGTATAAAAAAAAATGGTGCATTTTTGTAAAACAAATTGCAAATTTTCATAAAATTTTGTTTTCTTTTTTGGTCATAAAGCTGTTTGGGAATAATTATATCATGGCATGTGTGTAAATAGCTTGTTGGCCAGGAAAATCAGACCAGTATTTTTCTGGAACATTTTAAGTTTATTTTCGGAAAAAGTTTGTACTTTTTGAAACAAAAAAAAAACTATTTTTATGAAATATGGTACATTGTTACACTTAAATCGGTTATACAGCTAACCAAATGTCCTTATTTTAAAAAAGTCTGGAGGCAGCAAGTGCGTTATGGTAGCGAATTTTCGTAAAAATGCTTTTAATGGCAAATATGTCTCGGTTTGAAAAGAAGGACATTTGGTTGGCAGTATAACTTATATATTACTAACAATCTACGGTATTTCATTAAAAAAGCTTTGTTGTTTCAAAAAGTACAAACATTTTCCGAAAATATACCTTAAAAGTTCCAGAAAAAACTGGTCCGATTTTCCTGGCCAACGAACCTCTTTAAGCTGTTCACACACCTGCCAGGATATAATTATTCACAGACAGCTTTAGGACCAAAATTGAAAAAAAATTATGAAAATTTGCAAAAAATTGTTTTACAGAAAATCACCATTTTTTTTACAGAAATTGCATTCAGTAATGTTACACTATATTACATTTTACACAAAAATTCGATACGTTTTCTTTTACAATAACTTACTAAACATTTATTATTAATTACCAACATATCAAAAAAATCTTACAAAAATAAATTCCACAGAAACACTAAAAACATTTCTGCGAAAACTTTTATAATTCAGCCACTATTTGAGCGTGCCCGTATACAGCAGCGCGATTTTTTCGACGAGTAATAAAAACAAAAAGCTCTCTGAATGCGTCATTTCCATGGGCCTCCGCTATCTATTGGTAATGGCGTCGTTTCACAATTTGTGATATGTGTTTGAAATATGTGCAAAAAACGTGAATGGTTGCAAAACAATTGAAATAACTCAAAAACGATGAAGGATATCAATATTTTTTTCTTACAAACATGCATTATACTTCGCTGTAAAACACAAAATGCGACAAAATATGGGGGTGTTCTATTAAAAAAAGAATATGTGTATCACCAACAACTTATGGGCCAGCTTGTAATTGTCAAAATAAGTTTATAAGATGCAGCTTGAGATACCCTATAATTAACGTATATACTTTTTTGTCATATCTTGTATAATAACAGATATATTGAGCATTGTCGTAGAAATGCGTCACCCTGTATATGTAAACAGACAAAAACTGAAACTGACCCCATATATGGGTTTTTGGGGTTTTAGTTCGCCCTCATTTGAAGAAATCTTTTTAAAATTCAGAAGTCGCGGTTTTCTCAATAACGAATTTTTTTGACGAAAACTTGCTAAAATATAGACTTTTAAACCATACACTCTATCGCTGAAACTACTGCCGAAGCATCAGAAAGAGGGTCTATTTGAAATGGATTTTCTGAAAGTATTTTAGTAAAATGAAGGACAATGATGGTTGAAGCTGAATGTTAAGACTTTGTAAAACACACTTATTACGACATATCGTCTACATAATCCGTACTTGTTCCAAATTCGTTGTCTGAAAATTGCAAATTTTGACGTTTCAAATCGCGACTTTGACGTTTGAAGAAGAAAAATTATCAAATCTTCAAAATATGTTTTCTGCTACTTCTTGACGTTTTTGCGTCAAGAAAACTTAACCGTTGGATGTAATATTCAATAGGTTTCATTAATCACACAAAATATTTTGTTCTTGTGCTTTCCTCTGATCACCAGTGGCACTCAAATTTTTTTCTTAAAATACCTATAACTTTTTTTTCTTTCAAGTTAGAGATCTAGATTTTGGCACATAGGGTAAGTTGGATAGTAGAAGCGTACATATTGGTTGTCATAGCTCTGTTATTTGAGGAGATACAACAATTTTCCGAAGGAAAACACAAAATTTCCCGGAAAAACTGATCCGATTTTCCTGGCTAACGAACTTATCCAAGCCACTTACAAAAGGAAGGTACGTACCAAATTTCATTAAAATCGGCCTATTATTTTTTGAATTATCGGTGTGATACATACATACATATATATATATATATATATATATATATATATATATATATATATATATATATATATATATATATATATATATATATATATATATATATATATATATATATAAACACGGATCTCCTCATTAGTGAATTTTTCGTTTTACGAAAAATTCGCTAAAAAGTACATTTGCCGTTAAAAACTTTTTTACGAAAATTCGCTACGCACTTGCTGCGTCCCGGCATTTTTGGTAATAATAATGCTACAATTTTCTATAAATCTTCCTCGGATGTAAGATTTAGACATTTAGCGTACTTTTTGTAAGCTGAATCAGGCTTCCGATAAAATAACTTATTAGGTGTGTCCATTTTGTTTGTAGATAACTAAAAGTGACAGACTTCGCCATTGTTTACTATACTACACAGAATTACAGAGTAGCGACTCAACCCGTGCATCGACCATTTACTTTGCATATTTCAGCTTTACAATGTGAATATCAAGTCGGCGTTGTAGAGGACAAAGACGAGGTTCTGTGGCAGGATAATCAAGTGGCCGAGTGCTGGATCCTGTTGAGCTTTCCTCAACTCCCTGGCCTACTTGCCCAATCCATCACCATATTCACACTCACACACTCAGCTCTGCGTGTTCTCTCTCCGCTTTTCTGATACCACACACAACGTTCATTTTCATACTTATTTCCCTATCAAACGCGGTGACGATGTCTTTCATCATATCATTCTGACACTTAGATGTACACGAAAATGCGTTTTGTGTTAAGTGGTAATTTTCCGGTTTGGAAGTAAATAATCAATATCGAAATGTAGATTTGAAAACTTTTAATTGCATGAATAAGTGAATAGTCCGCGAATGTTGTTTATGCTTATATTATGGTATTAAATAGTCCTGAAGCAGCAAATGCATTACGGCAGCAAAACTTTATCTAATTTTGTTAATGTTAATGATCAAATCTTTTATTCCCGTTAAAACTTCATGTTTGCTACTAGTCCATCCAAATTAAAGAAAAAATCGCGCTAACCTAGACATTTGAAATAAATAACGGAAAATTGGTACAAACTTTGAGGATGATATCCTGTTTAAATCTCAAAGGGCATTACGAAAATGCAGTGACTCTGCGACTATTAACTGTGGGTCTATGTCACTATTCTTGGTGATTTCAATGTCCATAATAGGGAATGGCTAGGATCTTCAGAAACCGATCCACAAGGGAGAGCAGCAGAGGCCTTTGCAGTCAGCAATTCTTGAGCCAATATGGTTCAGCAACCTACTTACTTTCCTCGCATCTCAACACACAGCTCAAATTCTTTGGATCGCCTTCTTACTACAAAACCTGAATGCTATAAAATATCAGTCACCACTGTATGGTCACTGGTTCCTGCGCAATGTAACCCGAGGTCACACAGTCATCACACACACGTATCGTTTGGCACTACAACTCCGCAAATTGGGTTCAAATTCGGGATTACTATTCCTCATTTCCATGGGCGTCTGTCTGCTTCTCTCATCCTGACCCCTCTGATATCTCACAAAACGTCATCGAAATTATCCAAGCTGGCATGGAATTATTTATTCCACGTACACAGAAAACTTCTTCAGCCACTCAAAAGCCCTGGTTCTCTAAATCCTGTGACAAGGCCAGACTTGAAAAGGTCAGAGCTCACAAAACGCTTCTACACAAGCGCAGTCAAGAAAACCGTCAAGCATATAACTACGCAAGGAACCGCTATGTCCGCTTTCATTCTGAGGCACACAACTCGTTTAATAACCACATCAAAAACAAAGTACTCTCAAGCTCCAACGACATCAAACCCTTTCTGGACTCTTGCTAAATCTATTGGGAACCTCTTGTTTCAGGGAATGAAATTGTTTTTACCGCCCTGGGCAAGGCAGAACTTTTTACCTTGATGTTCGCCGGCAATTCTACTCTCAACCCACCTCCAAATGTTCAACCACCAACAGTCCCCAATGTCTTGCATAAAATGACGGATATCATTTTCAAAACTAAAAAGGTACGAAGGATGCTCTCTTTTTTTAATACCAGGAAAGCATGTGGCCTTGACGAGATCCCAGCAATTGTTCTAAAAAAATGCGCACCAGAACTTGCTTCTGTCCTGACTCGTCTGTTTCAGACATCTTGCAATAGAGGCATATTCCCTAGCAACTGGAAAACTGCTCGAGTACAACCCGGCCCCAAGAAGGGATCCAAAGCGCTTCCTAGCAACTACAGGCCCATTTCTATCCTTCCAGTCGTTTATAAGTGATGGAAAAGTATATAAACACCGAGTTACTGAAATTTCTTGAAAAACAGAGTCTAATCCACGACAGGCAGTATGGATTCCGTCAGCACAGATCAACTGCCGAACTTCTTTCTTTGTCACCCATTATTGGAACAAGTCTATGGAACTACACGGTAAATCCCAGATTGTCGCTCTAGACATATCCAAAGCATTCGATCAGGTCTGGCACGCAGCGCTACATAATAAACTTCCGGCCTATGGTCTACCACCAAAACTCTGTACCTGGCCATTCCCCTAAGCTGTATCTAATTAACGCAGGAGTTCCTCAAGGTTCAGCTATAGCCCCTACTTTGTTTCTTCTCCAGATCAATGACCTCCTCTCTAGCACATCCAACCCATTTCACACTTACGCGGAAGACAGCAACCTCCACTCAAATATACAATATTCTAAGCCTGTCTCTTTAGTCCACTTAGATGAGGATCGCAGACTCATGGTGGGTTCTGTCTCCATGAATCTCCAAAAAATATTAGACTGGGAAAGCAGAAAACCCCACCAAATTACAGTCTTGCATTCTTTCTCATAAGAGATACACCCACCCTAGACCCATCACAATGAACAACCAAGTTATTCAAAGTAATGAGTCCTTTTCACATGTTGGCATTTCTATGGATCGAAATCTCAATTGGTACCAACATGTCACATCGATTGCAGAAGTGGCTGCTAAGAAATTAGGTTTCCTCTTCCGGGCTCGCAAATACTTTTCACCAGCTAATCTCTATACCTTATATATTTCACAAATAAGACCAAACTTCAAATACTGCTCCCACATCTGGAGTGCCGCTGCCGCTTCTACACTCATTATCCTGGAATCCATTCAGAAGAGAGCTATACGTGTCATCGGTGACGTTACCCTCACCCAAAGGCTGCCATCCCTTGCCCACCGACGTACCGTTGATGACCTCTCTCTCTTTTATAGATATCTGTACGGGCACTGCTCAGAGGAGCTTTCTTCCATAGTTCCTCCACCTGCTGCCCCCAACAGATCTACCAGGGGAACAGAGCGAATGCACCCTTTTACAGTCCAGGTCACCAAACATAGTACATCTTGTTATGCCCGTTCTTTTGTCCCGGGGACTTCCAAGTTGTGGAATTCCTTGCCGGCACATGTTTTTCCTTGTCCCCCCAAACCTTTAAGTCCAGAATTAACAAGTTGTTTCTTTCCACCTTGTCGTCACCCACGGTACGATAGTATTTGGGCCGTAAGCCCTCCTGGTGTGTTGTTGTAATAAAAAAAAATTATCAATAATATGTTTTGCAAATGTGGATATATATATATATATATATATATATATATATATATATATATATATATATATATATATATATATATATATATATATATATATATATATATATATATATATATATATATATATATATAGTTTCCATTTTTTAACAATTTTAACGCTCCAAACTTTTTAAGTGGTTATAAGTGTGCTGACAATCTTGTTTTTATTATCGTAGCCCTGATAAAGTGGTCAAGAAACTGCGAAAGCTAGGCTTGTTAAAGCAATAAATAGTATTTCTAAGTAAAGGGTTTTGTGATTCTCTGAAATCCCAATTACTCACCGTTTTGGTTGGTAACGTAGACGGAGACTTCCACCAAATTTATATATATATATATATATATATATATATATATATATATATATATATATATATATATATATATATATATATATATACAGTGTGGAACAGCCAAATGGAATAAATTCGATAACGGATAAATGAGGGCGTGTTGGGAAAAACGCTTGGACACGTCGATTTGTATTTTTAACTGCGCATCTTTTTCAAGAAAAAAAAATTATATAGGGTGCGTCATGTGACAGTGGCCAATACCAACTTTCTTATTTTAAATACAAGCCCCTGTATATTATTAATTTTTTGGATTATTCAGAAAATTCTAGACATAATTCATGTACAATGTTCTATACCTATCTTCAACTGTTTCGGAAATATTAAGTATTTTCAGATTTATTACAAAAATTTACATTAAAAATTGAAAATTATTTTATTTCACAAATTCGCTACATTGCATTCAATACTTATTTCCCATTCAGCTCTTGATAATGAGAAAGTAAACAAAAACCATTCCTGCGTTTCTTTTTACTGATATGAAATGAAACAAAAACAAAAACAGTTTTCTTTCTGTTCGTATAAAACTCGTAGCCTTAGCAACTTGTTGTCTGCCTGCATGACAGTAGTGATTAGTGTCAGTGCTATTGTCGTTTGAATTTCGTTAACTGTACGTAATAATATCAGAAAAATGGTTCATTTAACAGAAATGCACAAAATAACCATTCTACAAATGATTGGTTATGGAGATAACACACGGACACAGATGGAAGTGTCTCGCTTATTTCACGAAAAATTTCCAAATTTGCCGCCTGTATTCCAAGGAACAATTAGCAAAATAGAAAAGCAGTTTCGCGAGCTTGGTCATGTGAGACAGATAAAAAAAGTAGCTGCCAATGCAGTAAGTGATGATACGAAATTGGATATTACGCTTGAGTTTCAAGAAAACCCATATACTTCTGGTCGACAAGCAGCCTAACTATTCAACGTTAGCCACACAGCAATTTTTCGAACATTAAAGGAAAGTAAAATGCATCCCTATAAAATGATACCAACTCAGGAGCTCATGGAGGACGATTTCGATAGGAGAACGTATTTTTGTGAACAAATGATGGCAATGTTAGATAACAATGTGATCCAATTAGAAGATGTTTTGTTTTCTGATGAGAGCACATTTACACTTCACGGTCATGTTAATCGTCAAAATTGCCGCTATTGGTCTAATGAGAATCCTCATTGGATGAGAGAGGAACATACGCAATATCCTGAAAAAGTTAATGTTTGGGCAGGAGTTGTTGGAAATCATATCGTAGGTCCCTTTTTCATTGATGGCAACTTGAATGGGGATAAATATTTAGAACTGCTCCAAAATAATGTCGTGCCAACTTTGACAAACTTATATCCAGATCCAGCAAACCCACAAGTTCCTGCCAATAAAATATGGTTTCAGCAAGATGGAGCACCGCCCCATTACCAAATCAATGTCCGGCAGTACCTGAACCAAATTTTTCCAAATCGGTGGATAGGGAGGCGCGGATCGATAGAATGGCCAGCACGATCTCCTGATCTGTCGCTATTAGACTACTTTTTGTGGGGATATGTCAAAAGTATTGTATACAAAACTAAGCCCCTCAACTTAGATGACTTAAAAAGACGAATCACGCTTGCGATTAGATCAGTCACGCCTGAGATGTTGAGTAATGTTAGAAGACATTTCTATACCAGATTAGCATGTTGCCAAGATGTTCGTGGCGAGCATTTTGAACATTTACTACATTGACATTAATTTTTTTTTGTTTTTTTAAATTATTAAGAAATAATCAGTATTTCTTATTAGAATTTGTGAAATAAAATAATTTTCTATTTTTAATGTTAATTTTTGTAATAAATCTGAAAATACTTAATATTTCCGAAACAGTTGAAGATAGGTATAGGACATTGTACATGAATTATGTCTAGAATTTTCTGAATAATCCAAAAAATTAATAATATACAGGGGCTTGTATTTAAAATAAGAAAGTTGGTATTGGCCACTGTCACATGACGCACCCTAAATAATTTTTTTTTCTTGAAAAAGATGCGCAGTTAAAAATACAAATCGACGTGTCCAAGCGTTTTTCCCAACACGTCCTCATTTATCCGTTATCGAATTTATTCCATTTGGCTGTTCCACACTGTATATATATATATATATATATATATATATATATATATATATATATATATATATATATATATATATATATTGGCAGGTTATAAAAATCCAACGTAAAAAGTTTCAAAACATATAGAAAACTTGATTCTGGGAACGAAAACGTTTTGTCTGTCGTTCGGTAGGTCTGTACCTCTGTCTGTTAGTAGGTGCAGTAAGTTTCGAAAGAATTGAGATATCAGCTTCCAATTTGGTATCCAGTTAGCACCCGACAAATGAACGTTCAGTCTTTTTTCCGGTAACATTGCTTCAGGGGGTAGGGGATAAATGAGGGGCGATTTGGTGAAAATTAATATTTTTGAGTAATATAACGTTTCAGAAGTTTATGGGTATAGGAATACGAATATTTTCTTTGTGGTAATGTCACGGGCCCTAAATTCATTTCATGGAATGTCTTTCTAAGCAGAGTAGATTATCACAGCTATGTGGAAGCTTTTATTCAATTTGCAGCACTATTTGAATTGGTTTGCAACTATTCACGTTTTCACAAACGTCAAACGAAACCTCTAAGTGACAGATTTGAATAACCTTCTTATTTCTGTCAATTTGTCATAAAAATATGAGTTTTTTCGCTTATATATTTTTTAACCTTAAGGAATAACTTTGTCACATTTTCCTTTGTTTTCAGTTTTAATTACAGATTAGGTAGATAATTTAAATTTTATAGATTTTTCCTTGAATTTTTTCTGTAAAAAAATGCAGTCAGATTTCGCAGTTTTTTTTAATGTCTCCACATAAATAATTTTTTGTAAGATTTTCGTGAAATGTTGGTAATTAATAATAAAAGTTTAATAGGTTATTGTAAAATATGTCATCGAATTTTCACGAAAAAAATTATTTAGCAACTATAATTTTCTGGTAACATTACTTAAGCAAAATAAAAAAACTTCTGGACGCAGCAAGTGCGTTATTGTAGTAAATTTTCATTAAAATGTTTTCAATACCAAACATGTTTTTTAAGAAAGCAGGCATCAATGTATATAGTAGAAACAATGTGCCATGTTTTATCAAAATAACTTTATTGTTTGAAAATGTACAAAAATTTCCGAAAGTAAACTTAAATTGTTCCCGAAAAAACTGGTTTCCTAATCAACCTTATAGGTTAATTGCAAATTGAGCTATTTAAATTTGAAGCATTTAATGAAAATTCGCTACCATAAGGCACTTGCTGCGTCCCGAATTTCTTTTCTTACAAAGATGTATTTAATGTCGATGGAAAATGCAAAAATGCAATAACATAGGGCGTGTTCGATTAAAAAAAAGAAAGAAAATTTGAATCACCGACGACTTATGGGCCACCCTGTAATTGTGGAAATATTTTTAAAAATGTAGCTAAAGATACCCTATAATTAATGTATACCTTTTTTTTTCATAACTTGCATAATAACGGATATATTGAACTTTAATGATTTTTTACGAAAATTTACAAAAATGATATACCATTAAACGATAAACTCTATAGCCAACACTACTGCCAAAGTATCAGAGAAAGGGTCTATTTTAAATGAATTTTTTGGGAATATTTTAGTAAAATGAAGGACAATGACGATTGAAACTAAGAGTTCAGGCTTTGTAAAGCATTCTTCTTGAGACATTTTCTTTCCATAGCTCATATTAATTTCAGGTTCATTGCCTAAATATTACAAATTTTGACATTTTATATCGCGACTTTGACGTTTTGAGGAAAACCCAAATTTATTTTTCTTTAAATGCCTGTAAATTTTTGTCCTTTAACCTACAGAGCTAAATTTTGGTAGTTAGCTTACCCATGCTGATATGCGTATCAAATTTGGTTGCCCTTACTTTATTTACTTTGTTAATTCCGAAGATATAAATTTTTTTCGAATGAAAACTCAAAATTTTCCCGGAAAACCTCGTTAGATTTTGCTGAGTAACGAACTTATCCAAGCCATTTACAAAAGGAAGGTATGTGCCAAATTTTATAAAAACGGCCCATTATTTTTTGAGTTATCGGTGTGATGCATATATATATATATATATATATATATATATATATATATATATATATATATATATATATATATGTATATATATATAATATAAAAATGGCAAACTGTGAAAAAAATTTAATAATAATAATATTTTTTTTCAATTTTGTGAATAATTATATCTTAGCACGTGTAGTTTTTGTGTACATAGTTGGATAGTTTCGTTGGCCAGGAACGTTGGATCAGCTTTTTACAGGAAAATTATAGGTTTATTTTTGAAAAACTGTTATAACTTTTCAAACAATAAAGTTACTCTGATAAAATATGGTACGTTGTTTCTATACACACATAACTATACTGTTAACCAAATTTGATACCTTTCGGTAAAAAGGACATATTTGCATTAAAACCATTTTTATGAAAATCCGCTACCCTAACGCACTAGCTGCGGCCAGACTTTTAGTGAATTTTCGTAGAAAAAATTCACTAATGGGGAGATCCCGACTTTTGAATTTTGAAAAAAATTTTGCAAATGAGCGCGAACTAGGACCCCTAGAACCCATATCCGTGGTCAGTTTCAATTTTTATATGTTTATATATATATATATATATATATATATATATATATATATATATATATATATATATATATATATATATATATATATATATATATATATATATATCACACCGATAACTCAAAAAAGAATGGGCCGATTTTGATAAAATTTGGCACGTACCTTCTTTTTGTAAATGGCTTGGATAAGTTCGTTAGTGAGGAAAATCGGACGAAGTTTTCCGGGAAAATTTTGAGTTTTCATTAGAAAAAAAATTATATCTCCGGAATTAACAAAGTAAGGACAACCAAATTCGGTGCGCTGGTTCATATTATCATATGTAATCCACCTACCAAAATTTAGCTCTGTAGGTTAAAGGATGAAAAAGTTACAGGTATTTAAATAAAAATAAATTTGGGTTTTCCTCAAAACGTCAAAGTCGCGATTTAAAATGTCAAAATTGGTAATATTTAGGCAATGAACCTGAAATTAATATGAGATATGGAAAGAAAATGTCTCAAGAAGAATGCTTTACAATTCCTGAACTCTTAGTTTCAATCGTTATTCTCCTTTATTTTACTAAAATATTCCCAGAAAATTCCTTTAAAATAGAATCTTTGTCTGATGCTTTGGCAGTAGTGTTGGTTATAGAGTTTATCGTTTAATGGTATATCATTTTTGTCAAATTTTCGTAAAAAATCATTAAAGCTCAATATATCCGTTATTATGCAAGTTACGAGAGTCGTTGGTGATTCAAAATTTTTTTTTAATCGAACACGCCCTATGTTATTGCATTTTTGCATTTTCCATCGAAATATAATACATCTTTGTAAGAAAAGAAATTCGGGACGCAGCAAGTGCGTTATGGTAGCGAATTTTCATTAAATGCTTCCAATTTGAATAGCTAAATTTGCTATTAACCTATAAGGTTGACCAGGAAACCAGTTTTTTCGGTAACAATTTAAGTTTACTTTCGGAAATTTTTGTACATTTTCAAACAATAAAGTTATTTTGATGAAACGTGGCACATTGTTTCTACTATATAGATTGATGCCTGCTTTCTTAAAAAAACCTGTTTGCATTTAAAAACTTTTGTATGAAAATTCACTACCATAACGCACTTGCTGCGGGCAGACTTTTGTGTAATATTTTCTAACTACAGGTATCTCCTCCACAGCTGTCTACAAGCTTCCCTGGTGTCTACGTCATCGACATTGTCTCTAAAAAGAAATTAAATTTCTCCTAATTCCTTTCAAGCCATCATATTGTCACTCTTTAGTGACAAATCTTGTTAAATGTATTCACATAATCTTCTCGACAGGAGATCGCTTTCACAACGTTAGTTCCGGTCGAATGTGCAAAGACATACAAACACTGGCGATTATTTGGTCAACTTGTGGTGAACTTGTGTGGTTAAGAAACCAGTCAGATGTCAGTGAGGCCTTAACCACTCAACTACGCACATAATGGGATTAGTTAACTATCTACAACCCCCTAGAGAGAGCCACTATATACAATAGCCAAATGATAAATTTACAGCTCCTGGAATTGTCATCTAATAACATATTAACAATATTGGTTCTGTTAAAAATTCGAAAAATTCATAAAGTATTACATAAAGGGTTTCATTCCCACAGACTCAAACAAAAGAATGTAAAATTATTTAGAAGAAATTTCACAAAGGCTACGGTCTTTAGAAATTATGTTCCATTAAGTCGTTCCTTTCTATGATCTAAAAGTCTGGACGCAGCAAGTGCGTTATGGTAGTGAATTTTCATAAAATTGTTTTTAATACCAAATATGTGTGTTTTTTTTAAGAAATCAGGCATAAAATGTGGTTACGAGTATAACATATATAGTAAAAACAATGTGCCATTTTTCGTCAAAATAACTTTATTGTTTGAAAATGTACAAAAATTTCCGAAAGTAAACTTAGTGTTCCCGAAAAAAACCGGTTTCTTGGTTAACCTTATAGGTTAACAGCAAATTGAGCTATTCAATTTTTGTAGCGTTTAACGTTACCAAAACGCACTTGCTGAGTCTCGAATTTATTTTCTTACAAACATGCATTATATTTCGATGGAAAATGCAAGAATGCAATAACCTAAGGCGTGTTCGAATAAAAAAATAAAGAAAATTTGTATCACCAACGACTTATGTACCACCCTGTGATTGTAGAAATAATTTTTTAAGATGTAGCCCAAGACACCCTATAATTAATGTATACAATTTTTTTCGTATCTTGTATAATAACAGACATATTGAGCTTTGTTGATTTTTTACGAAAATTGGACAAAAATTATTTACCATTAAACGATAAACTCTACAGGTAAGACTACTGCCAAAGCATCAGAGGAATTGTCTATCTGAAATGAATTTTCTGGAAACATTTTAGTAAAATGAAGGACAATGACGGTTGAAGATAAGACTTTAGTGTTTGTAAAACATTCTTCTTGAGACATTTTCTTTCCATAGCCCGTATAAGTTCCAGGTTATTAACTTAAATGTTGCCAATTTTGATGTCTGGTAGAAAGATTACCTATAATGATATAAACCAAATTTAGTTGACCTTGATTTGTTATTTCCGGAGATATAATTTTTTTTTGAAATAAAATAAAAAAACTGGGAAAACCTGGACCTAATTTTCTGGCTAACCAACTTATCCCAGCCACTTGCAAAAGGAAGGTATTTACCAAATTTAATGGAAATCGGCCAATTATTTTTTGAATTATCGGTGTGATTCATACATATCTATATATATATATATATATATATATATATATATATATATATATATATATATATATATATATATATATATATATACATGTTTTTAACTACATTTTTGGCCTCGAGCATTCACGCATACGGCCACGGATTTTTTACATGAATTTCTGGATACCGACCTCTATCTATTCTTACAGTCATGACCTACATGTTACTTGGCTTGCATAATCTCTAGTTGGTTATCTATACATATATTTTATTGATTTATGAATATTTCATTTAATTCATAATTTTTTTATTGCTAAAAATAATTTAGAAATACACCGGGATACTCCTCTTCATGCCTTGGGGCCTATAAATGCAGCTTTCAGACAGTCACGGGTCGCCACGGATAAATGAGGTGTAACAATCGCATAAACAATAGGTGTTCAATATCTACCCAACTTAAACTATAATTAAAACGACACAATGTACACATATAAACTAACATATTATATTGTTTGCTTCAAATGTATC
Organism: Tillus elongatus; assembly: GCA_964006375.1. Classification (NCBI taxonomy): domain Eukaryota; kingdom Metazoa; phylum Arthropoda; class Insecta; order Coleoptera; family Cleridae; genus Tillus; species Tillus elongatus. The sequence goes on along the minus strand of OZ023262.1, from coordinate 21,611,362 downwards.
CTTGCACACAATCACCCACAGACACACACACACACACCTACTTGCACTCACATGCACTTACATAATTGCCCCAATTTGTCTACAAATTAATATACACTCATATATACACAGACATATAACTTATACTATTTATATTGTTGCTTTTAACTACACGCTATATTTGGCTATTCTTAAATTCTATTACATCCATGAATAGCTTATTATTTTTATTAATCGCTACATACATCAATTGGCTAATATTAGTTGGTAGTGTAATAGAATGTTTGATAGCTATTATTTTGATTAGTTCATTACTGTGAATGGTATGTTTTCGACAATTAAAAATTAAATTATTTAGGTCGCAAATATTTGCCCCATCGCACTCACAGTATGGATTACTCACCAGTTTCAATATATATATATATATATATATATATATATATATATATATATATATATATATATATATATATATATATATATATATATATATATATACACACACACACACACACACACACACACATATATATATATATATATATATATATATATATATATATATATATATATATATATATATATCGCTTCGTCGTAGGCATTTTCCTTCCCCCCCTAGTGTGCATACAACCAACCGCCCTCGTTGCATAAACCACAAGAAAAACTTATTGTTCATACCCCCCTAAGGAAGTTACGTGACCTGGGGCGAATAGGGGTGCTGTGCGAATAGGCAAGGTTTAATGGGGATATGGCTTCAAATATACAGCTCTCAAGCAGTGTTCTTTGCATTTTCTGCTCATATTTCCTTTTTACTACCTACCCCGCCCAGCATCCCTATTCACTCTCAGTCCTGTAACTTTCTTGGGGGTGTGAACAAGAGTTTTTTCCTGCGGTTTGTGCTTCAAGGGGGGGGGGGTCTAGTAATGTTTCTGAAAACAATTTTGTGAAAACCGTTCGGGAGCTAATCTGCAAATTTACCGAATTTTCATTAAATCCTTCAAATTTCAATAACTCAATTTGCTATTAACGTAAGCTTTGTTGGTTAGGAAACCAACATTTAAGTTTATTTTCGGAAAATTTTTGTATATTTTCAAACCATAAGTAATTTTGATAAAATATAGTGCATTGTTTCTACTACATAGGCTATACCGGTAATCAGATTGATGCCTGCTCGCATTTGCTATTAAAAACATTTTTATGGAAATTCACTTCCATAACACACTTACTGCAACCAGAATTTTGAAAAATGTTTATATATTTTCAAACAATAAAGTTATTTCGATGAAATATGGTACATTGTTTCTACTGTATAGGCAACCAAGTTTGATGCCTGTTTATCAAAGAAAGACATTTGCTATTAAAAATATTTTTAAGAAAATTCGCTACCATAACGCACTTGCTGCGTCCAGATTCTTTAAGTTTTGAAAATTATACCGACATTGGGGACTGTTGGTGGTTGAAAAGTTGGAGGTGGGTTGAGAGGATAATTGCCTGCGAACAACGAGGCAAAAAGTTCAGCCTTGCCGAGGGCGGTAGAAACAATTTCATCCTCTGAAACAAGAGGTGGGAACGTGCTCTTGCAAAAATTGTTCCCAATAGATTTAGCAAGAGTCCAGAAGGGTTTGCTGCCGTTGGAACTTGAGATGAAATTGTTTTTGATGTGGTTATTAAACGAGTTTTTTGCCTCAGAAAGAATGTGGGCATAGCGGTTTCTTGCGTCGTTAAGTTCCTGACGGTTTTCTTGACTTGGATTGTGTAGAAGCCTTTTGTGAGTTTTAACCTTTCCAAGTCTGGCCTTGTCACAGGATTTAGAGAACCAGAGCTTTTAAGTGATTGAAGAGGTTTTCTGTGTACGTGGAATAAATAATTCCATGCCGGCTTGGATGATTTCGGTGACGTTTTGTGAGATATCAGTGGGTTCAGGATGAGAGAAGCAGACAGACGTCCATGGAAATAAGGAAACGTAATCCCGCATTTCGTTCCAGTTCGCGTAGTTGTAGTACCAAATGATACGTGGGTGTGATGACTGTGTGACCCCAGGTTGCATTGCGCAGGAAGCAGTGACAATGCCGTGGTCTGAGCGACCAAGGGGGGCGGTGACTGATGTCTTATTGCATTCAGGTTTTGTAGTAAGAAGGAGATCCAAGGGATTTGATGTGTGTGTTGGGATGCGAAGAAAGTAAGTAGGTTGCTAAACCATATTGGCCAAAGAATTGCTGACTGCGAAGGCCACCGCTGCTCTCCCTTGTGGATCGGTTTTTGAAGATCCTAGCCATTTCTTATTATGGACTTTGAAGTCACCAAGAATAGTGACCTCGGAGGAAGGATATTTAGAAAGCAGATGGTCGGTGTTTTCGGAAAGGTAGTCGAATATCTGGACAAAGTTGTTGTCAGAAGGTGACCGGTAAATGCAACAGATGAATTTAGTTGCAGCCCTGAGAGGGAGAGTTTCATCCAAATTATGTATTTTCTTCCAGCTTCCAAATTGGGGAGTCTCATGCAGGGTAGATTGCTACGGACGTATGCGCACCCCCCCCCCCCCCAAGAAATCTAAAGGAAGTAATGAGCTCATACCCCGGAAAATTAAGGTGATTAGAGGCTGTTTTGGCACTGATTTGAGTTTCGGTGAGAAAGAGGAGTTGGAGCCTATTAGCCTGGAGGAACTGGTGGACGGAGTTCAGGTTAGAATTTAGGCCATTTATATTTGAGAAGGATATGTTAAATATTGATGCCGGCGCCCCCTGTACACCCCTCTCCCGGAGATCTGAATGGAGGGGTATTTTATCTCCGGAATCTTTTGTTCAAGGAGGAGCCATCGTCATTTTTGTTTATAAGGGAAGCCCACTTATACACCAGAACCGGAAACGTCCCTTGATGCAAGGGGCGGTACTTCCTTGGGTGTGAAAAAATCCTTTACTATCACGTAAAGGAAAATTGCATTACCACTTACCAAATAAAAAGTGAAAATTAATTTTTAAAACTGTTCCCTACTTTAATCATCATATGCGATGTATTGCTTACTTGAATAATAAAAAAATTAAATGTCGATCGAATTATAACGAGTTTTTTCTATGAAAATTTTCAAAGCAAACATGAAGTATTATCGGCCTTAACAATCCCATTTTTGATACTAATTAATACTAGGTTTCTGGTCTTGTTATATTTAAATTACTACTTATGTGCCAATTGCTGTTAAAATTTATGTCACTTTGATGAGTGTCCCAAGAGACAAGCTATCCCAAAGTTTATGAAATTACCGCCCAAACTTGTGAATTATGCACGAGAAGTAAACATTTTTGAACGTAACCCCTGCAAGATATAAATTACTGTGGGTTCTTCTCTGACAAAGCATTGACAACAATAAGAGTAAAGATGTTACTACCCTTGTCCGAATTTTTTAAAGGGTTTCTTAAGCAATTACGGAACAAGGGGGTTGGGTACTGCCCACTAGTAATACACTATGTGCGTTAACTAAACGTTTATTATGAGACTAGTACAACAACAACGGTTAAACAATGTAATTACATACATTTATAAGCTCGGAACCAAGCCACGCTACACCAAGGCATTATGGGAGCCGAGACTATGATGTAATGTGTGGGAAGTGTCATCGTTGCATTTTATTTTATAAAATACACATTATCGTGTCGGATGACTCCTCCCCTGTTAGATGGAATTTTATGGGGTGCATAAAATTTCATTTGCAAAAATTTACATCTTAAGGTAAAACATTTAAAATGATCCTAAAATTGAAAACAATTTACATCAATAGATAAATACATTCAATAAAATTTAGAAACTATAACGTATAACATTGTTATCTTTTAGGCAAAGGAAAAGCCTTTTGTTTGTTGCATTTCCCTTAACCTGTACGGAAATTTAAATATCAAGTACATAAAGTTAATAATAAACAATAATTATGGAACACCCGTTACAAAATATATTCCGCACTGTACACTCTATCACTGTTGCACTTCTTACTATAAGCTTAACATAAACAATACATTACTGTTTTCCTCTAGGTAAAGGAAAAGCTTCTTCAATTTCTGCGTCTTCCTCAACCTGGTTGGAATTTTTTTAATTTTGGTAAATTTCTAACATATGATACGGTTTTCTCAAAAGCGTACACTAAAATTACAATAAAAATGACAATGGCTAGGCATATTTGAAATGTATTAAAGTGAGGCCAATGCGAGTGATCTTTAATAAAATTTATTGGCTCATTTGTCTGTAATGTTAATTTTGATAGGTTGTCTAAATTGATAGATTTTAGATTTAAATGAATCGGAAGTACATTTGACACGTTTTCTAACAATGGTGGCAAATATACGGGTTCTTCTAAAACATTACTTTCCAAATTTGTATAGGTGAAATCTTTGGTTACAAATGAACAAGAAAATGGAACAATTATTAAAAATACACCTTTCACCTTATGCATTTCTTCACTTTTGCACTTTTCATGAATTAGTGTCTCTTTGGGCATTATAGCTAAATATTTTTCATCATTAATTGTTTCTATTAAGGAGTCTGTTATATTCACTGGTATATGTCTGCATTTTGGATCACGTTTTACTTGCAATAAATTTTTGATGCAAGTATCTAGTTGATAATTGCGTTCTATATCTAGAAGTGAACAATAGTATTCCTGTTGTAACCTTTTACATTGATTTTTCAGATAATATATGTTTTCCTCCACTGTAGCAATATATGAAGTTGGGGGTATTATAATAGTGTTAGCTACTGTTGGAACAGAATATAAATGATATAAATTATAAACTAATAAATCTAATATTGGTACGTGAAGTAGGAATACCACGTGATCAGGGGTGACATAAAATTCAACGTTAGTCGTTTGCGTGAATAAAATATTATCGTAATAATAAAATGTGTCTTGATTATGGTATTTGGTAAGAATTTCTTTCATAGCCGAAATTTGATTTTCTTTAATTATGCTAAGATGTAAGAAATTCATGGTAGCAAAATTTATGGCTGTTAAAATCTCATCAACAATTTGTTTAATGTCTGTACATGCTATCCGTAACATAGTTATTATATATGATATTGACACCGTTTTCTCTAAGGTGCCTACAGCAGTTTCAATTTTTCGGAAATTATCTGAAATGTTCTTAAAGGTATTTTGATAATTTAGAATTAATGCATTATTTATGGATAATTGTTTGTTATAGTTTGTAATAATATTTTCCTCGTTTATTTTTAAATCTGAAATGGCTTTATCATATTTTTCCCCATCTGTTGAGTCGAGAGTGCCCGATACAAATTTAAAAATCGAACCTAATGCGTTAATTAGTCCGCGTTTGTTTTTGGTCGGTGTCTCGTTAAGAATATCAGGGTGAATAGTTTTTAAATTATTTTTTAGCTGTGTAATTTCTTGTTCTAAAACCGTCAGTTCCAGAGTCGTTCTTGGATTGCCTAGATCTGAATTTATTTTAGTTAAACTGCGTACATTTTCGTTTAATTTGATAACATATTCCCTAAGAGGTTTAAATGAATAATTATGAATAAAAGTGTGGGTAGATTTTTGAATACGTACAGGTCCTAACTTTAATGGTAGTATCCCTGGATTATTATGCAAGCTTTTGATTTCTACTCTTTGGGCGTGTACACACATCTGACTAATTATGTGGACTAAAAGAAGTACTAGGAATGGCTTCATATTGACGACCGCAGTTAAGCCACTATATTGACTAGGTGTTCCTGGGGTTGCGTTCAATGGGGTTGTATCTGCTTGTGTGGCGACCACAGTTACGCCGTGAAGACGATGTTTTCCTGGGGTTGTGCCTGATGAGATGACGACCACAGTTATGCCGTGGAGGCAGGGTATTCCTGAGGTTGCGTCTGCTAAGCTGGGGCGACCACAGTTACGCCGTGAAGACGATGTTTTCCTGGGGTTGCGCCTGTTGAAGGGACGACCACAGTTATGTCGTGAAGACAGGGTATTCCTGGGGTTGCGTCTAATGAAGCACTTGTACTTATGACGTAAGTATAGCTGTAGCACTTCGCACTTATGAACTAAGTGTAGATTCGTCGGACTTTTCTTGCGGCTTTTCTGCACGGTTCACTCCCGAATTTTGCAAGGGCCAAAAGCAAGAACATCATCCGTTACCAACTGCGCCAGTAAAGATGTTACTACCCTTGTCCGAATTTTTTAAAGGGTTTCTTAAGCAATTACGGAACAAGGGGGTTGGGTACTGCCCACTAGTAATACACTATGTGCGTTAACTAAACGTTTATTATGAGACTAGTACAACAACAACGGTTAAACAATGTAATTACATACATTTATAAGCTCGGAACCAAGCCACGCTACACCAAGGCATTATGGGAGCCGAGACTATGATGTAATGTGTGGGAAGTGTCATCGTTGCATTTTATTTTATAAAATACACATTATCGTGTCGGATGACTTAAGTAAGCAGTAAATCAATGATTCAATATTCCATGTTAACAGCCTGAAAATATACTCTCCCCTGAAGGTTTTATGTATCAAGTTAAATAGCAGGAAAAACATTAAAAAAGTTCGGGACACAGCAAGTGCCTTATGGTAGTGAATTTTCAGAAAAATGTTTTTAATAGCAAATATGTGTGTTTTTTTAAGAAAGCAGGCATCAAATTTGGATACCAGTATAACCTATATAGTAAAAACAATGTGCCATGTTTCATCAAAATAACTTTATTGTTTGAAAATGTACAGAAATTTCCGAAAGTAAACTTAAAATGTTCCCGAAAAAACTCATTTCTTGGTCAACCTTATAGGTTAATAGCAAATTGAGTTATTCAAATATGAAGCATTTGATCAAAATTCGCTACCATAACGCACTTATTGCGTCCAGAATTTCTTTTCTTACAAACATGCATTATATTTCGATGGAAAATGCAAAAATGCAATAACATAAGGCGTGTTCGATTAAAAAAAAAACAAAATTTGTATCACCAGCGACTTATAGGCCAGCCTGTGATTGTAGAAATATTTTTTTAAGATATAGTTAGAGACACCTTATAATTAATGTATACATTTTTTTCATATCTTGTATAATAACGGATATATTGAGCTTTATTGTTTTTTCACGAAAATTCGACAAAAATTATATACCATTATACGATAAACTTTATAGCAAAGGTTACTGCCAAGCATCAGAGAAAGGGTCTATTTGAAATGAATATTCTGGAAACATTTTAGTAAAATAAAGGACAATGACGGTTGAAACTAAGACTTCCGGGTTTGTAAAATATTCCTCTTGAGACATTTTCTTTCCATAGCCCGTATTAGATTCAAGTTCTTTACCTAAATGTTGCCAATTTTGACGTTTTCAATCGCAACTTTGACGTTTTGAGGAAAACCCCAATTTATTTTTCTTTAAATGCCTATAACTTTTTTGTTTTTCGACCAACAGAGCTGAATTTTGGTACGTAACTTACCTATAATGATATAAACCTACGAACCATTTGGTTGCCCTTACTTTGTTAATTCCGGAGATATACATTTTTTTCGAAAGAAAACACAAAATTTTCCGGGAAAACCTGTGCCGATTTTTCTGGGTAACGAACTTACCCAAGCCACTTGCAAAAGGAATGTATTCACCAAATTTAATTAAAATCGGCCCATTATTTTCGTGTTATCGGTGTGATACATACATACATACATATATATATATATATATATATATATATATATATATATATATATATATATATATATATATATATATATATATATATATATATATATATATATATATAAATAAATTGAAACTGACCCCGGATATATATTCTAGGGGGCCTAATTAGCGCTCATTTGAAGAAATTTTTTCAAAATTCAAAAGTCAGGATCTCCTTATTAGTGAATTTTTTTAAAGAAAATTCACTAGTATTAACCCATTTCAGGCGTCCTTAGTAATAATTTTGGCAATTAAAAAAAATACATATACGTTCATATTTTATAGCTTAATTCAACCCACAATATTTATCAATTAAAGTGATTTATAGACGGAAGGTGTTGATTAATAGGTGATATACACGTGTTTCTAAATTTAGTGTCCCTATTTAAAGAATCATTGTGTGATGTTGAGTACGTGAACCGTAATTTAATATTCACTTAAGAATAATCGATTAATTTATAGCAGACTGATTTAATTATTATTTATTACGAGGATAGTTCTTAATTTGTAAGATAAGTCATTAAAACTCATCACAATAACTCAAAAAAACACTTAACAACTAAAAAAAAAAAAATAGTGCTAATATTTATTTGGTCCGTTAGTTCAAATAAACTTAAATCACAGTCCATCATAGTCCATCAAAGTCCATCATAATCCATCACAGTCCATCACAAGGTTACCTGCTTAACAATAGTGCCCAAAAATAAAAAAATAACATCATCCAGTGCAGCTGCGTAAAATTCACTCAAACCATAAACAGTCTGGACGCAGCAAGTGCATTATGGAAGTGAATTTTCACAAAAATATTTTAAATGGCAAATATGTTGTTAATGCAAGCAGGCATCAATTTGGTTACCAGTATAACCTATATAGTAGAAACAATGTACCATATTTTATCAAAATAACTTATTGTTTGAAAATGTACCAAAATTCTCCTAAAATAAACTTAAGACTTCTCCGAGAAAATTGGTTTCCTAGCCAACGAAACGTAGGTTAATTGCAAATTGAGTTATTGAAATTTGAAGCGTTTAATGGAAATTCGCTACCAAAACGCACTTACTGAGTCTCGATCTTTTGTACGAAATGCATCATATTTCGATGAAAAATGCATAAATGCAATAAATGAGGAATGTTCGAAAAAATGTAGGTACCACCAACGACTTATGGTGATTGTCAAAATAATTTTATAAGATGCAGCTCAAGAGACCCTATAAATAACGTATACAATTTTTTCTCGTATCTTGCATTATAACAATTATATTGAGCTTTACCTTAGACATGCGTCACCCTCGATTTATGTAAACAGATAAAAACTGAAACTAAACCCGCATAAGGTTTCTAGGGGCCTAGTTTGCATTCACTTGAAGAAATCTTTTTAAAATTCAAAAGTCCGGGCTCCTCATTAACGAATATTTTCTACGAAAACTAGCTAAAAATTATAGATGGTTAAACCACAAAATTGAACCAAAACTACTGCCAAAGCTGCGGAGAAATAGGCTATTTGAAATGAATTTCAAATATTTTAGAAAAATGAAGGTCAATGGACGGTTGAAGCTGAAACTTAAGAGTTTGTGGAACACTCTTCTTGCGACATTTTCTTTACATAACCCGTATTTGCTACTGGTTCTGCTTAAAGGTTGCCCCTTTTGACGTTTTAAATCGCAACTTTGACGTTTTAAGGAAAACCCCACATTTGTTTCTTTAAATGTCTATAACCTTTAGTGAATTTTCTTTAAAAAATTCACTAATGAGGAGATCTCGACTTTAAAAAAAAAATTCAAATGAGCGCGAACTGGGATCTCTAGAACAGATATGCGGGGTTAGTTTCAATTTTTATGTGCTTGTGGCTTGGACAAGTTCGTTAGCCAGGAAAATCGAACCAGTTTTTCCGGGAATATTTTACGTTTTCTTCTGGAAAAAATTCATATCGCCGGAAATAACAAAGCTATGGCAACCACATTTGGCAATGTTGTAAAGAACAAAGCCTGTGCCAAAATTTAGGTCTCTATGTTGAAACTAAAAAAGTTATAGGCACATAATGGAGCAAAACTTTAGTGCCACTAAAAGTTATAGAACACGCAATACCAAAATATTGTATGTAATATTGCATACAATGTATATTGACATTTCTCATTTGTTAAAATAGCTGCAAAAATGTCTCTAAAGACCTTACATATTACAAATAAATAACTTAAACCATTATCGGTTATCTACCTGTCTTCTTTGCAGTTTACCAGAGGCACTAAGTAGTCTAATGGTTAGCATCCCCGTCTGATGAGCGCAGGGACGCGGGCTCAAATCTCACCAGCGACTCTTTTACTTTTTTTTAACTTTTTTTTGTTTTTGATTCCATTTTAACGTTATATGATCAGATTGTGTCATTGCGACATATTTTTTAGCTACTTTTTGTTGAGAAGGAAAGAAGCACTTTTAAGACTTTTAATTCAAGTTTAATAGTAGCTATTGTTGCCCTTAGTTGTTAAAACCATGCCACAATTAACACAGGCGTAGAGATTTGTGATATTAGAAGAGGTTGTTTTCTTCTGTACAACCGGATGCAATTTTTACAGCATCCACAAGCAAAATAATTTTCTCTGTGAAGCCACAGAAAAATAATCTATTTCTGTATTTAGATCAAATTTTCGATATTTTTTAATTTATTTAATTTATTTCTATCGCTTCTAATTAATTTGCTTGTACAAAATGTTTATTTAAGAGCGAATTTTCTTATAAATGAATTTAATGAATTTTCTTTGAAAAAGCGTTTCCTGCGAATTATTGTATGAAAAATTATTCAATTGATGGAACATTTCTTAAACGAAATTGATCAAAAATAAGGTTTCAATGGTTTTCGTGCAAACAAATTATTTTAGTTCCAATTTTAATTACAGATTTTGTATATAATTTGAATTTTATGTATTGTATTGTATTCTTTTTGCAAAATTTGTTTTGAAAAGGTATTTAGCCACTTTTCGCAGAAATTTTTTTGTGCTTCATAGAAATCATTTTGTGTTTTTGTGACATTTTGGTAATTAATGATAAATGTTTAACAAGTTATTACAAAAAAAATTACAGATTTTCTTTAAAAATTGTTTGCAAATTATTATGAAATTTTTGTTGTCGAAAAAGTTTTTGTGAAAAATTATATATTGTTAGGTGGGTAAATAACTTGAAATGGTTGGTTGACCAGAAAAATCGGACCAGTTTTTGAAATTTATTTTCTTTATTTTTATTGTCGGTATGATGGTGTAATGACCTTTTAAAGACACCTTGTATAACTGTGTACACCGTTGCATCGACATTTTCGAGTTTAACAAGCCCACTTTCCAATCTCAGCTGATTGGCTTGTGACCCAGTTGTAGCTTTTTGTATCTTTTTTTCTATATTATAATCTCTTTTTAGTGTTTTTTTTTTAATTTACTAATAGAGAGGTATCGACGGTGAGACTTTGCAATAAATTTTTCAAATGAGCGCAAACTAGGACCCCTAGAACCCATATAGGGGGTCAGTTTAAATTTTTATGTGCTTATATATATATGTATATATATATATATATATATATATATATATATATATATATATATATATATATATATATATATATATATATATATACCTCTCGCGCAAGCTTTGAGGACTATTCCAGGCGTTACGCGCAAGGTTTGGGTACAGTTGCAAGCTTTGAGGACATTGCCTGCTAGCTTTGGGGACATCATGCAAGCTTTGAGGACTTCGTGAATAAATGGTTTAAAATTTGTGCTTCCCCCACTCTTTGTAAAATGAGGGGAAATTTCTTTTACTAAAAGGTGTTAGGTTATACAAGCTTTGAGGACATTGTGATTTTTATTATATTTACCAAAATAGGTAATCAAATATGTTTATGAATTTATCCGTAACAAAGTTTTGATAATAATACAGAGTAGCAAAAAAGGAAAGCCCCTGTATATGTATTAAGCAAAAACAAAATATTTTAAAACAGTGTGCAGTTATTATATTATTATATTGTTGGCTAAGCAATACTTTGATACGACTAATAAGTATAACAAAATTAATAATATAATAATTATTATAATATTTATTAAAACTAATTATCGAGACTGTTGATGTACCTATTCAATTTCGACATAAAAAAGTTTGCCATACATTTACACATATAGCGGTTTTTTGTTAAAAACTTGCTACTTATAAAATCATCTATTTTATTTTAAATTATTTAATCGAAATGCCATTATTGAAAATTAGCACTAAAATGAAAGAAGTTATTTAGTGGTCTGTGATAATCCTACCCATGAGGATTTAACTTTAGATTAAAATATGTATAAAAAGTAAGCCCTTTGTTGGCAAATTACCTTTTTTATTTATGCAGCATAACTATATATGTCGTTTCCTATTAATCAAACATACTCCTTGTAAGGATAACCAACAACAATGTACCAAGACTTTTGAATATATTTTAGTATTAGCCACAGAATCCTTAACAATCTCAAGTGGTTACTTTTTACTTTAGTCATTTTTGAACACACTTCTTAAGAGTAGGTATACTTAAATAGCTACAGATTACTTGCTTTTTGGCGGTAACACCAAAATTATATTTTACGTTAAATAATCAGGAAGGATATATCACAATACGCTATTTATATTTAATTCACATTCCACTTGACACATTACGAGAAAACTATATGTATGTCGTTTGAAAATAAAAACATAACGTTAGTAGGTATTATCTACAATTCCGATTTTCCAGACAATGTTAACTTTTGGTATGCCCACCCAGAATTCGAACCCTTTTCTCTTTGCAGACTGAGGCACATTAAATTTCGCCACGAAAGCATATGATTATTTATTATTAGAGATTAAAATAAATAAAGGCTTAAGATTTATTTTCTAAGTTTTAATAATTTTGGAAACCAATGTCAGGAATGTTGGATCTAGGATCAGTTAGGTTAGGTTATGTTGTGAGTGGGCCATTGCAGTTCCCCCACTGCCGCCTTAAAGTCTAATGCGACTCATGAATTAATTGTCTTATATTTCACCAATCAAGTCCATCCTCTTGCAGAAATCGACAATTTTTGAGGGCGAAAATAGACCCAGATCTGGTATAAGTTGGGTCTTAGAGCAGGTGTCTGGTTCTTTTCACTGTCGGACAGGGACATAGCACAAGCTTTGCTTTTTCGTCACCCTCCCTACACAGTCGGCACTCGGTTTCTTATCCAAGCCCAATTCTGTGCATGTGGTGACGCAGACCGCAATGTTCTGTATACAGGTTGACCAGAGTTATCAGCTGTTGTCTGTTTAACTCTATAAGTTTTTTACCCCTTGATTTTGAGAGGTCCTTTATGAAGGCCTTAGAACGGACTAATCTTGGCAGGTTTTGTAACTGAGGTCATGTCTTTTTCTCCATCCAGGTCTACAAGGTGCGTTTCGCTGTGCATAACAATCTGCCTGGAGCAGGTTCCGGTCTAATATAGTCCGCCTCGGCTCCTTTCCTGACAAGGGCGTCTGAATCTACATTGACAATTGCCATCAAGGTCCCAGTGCTCTGATATCTAGACCAGCGATACCACAATGTTGCTCGTACTTCAAGGTCAGTCTTGGAATACCGTTATTTAATTGCAACGGTAGAAGCAGAGTTCTTTTATAGCAGCTTGGCTATCAGAAAATATTTTTGATTAATCTCCGATGCACACATCCCGATGGCATATACTTCTGCAGCTGGAAGGAAGGATATGCAAGGAACTGAAGTTGATTTACTTTTTTATCTAGTTACTTAGGGCCAATAATGCGAAATTAGTATATTTGGTTCTTCGCCGTCTCAGTAAAAATGATTTCGACTCTTTAGTAGCACTGTAAAATTCAAATTGTTTTCTTTGCAGTGGATAAAATAATTGTATTATAACATAAACATTCTAGGTGAATCGTAAATGTTACTACATGTATCCCAATTAAGTCTACTATAATGTGTCCAATATCGCACAGTACGCTTATTTACTGTTGCTATATCCATAGGTTTTGAAAATGAAATAATTATAAACAATAAAAAATTTTGAAATTAAAATTTTACTAATTTTACCTGAAGATCGGTTTATATCATTTAAACTAGGTATGTAAGTTATTTTACGTAGTTTCATTTACTTCAAATTTTCCACACACTACATGTAAAGTTAAAACTGAAAGTAAACAATAATTACCTAGATATTATAAGTACTTACTATATTAGTTTGGGGTAGGTATATTTCTTCTTGAAATAGTTTTGTTTCACTTTGGTAATACCTACCAGTGAATTCTGTATAGAGGACACAGCATCCACAATCTACATAAAGTTTTCCTATCAGTTTCTTATTTGTTTCATTGGATGTTAGAATCATATTATACTACTACAGTCGACGGCCGAGGGCATTTGTTAAAGTTAAGTTAAAATTAACCTTAGAATATAGAGAGTTGTTTTATATTATAAGATTCTAGTAAGGTATTAGCAATTAGCATAAGCATAGTCGATTTCGCGGTTATGCGATGCGTAGAGGGTACACACTTCCCTGTGACAAATATCTACGTGTTGTCAGATTAAACTAAGAGAGGGAGATGACTTTTAATTTTAAATACCGTGATCGTGAAGAATGGGAAGCTTAATATTTATACATAATAAAACGCAGTTCTAGATTGCTTTTAAACAGATTAAATCACTTTCATTAAATTTTTGAATTACTGGTATATATTTTTCTCATATCTTCAGATTCCGATGAAAGTTGTGGCAAATGGCCACCCCGCCGCTGTTAAAAATCAGCGGTGTCATCCAACGTCAACCAGCTATCAAGCCGCTTGCAGTCGCTGGCTAAAACGTAGCGCTTTTGGACGCAAACATGGTCCCGGTATTAGAAAAGAAATGGGCCACGACTAACAATTTACAAAATTGTTACTTGGCTGTATATTGTACACAGTCTCTATAAAATTTTGTGTTAACTAGAGCTCTCGTGACAACATACTACCTGGTACCGCAACGAGATGGCGTCCCTGTCGTATCTCTCACAATGTTTTATATTCTGACATCTTGGAACGATTGTAACTTCCATTGTGTAGATTTTTATCTGCGGTTTATTTAAATAGCATAGTAGTACCGATAACGTCATCTGTCTTTGTCCAACATTGTAGATATTGTATTACAGAATCTGAAGTGATGTTGAGGATTATTTTATATATAATTTCGCATAACTTTATTTTCCTTTGATCAAAAGATTAGAAAATTGGTAAACAACCACGTCTGTCTATGTTAATCTAAGTTGTCAATTGTCATTTCAATTACTTAAACAATTTGAGAGATATTGCGTTTTAAAATATTTTTTAAATTTTATATTAAGAAAAATTGAGCGTTAAGATCAGATGAACTTTTTAACTAACCATGGAAATGGGTTCTAGAGACCCTAATTCGTGCTCACTTGAAGAAGTTTTCCGAGAGTCTTACCATCGATACCTCTTCATTAGTAATTTTTTTAAATGAAAATTCACTAAAAAGGATCAATTTGATAGGCATGGTGATTTTTTTATTAGCCTATTATTAGGAAACGCGTAGACCTATGAGAACGGTTTTGATGTTATTAGGTTGAGATAATCGTGGGGTGGTACGTTCCTTTAAGTTATTTCTGTAATCGGTTTATTAGGTACATTTCGCTAAATAACAAACATTTATATTAAAAAGTCATAATTTTATAATTTAGCCTGACGGTGGCATTTCTTTATCAAATAGTCATTATGCAGAGTATTCAACAAACAAAAATGCAAAATCCACGTCATTCTTAACTGAATCATTTAATTAGACAAAAACAGTCAATTTTCATATAAAAAATAACCCGAGAGAGGTTTTCCTATTTATTTTTAATTGTGATATTTAGGATATGCAACAAACAAAAATTATTAGAACCTACCATTTTTAATGTATAGAGGACCTATGTCGCTTTACTCTCTTGCAACACAAAATAAATCTACAGTTCTCTGCAAATATGTTAAACACGGATAGCCTGCAAGACTATATTTTACACTTTAGTAAATAGGTTACAATTGAGGCATTGACTGGAATCAAATAGCAACCAAACTATAAATAAAAAACTAATTGCCTAAAAAGTTGGTTTAAGAAGTAAGACACCGGCTGATAATTTCATATTACGTATTTTATAGTTGGTGTATAAAATTCTATTTGAGGTAGAACTATTAGCATATTTAAAATCAATACCATTATGTATCGTTTAGCGCTTCTTTGAAGACGGTGCAACTGTTTTTAGGTGATTATTAATTTGACAATGTTTATCGCAGTATTGCTGTTGTTGCAACATAATAAATCTAAAAACCAAGGGAAAAATTTAAATCCCGGGATGCTTCATTTATTTGCTTAACGAAATGTGGTCTTAGCTGCTGGATTTTATGTCAAATAATTTGATAGCGACAAAAGGTGGTTAAACGCAAGGAAACTATTAGCACGCTCGCAACCTGAGTAATATCTTACAAAATACCCAAAAAAAAATGAGAAATATCAGATCACGAACATCTAAACTTAAATTTATTTCCATAAAGAATAATCTTTAGAATTAGACACGTGGTTTAAGAAATGAATTACTTCTTAGAAAATATGTTTTCAAGTGTAATTGTCTTGATATTTTTGAACACATTGTATATTTCTATTTTATGTATTATTTAATGTTAATGCATGTAATATTTGCTATCCCTTAGTTTACTACGCAAAATAAACTCTAATTGTAAGTATATAATTAGCCATTTTAAGCTTTTTGTGATGATTATTTCCATACCTTTGATTATTTTACAACGAATTATTTACACATATAAAATTAAGCAAAAATTATAAATGTGCACGTACAAAGTTAACAGTAAGAAATCCTCGGCTGTCCCTTAGTTTGATTGCATCCCATTTTCTAACAATAATACCTACGGTTTTAAAACAATATAATTTTATACTTCACTGATATAAAGTATGCATTCAAGCCTGCAAGCGCGAAATTATAGTACATTACATTGTTGACAAGTTACATAAAATTCTAAAATTATTCATCTTCTGATGACGCTAACTTGGTTAGTGAAACAAACGTCAAGTTTTTTTAATGTATTGTAGTGATTTGGGTTTTCCAAGTGTACTTATCAGAACTAGTAGTATTTAGAATACTTCTAGCATTCTTTTTGTTTGAGTGTAGTGATTATACCCTTCTTTATTCCATATATCTTTAAGTTTGCAAAATAAACTTTTTTAACTCCTTTATTAAAGTAGATCTATTTATACAGTCTTTTTGTATTATAAGATCACAGTAAGATTAGAACAGTTACATACGTTGAAAGAAGGCAGCATATTACAATGGACTGTAAACATCTGGAACCAATATTTACCACATTCCTTCCCTTTAAAATGAAATGAGAAAGTTCCATTCATATAACGGCATTGGTGTGGCCGAATTATTTAACATACATTTTATACATTTTTACATTAGATTTAAGTTAAAATGTTTATTAACGTGAACAGCAGGCATTTTATTTATTAAATGCTTACTTCGCCATCGCGGTCCTTCTTGAAAGTTCTGGCTGTATTTGTATTTATCATCATCAGTAATAATACTTACAAGGTACATAAGCAATTTTATTTTGTCTAGTTTGTTGGGCGGTCACCTTTATATCACAACCTAGGTAATTTTTAATTTTGGGTGTAATTTATCCGTTCTCGTTATAATTCACAGCGCCTTCGCCACATGACTTTAATACGAGTATAATATAAAATAACAGCCCACTAATTGTAAAGCAGAATTATTATTATTATTATTGAAATAGATTTTGTTTGTTCATGGTAAGTTTAAAGTTTATAATCATCTTCAAATTAACGGAAAATTCTAAAACTTGATTACTGGTTTCTTGAATAACAAATTACACTATTACAAATTAACTAACTATTACCAGCTCAAATAAGTGCAAAACTTATTGTGGAAAAATTAAAGGAAATGATAGTAAAAAAATTATTAATACAATGCAGCTAGAATTATATAGAATTAAGGAACTACATACTCGTTTCATTGAATAATTTGTGTATAAAAAGTAAACATAATTGTGAAATTTGTCTAATTTTTACGAAACTTCAAATAGCGTTTCATAAGTTGCTTAGTATCACAAAAAGCGTTTCTTAAACGAATAATTTTTAATAAGGGAAAAGTAAGTAAGACAACTTTGTTTTAATACAAGTAATTTATTATTGATAATATTATAATTTTAACTTACTAAACAATTTCGACCCTAAAGCAATTATAAAATTGATTAGAGGCCTTTGTTATAGACAATTATATCAAGAAGGGGGAACACTCTTACCGAAACCGTTCTCGTATTCCCTGAATGATGAATATCAGAGAGTTTTGCATAATTTGTAATTATACTATATTTTATTTACACCGAACAAAAAATGCGAAGTTGACTTTTTATTGTGTAGAAGCACAAACAGTTTAATAGTAAAACATCGCATCTCATGCTGTTGTGATGAAACTAATCCTTTATGAATCAGTGGGACTGTATGGTAAAAATACTTTATAGGAAATTTGAAAAGGTACTTTTACTTTATAGCCATAAATAGTAACATTCACTTCCTTAGGTAACGAAAAAGTAACGGCCACCGAAATATTTCACCAAAAAGTTTCACAATTATTAGGTGTAATATGAAGAAGCCGAAAACATCGCGGCAACTATTAATGCTATTTGAAAGTATCTGCAACTTTGATGTAGCATTTCAGTAACTTAAGATAGGCGACTGTCGTTTGCTACCTTCAAGTTTTCGGAACTTTTGATTCGTTCTATGTGTAACGACGACGCGCCTAATACGTGGAAAGCAGCTAAGAAGTTGCGTATCTCTAAAGTAGTTATAAGCGGTTAATATTAGGCCATTGCCACATTTAATATGTAATATAGAGTTAGTTTCATTACCAAGTCGAAGAATTAGTGGGGATTACGTAATAACTACGCTTTTCAAGTTCCGATTTCAGTTACCATCACTTTGGTGCTAGTTGCGATGCAATTTTGTACGCGTCTAGTTGAATGTGTAATGTGTATGATCCAAAAATCATTTCATACGTCAATAAACACAAGTCACTTGAGCAACCAAGAAAACTTTACAACAGTTAAAACAGTATAATTCTGTCGTGAACACTCGGTTATAGTTAACAAACCTCAGTGAAACATTTGCTACAAATGAGGAGAGTTGTCCTCAAACGGAACACCAAACAAATGTTTGCTGCTCTGATGAGGGTAACTGCATCATCCCTTCTGAAGATGACAATGAATTTGATGGTAAAGGCTGAAGATCAAGATATTATCGTTTCTTAGATTTCACTATTGCGACAACAGCTTAGAACATGGTATCATTGTCAAAATAAGCAACAGCGCGTTTACACATCTATCGCAGATATTAAAATCAAATGGTATAATATACCAACTGATAGTAGAACTTCATTAAAAACTTAAAAAAAAACCTTTGATCTAAGAAAGTTTTGGTACAATGGCATTGGACACAGCATTTTTTCAGCTTAGCAGGTCCATAACACCACCACTGATTTTTAATGTGGGTAATACAAAGCTCAAAACAAGACATATGAACAAAAACAGCCATAACCTAACACTTTGTTAGGTTAAAATTACAGACAAAGCAAATAATTTAAAAAGTATCCTCTGTTTTGGGAACCATAGAGCGGCAAGGACAACTACAAAAACCGATTTAATAGATAAGGATGTAGCCGTTACCGCAAACTAACTATACAATGTTGGGTCATAGTCCCACTTGGTAGCGTTTAGTGAAAGTAATTTTAAAGTTTTGGCTTTTCAGTAGTGATGGGTTGTTATTTAACAGTCTGTTATATTTTAACTGTTGTCGAGCCGCAGCAGTAACAACCTGTTATGGATATATACAAATAACAGGTACAGTGGAGGGGATGCTGTTGCGCAGTGAGTCGTATCTGTTTCTGTTGTCGTATCTGTTTCTGTTGCACTGCTACGATGAAGCAGCTTCTGTTTTCATCCGCAACTGTTATAACAGGATGAATGGACATGAGACTGGGAATGGGGTATAGAGTATAGAGCGGACTTTACTTCATAACATACTACTTTATACTAGTGTGCTCACAGCTTTGGGAACGTAGGGTCGTCGGTACAATGAAACTCTTAAATTTTGACAGGTTGTTGATTCACACAAGACACACACACACACATATATATATATATATATATATATATATATATATATATATATATATATATATATATATATATATATATATATATATATATATATATATATATATACAATTTATAAACAAACACAAAATATGAAAAATGTAAATAAAAAGGCTGTATATGTAGCAAGTGAAAATTATTAAAAATGAACTATATCACTGTAAAAATAAAATCAGGTCACCGCGTATATAAAAAAATAATCACATAGGCGTTGACGTAAACTCAATCTTCATTAGATAACTCGATATGCTGATGGCATTTTTGTTTTAAGAAAAAACTGATATGTATACAAACGTACAGTTATGCTTTAACGTGAGTCCTTAGGTATTATATTATATTAGGTAGTTTTTTGCTCGTTCTTCTTTGCCTTATGTAACTAATAAATCAATATTCCTTTTTACTTTTCACTTTGGAAATCTAAGAAATAGGTCCGATTTTAAAAATCTTTTTTTTATTACTACTGCAAAATAAAAAATCCCTGAAACTTAAAAAATCTCAGAAACAGTACCAATTTTAATGAAATTATAAAAATATTCCCTGTACCCGGTATAGTTGAAACCAGACACACTTCGTCCTATAGGTAGAGAGAAAAAAATTAGTTTTAATTTTTTTTAAATTATTTATTTTATTTTTTGCTTACAATAATTCATTTATTTCATATAGCTCTCATTTTCAAGGGAAGGATGGATATAGAGGTTTTCAAACTCAATGATTAACTAATACTTAATTAGTTAAGAAAATTCGAAAGAAATTCTGCATTGTTGAATTTTTTACCAAATTATTATTAGTGATGAATACCCAAAAAAAACCTCCATCATTTTTTTAATAAAAAAGTTATTAATTGTTTTAAACATAATACAAGAATATTTTTTATTTTAAACATTACCCAACTACACCACCGGACGGGTTCAGCTACTGTTACTACGTCTACGTGGAATTCTTAATAATTCATAGTTCATACTGTTATTTTCAACCTGTTATATTTAACTGTTATTTCTAAATAACAGTAACAGGTGCGACCTGTTAAAGCAATATAACAGTTTTTCCCATCACTACTTTTCAGTATTCGTCACGAGCAACAAGTGGTAACAAATTTCACGTTCAATATTTTGGTAAATGTCACTTTAAAATGTTTTTTTGAAATGCACCATTTTTGTAGATGCAGATTTATGACACCATTATTACCTCCGCTCTTAGGATCAGTATCTAAAAATTAATCTATTGCTACTTTTGAATTATCATAACAAATTTTTACAAAATTATGAGTGTTATGTGTATAAAAGTAAATAGTAATACAACTTGTAACACTTTGAGAGTATTGAAGTTGATTGTCGTATATTACGTGATATTTAATTTTCTTTAAATAAAGGAACATTTCGAACATGCGCAATTTCTGAATGCACAAATAATTATATTTTAACAGCAAGCGTGCATCCGTTTAGAATAAACACTCAGAACATCCAAATATAAATCATCAGAAAGTTACTAAATTAAGATGTAGAGACCTATTTTCTGGCTTCACAAATGTTGGTTGTCTTCTCTGTAACCGCTAACGATGCTTGGGAGCATCACCAGACAGGCAAAGAAACCCACATTTGTGAAGTCTAGAATTGGACAAAGGGCAAATAATGGTTTTAGAACACAATAGTTGGAGAGATATTTATTTTGTGAAATAATTTTCAAGAAAAAAAGAAAGCACAGGCCAGAGTAGGTAGTGATAAGCTCGTGATAGGGGATGTAACCGTTTCGCCAGGTCTTTGCTACGTGAAGCCTACGGCGCAGCGTTGTAATGTAGCCCGATACGTTCCCGATACCACGTCGTAACGCTACAATCATGCTTCATGTTGTTGGTTGTTCCTTGATAGGAGCGTTCCTATAATGGATCTTTGACTGGCGGCAACACACGTAGAAGTTATCACGATTGTCGCTGCCACGACTAATTGTGCTAGTTGGGCGTTATTTGAAATGTTTAGTAACGTGTCAGCTACCTGATAATTGCGCGTCAAATCAATGGAAAAAGAACAATAGGTTTTACATTTTTTTATACTAAGTGTTTTTGTTTTTATTTTTGGTGTTGTTTTTCTTTAACTAACAGTCTCAATTATGCTGACTTCTCGCTTACAATTGGTGTGTGTGTGTGTGTGTGTTTTTTTTTTTGTTTGTTTAACATCGATCTATTTCCGTGACTATGGCTAATCACCGACGCCAGGGAGCAGTTTCACCTCACTATCCTGGAAATTTTGACAAATCCTTGCCTTTCTGTAAGTAAGGTAGGGATCTTTAACGTGCCCAACATTGCATGGACACGGGATCGACGGCTTTACGCCCCCTCCGAAGGGCAGAACATTTTTTTTTGTTCCCTCAGGGCTCGTCCGCGGCCTTGCCGCCCCGATAGCACCGCAACCCTTGGTTGATTGTGCATACCCCTAGTCTTACTCCACCCATTCCAAAATCACTGTGCCTTGAACTAGTCTGCACAGCGATTGGTAGGGTGAAGTTTTATATTGCTCTGTCTCCGGTCTAGAGTGACCGTAGATCAGTTGTCTTTTCCGGTCCAGAGCTATACACTCGCACAAGATGTGCTGGGCTGATTCCTCCCCCTCGCCGCAGAGTCTGCATGCGAGGTCCCCTTCGAACCGCCCCATTTTATGTAGGTGTTTCTTGACGGCCATGTGTCCCGTCAAGAGACCTGTTGTGTTTCTGAGCTGTCCTCTGCTAAGGTTTAGCAGCTCCACAGCTCTCTTTGAACTGGGTCCGTCAATTATTGACTTCCCATGTCTGAGCCCTGGACAGTCCGCCCAGTACACAAGGGCAGAACATGCAGACATTCAACTTGCTCAAATACAATGCCAAAACCTCAGTTAATGTTAATGTTACAGTTTGTACTGAAAAAGTGAGAGGAGAACGCTGGGATCGAACCCAGTACCCTTCGATTCAAAGGCACACGTTCTTGCCCCTGAACCACCGACGCTCTGCTTACAATTGGTCTACATGATCGTGTGCCTCAGTTTTTGCGCTACCGAAAGGGATTATGTTAGCAATAAGTACATTTAAAACTACAGCAAAATACATGATTACGTCCACGTAAGCTATTTGGGCTAGATCGGTTATAATTAGAAATTATTCATGTAAGACCCTATAACTGTTATAAGTAAATAGAGACATACATTAACATAAGTAAAGCTGGTTTGTCAAATAATTTGACAATCATGAATCTGTCCGCTAGATTGCTGGTGCGATATTCGTGTATGTGAAAGTCGAAAGATTGTTGTTGTTCGCGATTTTTTGGCTGCATATAATTATCTATTAGCCCTAGGTCAAAAGATATAGTTGGAAAAACTTTGTTGAGCAATTATTTTGTAAAATTCCGGCATTTACTAATATGGTTATAATTTTAAATTCGAATATAAAAAAAATCACAAATTTTATTATATACACAATTATGAGAATTATATTATATTTACATACAGACTTGGAGACTACTTCTCTGTTTTCACTGTTGGTTTTTATAGGTGAAGGACGTAGCCAGCGCGTGAGCTAACTGGAGCAAGTGGCCCTTCGAATTCTGGATGTTCTAGGATCTTCTTCAATGTTTCTGTGACTATAGTTTCGCTGCTTGATAGTCACAGAAACATTGAAGAACATCCTAGAACATCCAGAATTCTAAGGGCTACTTGCTCCAGTTAGCAAACGCGCTGGCTACGTCCTTCACATACAAAAACCAACAATGAAGCCAGATAAGTAGTCTCCAAGTCTGTATGTAGTATGGACAAGTTTCACCAAGTAAGGGCAACAACAATCATTATATTATATTTGTCTATGTGAAAACTGGAACCTGTGATAAGCACTGATAAGTACACTTGGAGAGCCCAAATAACCACAACACATATTTTAAAGACCTTACGATCGTTTCGCTGACAACGTCAGCGTCATCAGAGGATGAAAAATTCTAAAGTTAAATCAACAGCTACAGTGTATTTATATCGCACCTAGGTGACGAACTATTGTTGTCATACACAAAAGTACATTTAATAGCTAAAGTAAAATAAAAATTTAAATTATGAAGTCTTCTGTTGTTTTGATACTAAACGCTATAAATCATTAACACTCGTTTGGCTTGGTCTGTTTGGCCATACACACTAAATTAAAACCACATTATAAGCTCTAATTATTAATTAAGCTTAACAACACAAGACATATAAAACAAACTTTTCACCTAAGACGTTAATGGGGAAGTTTTTTATTTTTCAAAATCAGTTCGAGCAATGCGGCTTCAATTATTTGTTCTTGTCCGTTATGTTTGTTTCTATTTTGTAATGTATGAAACAGTACAAAATGAAAGTAAACCTAAAGGTGAAAAACAGGTAATCTACATACAAAAGACACCTTTCAATTCAAAGAAATATTTTCTAAATATAGATATTATAGATCTTTTAAAAAATGTTATTTATTATCCCGTTTTTTAATTAGTTAATATTTTACAAAAGCGGCATTTTTAAGGTCATGAAATTTCATAATTAAGAGTTTCGTGTGGATTACTGGAGTAAGGTTTTAAACTCCACAGCACAATACATAATATGCATATACATTCTTTAATTCAGAAAAAATTAACATTGTTTGATAACGAAAGTACATAGAATACGTTATAGTTGAATTATAAATTTTAATTTTATATATTTTTTTGTTCTAAAAAATATGTTTGTTAGGAAACATTTCGTAAAAGTGTTAGGAGTGATTGACATAATATGCAGTGCGCATCTTTAAATATCAAATCATTGTCGATTGTCGAGTATATATGGTTATAACAAAAACAATTCGATTAAATTCAAGAACGGTCTAGATATATTATTTACGCTGGAATGTAAACGACATTTTCGTTTATAACAAATTTGCAAAAAATAAGTATATGTATTTGATAGATTGCATGTAAAACAACAACGCCACTACCTGTACCTGATCACTTGCTCTGTTCTTAGTCCTCAAAGCTTGCAGCTAATGCCATAGGAGGGGAGGCAATTGCAACTAAGAAAATAAGGGATATCTCTGAGAACAAATGTGTCCTCAAACCTTGCGTTTAAGACATTGAGATATAAATCCATATCTGGTCCTCAAAGCTTGCGCGGGAGGTATATATATATATATATATATATATATATATATATATATATATATATATATATATATATATATATATATATATATATATATATATATATATATATATATATATATATATATATATATTCGCACGATAACTCAAAAAAATTTTCAACGATTTTAACGAAACTCGTCTAGAGTCTTTCTTTTATTAATGGTTTGGATGAGTTCGTTAGCCAGGAAAACCGACAAGGTGAGTTTTTATTTCGAAGAAAATTTTTATATCCGAAAATTACAAAGCTATTTTGATGAAATTTGGTGAATATGTTGACTTGAAAGACCTTATTACACACCAAAATTCAACTTTCTAGGTTTATAGAAAATTGAGTAAATTAAATTTGAAGCATTTAGTGAAAATTCGCTACCATAACGCACTTGCTGCGCCCGAACTTCATTCTTTTTGTAACTTTTTGTTATGTCTGTTCATGCATTTTATTTGGCGATTTCCACGTTGTGTATGATTTTAGTGAATTTTCTTAAAAAAAATCACTAATGAGGAGATCCCGACTTTTGAATTTTGAAAAAATTTCTTCAAATGACCGCGAACTAGGCCCCCTAGAACACATATCCGGGGTCAGTTTCAATTTTTATATGTTTATATATATATATATATATATATATATATATATATATATATATATATATATATATATATATATATTTATATATTATATATATATATATATATATATATATATATATATATATATATATATATATATATATATATATATATATATATATATATATGTATCACACCGATAACTCAACAAATAATGGGCCGATTTGGACTAAATTTGGTGGAAAAATTCCTTTTGCAAATGGCTTGGATAAGTTCGTTAGCCAGGAAAATCTGTCCAGGTTTTCCCGGAAAATATTGTGTTTTCTTTCGAAAAAAATTTATATCTCCGGAATAAACAAAGTAAGGGCAACCAAATTTGGTACGCTAGTTAATATCCTTATAGGTAAGCTAAGTACCAACCAGACAAAAAAGTTAAAGGCATTTAAAGAAAAATAAATTGGGGTTTTCCTCAAAACGTCAAAGTTGCGATTGAAAACGTCAAAATCGGCAACATTTAGGCAAAGAACTGGAATCTAATACGGGATATGGAAATCAAATGTCTCAAAAAGGATGTTTTACAAACTCTGAAGTCTTAGTTTCAACCGTCATTGTCCTTCATTTTACTAAAATGTTTCCAGAAAATTCATTTCAAATAGACCCTTTCTCTGATGCTTGGCAGTAGCCTTAGCTTTAGAGTTTATCGTTTAATGGTATATAATTTTTGTCGATTTTTCGTAAAAAGTCAATAAGCTCAATATATCCGTTATTATACAAGATATGAAGAAAATTTGTATATATTAATTATAGGGTGTCTTGAGCTACATCTTAAAAAAATATTTCTACAATCACAGGATGGCCCATAAGTCGGTGATGATACAAATTTTCTTTTTTTTTTTTAATTAAACCCGCCTTATGTTATTGCATTTTTGAATTTTTCAGCGATGCATGTTTGTAAGAAAAGAAATTCGGGACGCAGCAAGTGCGTTATGGTAGCGAATTTTCATTAAATGCTTCAAATTTGAATAGCTCAATTTGCTATTAACCTATAAGGTTGACCAAGAAACGAGTTTTTCCGGGAACACTTTAAGTTTACTTTTGGAAATTTTTGTACATTTTCACACAATAAAGTTATTTTTATGAAACATGGCACATTGTTTTTACTATATAGGTTATACTGGTAACCAAAATTGATGCCTGCTTTCTTAAAAAGGAAACACACATATTTGCAATGAAAAACATTTTAAAGAAAATTCACTACCATAACGCACTTGCTGCGTCCAGAGTTTTTAATAAATAAATAAATACTAAAACTACAGCTAAGTTATTAAAACTCCCCCTTTTATACAATTCAGATAAAGCTTTATACTTCCAAACCACCTCACATCATAAACAGCAATCTTAAACATCGGAGTTTTATATCCCCTTAAATCACTTTACGAACCATTTGCAAATCTGCGTCCCATTCTCCCGATAACGCATCTTAAGAAATCAGGAATAATGTTTGTATCCATCCCAGATAAAAACTTATCATTCAGGTTGATTAGAGTTGATGTATAAAGAGGAATAAATAATCCATATTTAGATGAAACGGTCGTTAGGGAGTCCCGGAAGAGCCTCTTGTCCTGAGTCCTGAGGATTTGCCGATGTGGATAAACAGACATTGGGATATTTTCATGCACAATCCCTGGAAACAGACGAATAATTATGATTTATATCTGCGTTTACGGCACTTCTCTGTCATAAGAATAAACTCTGAAACGTGGCAGCGATGAATGTTCCAACGATGAGCGAGAAGCTCTTATTGTCAGTTATGTTTTTTCTGTATCTACGGTGAGTACACAAAGTGACTTTAAAGACGCTTAAATAAAATTTGACATGTTCCTTGTTCTTTCTTAAATTTTTATGTTTTCTATGTTTAATTATAGATATCCCGGATATACTTTCGTCTACAAGATTTGAAAGAAAATACATGAAACACGTTGTGCCTGCTTTGTGTAAGGCATTATGAGCGTAATTGTTGTTTTTTAGTGAATTTTCTTTAAAACAATTTCACTATTGAGATCCCGACTTTTGAATTCTGAAAAAATTTCTTCAAATGATGATGTATCACACCGATAACTCAAAAAATAATAGGCAGATCTTGATTAAATTTCGTGAATACTTTCCTTTTGCAAGTGGCTTGGACAAGTCCGATAGCCAGGAAAATCGGCTTAGGTTTTCCCGGAAAATTTTATGCTTTCTTTCGAAAAAAAATTATATCTCCGGAAATAACAAAGTAAGGTACACGGGTTTATATAATGATATGTAAATTACCTACCTAAATTCTGTAGGTCAAAAGACCAAAAAGTTATAGGCATTTAAAGAAAAAGCCTGGACGCAGCAAGTGCGTTATGGTAGTGAATTTTCATAGAAATGATCTGGCACAAAATATTTTATTATAACTTTTTTTTGTTGTAACATAGAAATCTAAATTTTGGTGTATAGTTTACTTTTTATATCGTAAACCTACCTACCAAATTTAGTTATCATAGATTTCTTATTTTTTAAGATAAATTTTTTTTTCAAATTAAAACTCAAAATTTTCCCGGAAAACCTCGTCCGATTTTTTTGATTAACGAACTTGTCAAAGTCATTTACAAAAGGAAGGCACATGCCAAATTTTATCAAAATCGGCGTATTATTCTTTGAGATAAAAATTTTTTTCGAATGAAAACTCAAAATTTTCCCGGAAAACCTCGTCCGATTTTCTTGACTAACAAACCTGTCAAAGCCATTTACAAAAGAAAGGTACATGCCAAATTTTATTAAAATCGGCTTATTACTTTTTGAGATAAGAATTTTTTTCGAATGAAAACTCAAAATTTTCCCGGAAAACCTCGTCTGATTTTCCTGGATAACTAACTTATTCACGCCATTTACAAAAGAAAGGTACATGCCAAATTTTATCAAAATCGGCCCATTATTTTTTGAGTTATCGGTGTGATACATATATATATATATATATATATATATATATATATATATATATATATATATATATATATATATATATATATATATATATATATATATATATATATATATATATATATATATATATATATATATATATATATATATATATATATATATATATATATATATATATATATATATATATATAAACATATAAAAATTGAAACTGACCCCGGATATGGGTTCTAGGGGTCCTAGATCGCGCTCATTTGACGAAATTTTTTCAAAATTCAAAAGTCGAGATCTCCTCATTAGTGAATTTTTTCTAAGAAAATTCACTAAAATAAATTGGGATTTTCCTCAAAACGTCAAAGTCGCAATTTAAAACGTCAAATACTTGAATCTAATACGGGCTATGGAAAGAAAATGTCTCAAGAAGAATGTTTTACAAAGGCTGAAGTCTTAGTTTCAACCTTCGTTGTCCTTTATTTTACTAAAATATTTCCAGAAAATTCATTACAAATAGACTCTTTCTATGATTCTTGGCAGCCTTAGCTATAGAGTTTATCGTTTAATGGTATATAATTTTTGTCGAATTTCCGTAAAAAATTAATAAAGCTCAATATATCTGTTATTATACAAGATATGAAAAAAAATGTATACACTAATGATCGGGTGTCTTGAGCTACCTCTTAAAAAATTATTTCTACAATCACAGGCTGGCCCATAGGTCGTTGGTGATACAAATTATTATTTTTTTTTAGTCGAACACGCCTAATGTTATTGCATTTTTGCATTTTCCATCTAAATATAATGCATGTTTGTAAGAAAAGAATTTCTGGACACAGCAAGTGCGTTATGGTAGCGAATTTTGATTAAATGCTTCATATTTGAATAGCTTAATTTGCCATTAACCTATAAGGTAGACCAAGAAACGAGTTTTTTCTGGAACATTTTAAGTTTTCTTTCGGAATTTTTTGAACATTTTCAAACAATAAAGTTATTTTGATGTAAGATGGCACATTGTTTTTACTATGTTGGTTATACTGATAACCAAATTTGAAGCCTGCTTTGTTGAAAAAACACACATATTTGCTATTAAAAACATTTTTATGAAAATTCACTACCATAACGCACTTGCTGCGTCCAGACTTTTTATATTTCAACAACAAATCACGAGGGCTTACAGCCTAAATACTATCGTACCGTGGGTGTCGACAAGGAGGAACTAGGCAACTTGTTAATTATGGACTGAAGGTTTGAAGGTTCGGAGGAGAAGGAAAAACATGTGTCGGCAAGGAATTCCACAACTTGGAAGTCTTAGGGACAAAAGAGCGGACAAAACAAGATGTTCTATGTCTGGTGACCTGGACAGTAAAAGGGTGCATTCGCTCTGTTCCCCTGGTGGAAGTGTTGCGGGCAGCAGGTGGAGGAAGTATGGAAGAAAGCTCCTCTGAGCAGAACCCGTGCAGATATCTACAAAAGAGAGAAAGGTCACCAACGGCACGTCGGTGGGCAAGGGATGGCAACCTTCGGGTGAGTGTAGGGTAACCTATGAGACGTAGCTCTCTTCTGACTGGAGTCCAGGATAGCGAGTGTAGAAGCCGCAGCGGTACCTCAGATGTGGGAGTAGTATTCGAGGTTTGGCGTTATTTTTGAAGTATATAAGGTATAGAGATTAGCTGGTGAAAAGTATTTGCGAGCCCGGAAGAGGAAACCTAGTTTTTTAGTAGCCGCTTTTGCAATTGATGTGACATGTTGGTGCCAATTGAGATTTCGATCCACAGAAATGCCAACAAGTGAAAAGGACTTAATACTTTGAATAACTTGGTTGTTCATTGTGCTGGGTCTAGGGTTGGTGTAACTCTTATGAGATAAAAAGCAAGATTGAGATTTGGTGGAGTTGAATTGTACAAGATTTCTACTTCCCCAGTCTAATATTTTTTAGAGATCCACAGAGACAAAACCCTCCATGAGTCTGCGATCCTCATCTAATTGGGCTTAATAGACAGGCTTGGAATATTGTATATTTGAGTGGAGGGTGCTGTCGTCCGCGTAACTGTGAACTGAGTTGGATGTGCTAGAGAGGAGGTCATTGATGTGGCGAAGAAACAAAGTAGGGGCTAAAGCTGAACCTTGAGGGACTCCTGCATTAATTGGATACAGTTTAGAGGAATGGCCATCCACAACAACAGAGAAAATTTGCTGTCCAGGTACTGTCACTTCGAGCACTTAATTACCTAGATTTCACTGTTTGTGTGTAGATGTTATATTACTGTTATCACAATTTTCCGTGATTTTATACGTTCTAATTTCAGCTTTAAGTTTTATTTCAAAATCACTGAATCGAATAGTCCAATTTATACTTGTTAAATTTTTCCATTAAATTCTTTTCTGCGTATAATTTTTATTTGAGGAATATTTTTTCTCCATCCTTTTGTATACAGGTAACAATACGCTCTTTAGAAATATCTCACAGCTGAAACAAGCCGACATTTGCAAGTTTTCTGAAATAATAAAACGAGGTCGGAATAAGTACTAAGTTTTGAGAAGTAGTGACCGTAAATCTTAATATAATTCTACATATGCTTCAACAGGTAATTAATAATCAAGCCGAGAGGAGTCTAGACAGGAAACTGTATACAGCTGTTTCAAAAATAATACACTAATTCGTTCCTGTGTATAAGTTCACCCTTTTTTCTTAAAAAAAAAACCCAATATCTAAATACTAGTTTTAGGTATAGGGAATACTTTATGAAACTGAAAGAACATTTCTTGTATCGAAATTGATTATAATATACAGTATGTTGCATTTGAATTTCTCGAGAAAACTTGATTACAAGATTTCCAAGTTATGTTTAAATTGTTACGCCATTTCAATTGTTTAAAATATTTTTCCAAAAATGAATTTGAAGTTTCCCTGTTTGTCAGTCTCACATAGAGAGCTACAATATTTTATCATTTAAAAAAGTATGGATACAGCAACAATAAATAAGCGATAAAGAGGGTCTGGGTCCAGCAAGTATGTTGTGTTAGTGAATTTTCGTAAAAATATTTCAAATACGATAACTCAATTTTCCATTAGGCTATAATCTTCAATCTTGAGCCATAGTAGAACCTATGTAAAATACGTTTTTGGTTGTTTTGTTTGCAAAAACTAGTTCGATTGGGTTGACTAAAACAAAACCATCAAGCAACTAATAAGCAAAAAACAAGTATGGGCGCAGCAAGTGCGTTATGGTAGCGAATTTTCTTAAAAATATTTTTAATAGCAAATGTCTTTCTTTGATAAAAGCAGGCCTATGGTTGAAGGAAACTAAAGGATTTTACTACCAGACAAACTGATTTCTTCTCAAAACTCTACGCGTTTCAACACATTAACGTGCCATCTTCAGGGGTTTAGACAAATTTCCTGTCTCAATTACAGAAAGATGATGTACAAAATGTTGTCAAAGTTTGGCTTTTCATCTATTGTCCTCAGGATACCAAACAGAAACTGCGTAAAACAGGAAGGCAAGAACATCACAAGACTTGAAGAAATCAGAGGATGAATGCAAAGGACGCTTATTTTTTTAGATAAATTTTATCAAACGAACAAAATGCAGTCCCATGGATCTCTAGATATTTAACTCAAGAAGAAGGTTACCTATATAGTAAAAACAATGTACCATATTTCATCGAAATAACTTTATTGTTTGAAAATATATAAACATGTTTCAAAAGTCTGGACGCAGCAAGTGTGTTATGGAAGTGAATTTCCATAAAAATGTTTTTAATAGCAAATGCGAGCAGACATCAATCTGATTACCGGTATAGCCTATGTAGTAGAAACAATGTACTATATTTTATCACAATTACTTATGGTTTGAAAATATACAAAAAAATTCCGAAAATAAACTTAAATGTTGGTATCCTAATCCACAAAGCGTTAATAGCAAATTGAGTTATTCAAATTTGAAGGATTTAATGAGAATTCGGTAAATTTGCAGATTAGCTCCCGAACGCTTTTCAAAAAATTGTTTTCAGAAACATTACTAGGATTCCACCTAGATGCACAAACCACAAGAAAAATTTATTGTTCACACCCCCCAAGGAAGTTACGGGACTGGGTGTAAAAGGGATGCTGGGCGGGGTAGGTAGTAAAAAGAAAATATGAGCAGACAATGCGAAGAAAACTGCCTGAAAGCTGTCTATTTGAAGCCATAACACCATTAAACCCTGCCTACCCCGCACAGCACCCCTATTCGCCACAGGCCACGTAATTTTCTTGGGGGTATGAACGAGAAGTTTTTCTTGTGGTTTATGCAACAAGGGTGGTTGTATGCAAGGGGGGAAGGAAAATGCCTACCACAAAGCAACCCCCCCCCCGTGCGACTTGCGGTAGGGGTGGGGGGTTGGGAGTGGCTGCCTCCTCGTGGGGATATTCCTTCCCCACTCGCGTGCATACAACCACCCGCATAAACCACAAGAAAAATGTCTTGTTCATACCTGTCAAGGAAGTTACGGCACCTGGGGGGACAGGGGTGCTGTGCGGGGTATGTAGGGTTTAAGGGGGATATGGCTTCAAGATGTGAAAAATACAGCTTTCAAACCCGTTTTATTCCCATTTTCTGCTCATATTTACTTTTTACTACCTACCCCGCCCAGCACCCCTACTCACTCCTGGTCCCGTAACTTGGGTTGTGTGAACAAGAAATTTTTCTTGGGGTTTGTGCATCCAGGTGGGACCCTAGGCAGGTTTCTGAAAACAGTTTTTTTGAAAAGCGTTCGGGAGCTAAACTGCAAATTTACCGAAAATTCGCTACCAAAATGCACTTACTGCGTCCAGATTTTTTTCTTACAGACGCATCATATTTCGATAAAAAATGCAAAAATGCATTAACGAATTTGTTCTACGAAAATTGGCTGAAAAAAATTATAGACCGTTAAACCATGAACTTCACTAAACCTACAGTGAAAGCATCAACGTAACTAAACCGAAAGCCAAAGCATCAGAAAAGGGGTCTATTTGAAATTAATTTTCTGTAAACATTTTAGTAAAATGAAGGGCAATGGCGGTTGAATCTGAAACTTAAGTGTTTTCAGAACACTCTTATTGCAACATATTCTTTTCACAATCCGTATTTGTTTCACGTTCTTTGCCTAAACATTGCCAATTTTGACGTTTCAAATTGCGAGTTTGACGTTTTGAGGAAAACTCCAAAATTTGTTTCTTTATCTGCCCATAACTTCTTTGAATTTAAAGCTAGAGACCTCAATTTTGGTACGGAGTTTACGCTTTACAATACTAACATGCGTGTATCAAACTTGGTTGCCCTCACTCTGTTATCTCCAGAGATATGAATTTTTTTAGAAAGAAAACACAAAATTTGCCGGGAGAACCTGGTCCGATTTTCCTGGCTAACGAACTTTTCCAAGCCACTTGCAAAAGGAAGGCACCCACCAAATATGATCAAGATCGGTCCACTATTTTTTGAGTTATCGGTACGATATATATATATATATATATATATATATATATATATATATATATATATATATATATATATATATATATATATATATATATATATATATATATATATATATATATATATATAAACACAGATCTCCTCAATAGCGATTTTTTTTAATTCGCTAATACCTGCCGTAATGATAATTTGGCAGGTACATTCCGTTTGTAAATAATTAGTTTTTTTCTGGAAAAGTTAACTAATGAAATTTGTAACACAATTTTTTTCAGCGACTTGCAGTATTTACATATATGTACCAAATTTTAATTTTCTAGCTCCATAGAAAATATAGCAATTTCTTCAAGTAATCACTTACTGGGACCTCTAAAACCAATCTCCAAGATTCATTTAAGAATTAGTTTTCGTAATATACCTTACTAATAGTGTATAATTCTTATAAAAATTCACTACTATAATGCACTTGCTGCGTCCTGAACTTCCATAATATAAACCTGCATACTATATATATATATATATATATATATATATATATATATATATATATATATATATATATATATATATATATATATATATATATATATATATATATATATATAGATATATATATATATATATATATATATATATATATATATATATATATATATATATATATATATTTAAATTGGCTGCGGATATGTGTTCTAGGGGCGCCTAGTTTGCGCTCATTTCAAGCAATTTTTATAAAATTCAAAAGTCATGATCTCCTCTAAAGTTATTTTTTTTACGAAAATTCACTAAAATGGCATATCGCCGGTTTTCTTGACGAAGCGGACCTCAAAGGAATCACCACCTCACAGCGACAGTTACACGAACTCAGGGACCCAGTAACATCTAATTAACTTTTGTCGCGTGTAATCGTCTCTGCTGTTTCTGGTCATAATTAGCTGGCAATCTCAACGGGATTGGAGAAAAGGGGGAAGACATTCAATGTCGGTGTGTTATCTGATGCACATTCTCGTGTCGCCCCCCCGTTATGGGCCCCATTATTGGCGCAAGACGTGCACTGATGTAGAGTGTCAAGACTATTCCTGCAAACGGCCTAGTCAGTCCAGATACGGCAGTAGTAACTGAGACCACAGCGAACGGCCGCGCCTGTTATGTGCACTAACGAAACATAATATAACAATTTGTCTAACCAGAGCACATACTGATGTGTACAGGATTGGCTCTTAAAGAATTCTAATGTAAGAATTTAACAATTTTTATTAGAGATATAAAATAAGGGTGCCTTTCCCTAGTTCATTTTCTTAGATGCTAGGGCTCACTTGCATTTTTTCATTGAAGTTAAATATAATAAGTGCCCTCGAGCAGAAAAACAACTATGCCCAAATTTTTATGATTTTTAAGTTCTTTCAGTAGCTGGTAATCAGACCATAATCCAGATGTCAGAAACAAAACTTTTTATCAACAATATTTGAAACTGCAAACTTATATTTCTACTAAACTTAATATATATACATACATATATATATATATATATATATATATATATATATATATATATATATATATATATATATATATATATATCCCACCGATAACTCAAAAAATAATTAACCGATTTTGATTAAACTCGGCAAGTGCCATCTTTTATTAATA
The DNA here is from genome assembly GCA_964006375.1 of Tillus elongatus. Lineage (NCBI taxonomy): Eukaryota > Metazoa > Arthropoda > Insecta > Coleoptera > Cleridae > Tillus > Tillus elongatus. Next base: position 21,575,663 of record OZ023262.1, on the reverse strand, counting down.
GCTTGGATGAGTTCTTTAGCCAGGAAAATCGGACAGGGTTTTCCGGAATAATTCTGAGTTTTCTTTCGAAAAAAAATTTGTCTCCGAAAATTACAAATATATTTCGATGAAATTTGGTGTATATATTGCTTTGGGAAAGGCCTAACTAAGTGCCAAAATTCAGCTTTCTAGGTTTACAGAAAATTGAGATATTCAAATTTGAAACATTTATTTGTAATATCACTGTGTTTCATTGACAATGGGAAACCTGGCTTATATGAGATCTAGTATGTCGTTGCCTGGCAACGGAACATTTGATATTATTGCGCAGGTCTGTTACACGTTGTAAGTGACGTTTATCGTATGGTATTAGATTGTTTATCTGTTTGACTTGCCAAATTATTTGTGCTATTTGTGAAATTTTGGTACACAAGTGCAAATTATTCCTTTATTAATGTTAGTGGGTGGACTAAACAGTATTTGTTATGTTTTATCAACACATATAAAGGACCGAAGTTTTACAAAAGGGCTGATATGCAACAGATTAGTTATTTTCTCTCTGATGCTTTGGCGGTAGTTTTAGTTAAGTTTATGGTTTAACGGTCTATAATTTTTAGCTAATTTTCGTACAAAAAATTCGTCAATGATGAGACCGCGACTTTAGAATTTTAAAAGGATTTCTTCAAATGAGCGCAAACTAGGCCCCCTGGAATCCATATCAGGGTTTACGTTCAGTTTTGATTTGTTTACATATATACAGGGTGACGCATTTCTACGCTAAAACTCAATATAATTATTATTATACAAGAGACGAGAAAAAATTGTATAAGTTAATTATAGGGTGTCTTGAGCTGCATCTTATACAATTATTTTGACAATCACCGGCTGGCCCATAAGTCGTTGGTGATCCCTACTTTTTTTTTTCAAACTGCCTTATTTTATTGCATTTTTTATCGAAATATGTTTGTAAGAAAAAAATCAAGACGCAGTAAATGCGTTTTGGTAGCAAATGTTCATTAAATGCTTCAAATTTAAGAACTCAATTTGCTATTAACCTAAGGTTTGTTGGCTAGGAAACCAACATTTCAAGTTTATTATCGGAAATTTTTTGTATATTTCAAACAATACGTTATTTTGATAAAATGTGGCACATTGTTTTTACTATATAGATTACACCGGTAACCAAATTGATGACTGCTTGCATTAAAAAGACATATTTGATATTCAAAGCATTTTTATAAAAATTTACTGCCATAACGCACTTGCTGCGTCCAGACTTTTTTGTGAATTTTCCTTAATAATGGTCATATTCAATTTTATTGAATCTATGCGTTATTTGTTACGCAGTTTTTAAGTTTGTTTATATTAGGTTAGTTTTCTTGAAGTTACTACTTCAAGGCGGCCGGTATGTTTAGTTTTACCGCGCAATTTTAAGTTGTAAGACTGCAGTGTTGTATGTCATAGCAATCTGACCTAATTACAGTGTATTGTGCGCATGTCCCATCCCTCGAAAACAGGGTACCTGCAATAATGAAGACCTGGGCAGATCCTATTCGTTCATCAGATCAGCTTCGAAGAGCTACAGCACCGAGTGCATCTAATTCGTACACGACCACGCGTTGTGGTATTACACGTGCCGCCTATATATATATATATATATATATATATATATATATATATATATATATATATATATATATATATATATATATATATATATACACAGGCTGTTTCAAAAAACATGCACCATCGCTCGTGGGGCAATTTCTTACTGAAAAATAAGAAAAAAAGTTCCTGTGCACATGGGCCCGGAAACGCATAGTTTCCAATATACAGGGAGTTGAATTTTAATTTTTTTTTTAATTTTTTATAAATAATTTCAAAACCACTGGATTGATTTTAATGAAACTTGGAACTTGAAAGTGTATTATGAAAGTGCATATTTTCAAGTGAGAATTTGCTTACAACTGCGTCAGTGGCGTGCGTACGGGGCAACTGTAAAAATTCATTTGGGGAAAAAATATGTGCGCCACTGTCTTTTTCCAATTTTGATACATCAGTTATGAAGCTTATTACATAAGCCACAAAAGCTACCTCTTGGTATTTTTTCGTTCAGGGTATCCCCTAGGAGATATGATTAATTTTATAAAAAGGGCAACGTACCGATTAGTCGGCGTAATAATAATAATAATAATAATAATAATATAGGTTTACTGCAACCATAAGAACATGAAAAACAAAACATACAGTAAACATCACAGCAATAAACGTGCAAATAACTAACCTACGTAAAACTTATTGGTGATAAACATTGAAATGAATATTGCAAACATTGATAAAAAATGATAAATAAAAAATGAAAAAAGTAATCTTAAAGACACCATGATTTTTCGAAACTCTTGTTTTTTGTACATTACTCAATTGACTTTAATAACAAAGCTAAAGAAAATGTTGAAAGTGACCACCATTAGCGTCGTTACAATTATTTAACCTTCTTCTTACTGTTCTGCAAATATTTTGATCTTCTCTAATGCTGTCAAATGCATATTCTATTCTTCCCAACAATTCTTCTCGTGTATTTACTGGTGTTTTATACACTATTTCTTTTAAATGACCCTACAAATAAAAATCGAGAGGATTCAGGTCCGGAGATCGAGGTGGCCATGACACCGGACCTCCACGACCAATCCATCGGTGACCGTATGTGTTGGCTAAATATGTTCTTACAACTGCTGCAAAATGTGCGAGCGCACCATCATGCTGGAACCACATTGTACCATTTCTCATAGAAAGCGGTAGTGACAACGGCAAATCATTTTGTAAAAAGTTTAAATATGATTCATGGTCAAGACGATTCGGTAGAACAACAGGACCAATTATGTGATTTTCAATAATATCAGCCCAAATATTGATGGAAAATTGATACTGAGAATTTGCAACTCTTAGAGAGTGTGGGTTTTCATCGGCCCATGTATGTAAATTGTGAAAATTTACTATACCTTTTCGCGTAAATGACGCCTCATCAGTAAATAGTACACGTTTAGAAAAATGTTGGTCGTGCCTAAGTTTGTTTAAGAACCACTGAGAAAACATTACCCTTGGTTGAAAGTCTCTAGGTAGAAGTTCCTGGACAGGTGTAAAATGATAGGGATATAAACTTTGATCCTTCAGAGTTCTGTGAACTGATGATGCCGAAATATCACCCAGTTCGGTGGCAATAATTCTCGTACTTGTACTAGGATCACGTTCAACTCTATTTAATATTGCCTCTTCAACTCGTACAGTTCGGCGGTATCTTCTGCGTCCAGAGTCAGATTTTAAAGGTTTTAAAGAACCAGTTTCTCTCAAAAGTCTTACAATACGTGGGAAAATATTTTTGTCAGGAATTTTTCTTTGCGGATAAGTTTCCTGATAAACTCGCACAGCTTGTCTAGCATTTTGATTTGTTTGTCCATAAATTAACAACATATCAGTCAAATCCGCTGAAGTGTACTTAATGAAAACCATCTTGAGAGGAGGAAATAATATTAATGAGCAGCTCAGTATCAACAAATAACTAAAAACGAAAATAGTGCACCGTATCAAAATTTAAAGAATAGCACGAAAACTCTTTTAACGCCTACAAAGCACTTCAAAATTGTAGAATTTAGAGAACTGTCAAAAATTATAGTTTAATCGCACTTTACGATTACTGTTTTCATTACTCCAACGAATCGGTACTTTGCCCCTTTTTATAAAATTAATCATATCTCCTAAGGGATACCCTGAACGAAAAAATACCAAGAGGTAGCTTTTGTGGATTATGTAATAAGCTTCATAACTGATGTATCAAAATTGAAAAAAGACAGTGGCGCACATATTTTTTCCCCAATTGAATTTTTACAGTTACCCCGTACGCACGCCACTGACGCAGGTGTAAGTAGATTTTCACTTGAAAATATGCACTTTCATAATACACTTTCAAGTTCCAAGTTTCATTAAAATCAATCCAGATGTTTTGAAATTTTTTATAAAAAATTTAAAAAAAATTAAAATTCAACTCCCTGTATATTGGAAACTATGCGTTTCCGGGCCCATGTGCACAGGAACTTTTTTTCTTATTTTTTAGTAAGGAATTGCCCCACGAGCGATGGTGCATGTTCTTTGAAACAGCTGTATATATATATATATATATATATATATATATATATATATATATATATATATATATATATATATATATATATATATATATATATATATATATATATATATATATATCTTCGCTATTAAACAAGATTGGATATTCACCTCCGTGACTGATCTGGAAATGTTTAGTTTTAAGGAAGCAGTGGATAATATCTCCTAGAACTTATACATAGCGTTCTATACTAAGCGTCCAACTTGAGCAAAATCTTTAATTCATAACTTGATAATTTTAAATAGAACACCCTATATTTTTTACTTCATCTTATTGCTCATTTAAATCTCTTTGAGAATTGTAAACACTTCCCTATACCTATATCTTACCATTTCTGTGATATGACGATTTTTCAGTGATATTTTGGTGCACACATCAGATATCTGGTCATACTTAGTTGCCTATGAGTGAAAATGTCAAAAACAGAGTGAAATTCAACTGACACTTCCTATAGTCGGGTTCCAAAATAAACGATGTGACTTGTCTAAAATCGCACACAAATCTGAAATATCGTTGTGTATAATTGCAATAAGTTTGCCTCCACATATTGGCAGAAGAAGTTTGCGCATAGTAAAAATAATGAATTGGACTATGTAATTCTCAACAAAGTAAAAGTATTTATACCGAGCTGCAACGGTATATTACGAACAACGGCTATGGAGCGGTGGCGAAGAAATCTGGCCTTAACATGTACGTAACTTCGCTGATAGAGGAGAAAGTACAGAATCCATTTTAATTCCTGTCCCATAGGCTTAGATATCCTACGCTCTTCTGTTTATAAAAATTAGTCCATTTCAATTGAAACACTTTAAATTCTTTAAACATTTGCAGTGTAGCTACAGTCGACATCTATCGGCCTTATTATTTTACAAAACCTATATCTGGGGTTGTATTGTATTTCCAAGAAACTGCTAGGTTCAGTTGTCAATGGTGTCAACAATCTCAGAATTTGAAGGAGCGAGACGTATAGTATTTTCGCGTGTTCGGATTAAAGAGGTTGTACAGTATAGCGTTCTATTTTAATTGATAAAAAATGTGCGAATGGTCTGACGACCGCAGCCATGAAAGAAGACAACACACACAAACACTATTTTAATTGATAGTATTTATAAGTTGTGTATGTGAATATATATTGGACTTTCGATTAGACAGTAGTAGTAGTGTTGAACGAATTATCTTTTAAAAATTAATAGAGAATATTATAGCCCTATAAAAATAAATGTCTTCGCCTATGGAATCCCTTTTATAGCACGGTTCGGTAGGGATGCGTCACTTCTTATATCTTGGAGCCAGACTTTCATTGTAGCTGCTTGTCAACGTTTTGAGATATATTGAGATATTTGAGATTTTTCTGTTACATTGTGTTAAACCTATCTCACTTATCTAAAATCTTCACTTACCTAAAATCCTCACTGTTTTAAAATCTGGCTTTGTCTTATGCATTAAATTCAACAAATTTTGCTGTGGTTGTAAAAGAAATAGGCATTAGTAAAAAAATAACAACACGAACAAGAACATTAATTTTTTTTTTTTAAATGTATATCAATAGTATATAGTTTATATTGGTTTAAAAATAGAACTAAGTTAAGTGTCTCCAAGCGATATTATTTTAAAACACGATAGAGTCCATTTATACGTAACAGCAGTAACTACAATCTACGAACCATAAACACATAACATTTGGTCCTTCGAGCCGGATCAGTGAACCGTCTTGCAATATTGCCATGCAATGACAGAACCATCTCATAGACATTTTTTATATTAGCCTATTTGTATAACTTGTATATATTTTTATGTGTAGTTTTTAAGTTTGTTTATATTAGGTTAGTTTTTTTGAAGTTACTACTTCAAGGCGGCCGGTATGTTTAGTTTTACCGCGCAATTTTAAGTTGTAAGACTGCAGTGTTGTATATCATAGCAATCTGACCTAATTACAGTGTATTGTGCGCATGTCCCATCCCTCGAAAACAGGGTACCTGCAATAATGAAGACCTGGACAGATCCTATTCGTTCATCAGATCAGCTTCGAAGAGCTACAGCACCGAGTGCATTTAATTCGTACACGACCACGCGTTGTGGTATTACACGTGCCGCCTATATATATATATATATATATATATATATATATATATATATATATATATATATATATATATATATATATATATATATATATATATATATATATATATATATACACAGGCTGTTTCAAAAAACATGCACCATCGCTCGTGGGGCAATTTCTTACTGAAAAATAAGAAAAAAAGTTCCTGTGCACATGGGCCCGGAAACGCATAGTTTCCAATATACAGGGAGTTGAATTTTAATTTTTTTTAAATTTTTTATAAAAAATTTCAAAACATCTGGATTGATTTTAATGAAACTTGGAACTTGAAAGTGTATTATGAAAGTGCATATTTTCAAGTGAAAATCTACTTACACCTGCGTCAGTGGCGTGCGTACGGGGTAACTGTAAAAATTCAATTGGGGAAAAAATATATATATATATATATATATATATATATATATATATATATATATATATATATATATATATATATATATATATATATATACATATCTCCGCTATTAAACAAGATTGGATATTCACCTCCGTGACTGATCTGGAAAAGTTTAGTTTTAAGGAAGCAGTGGATAATATCTCCTAGAACTTATACATAGCGTTCTATACTAAGCGTCCAACTTGAGCAAATTCTTTAATTCATAACTTGATAATTTTAAATAGAACACCCTATATTTTTTACCTCATCTTATTGCTCATTTAAATCTCTTTGAGAATTGTTAACACTTCCCTATACCTATATCTTACCATTTCTGTGATATGACGATTTTTCAGTGATATTTTGGTGCAGACATCAGATATCTGGTCATACTTAGTTGCCTATGAGTGAAAATGTCAAAAACAGGATGAAATTCAACTGACACTTCCTATAGTCGGGTTCCAAAATAAACGATGTGACTTGTCTAAAATCGCACACAAATCTGAAATATCGTTGTGTATAATTGCAATAAGTTTGCCTCCACATATTGGCAGAAGAAGTTTGCGCATAGTAAAAATAATGAATTGGACTATGTAATTCTCAACAAAGTAAAAGTATTTATACCGAGCTGCAACGGTATATTACGAACAACGGCTATGGAGCGGTGGCGAAGAAATCTGGCCTTAACATGTACGTAACTTCGCTGATAGAGGAGAAAGTACAGAATCCATTTGAATTCCTGTCCCATAGGCTTAGATATCCTACGCTCTTCTGTTTATAAAAATTAGTCCATTTCAATTGAAACACTTTAAATTCTTTAAACATTTGCAGTGTAGCTACAGTCGACATCTATCGGCCTTATTATTTTATAAAACCTATATCTGGGGTTGTATTGTATTTCCACGAAACTGCTAGGTTCGGTTGTCAATGGTGTCAACAATCTCAGAATTTGAAGGAGCGAGACGTATAGTATTTTGGCGTGTTCGGATTAAAAAGGTTGTACAGTATAGCGTTCTATTTTAATTCATAAAAAATGTGCGAATGGTCTGACGACCGCAGCCATGAAAGAAGACAACACACACAAACACTATTTTAATTGATAGTATTTATAAGTTGTGTATGTGAATATATTGTTACGTTTTCTCCGGGTTCTGGATAAGTGAGACTTTTAATTTTAACAAAACAACTTTATTTACACTCTAAATATGGATACAATAAAATTTCTAGAATGTCTCTCTCACAAAACACTTAATTTACTGTCTACAATTACTAATCTGCACACAAGTCTCTACACTGGTACTACAGTAGCTACTCTCTTAACACTTTACACTGCTTCTTCAAGTCACTACCACATTCTCTTACTGAACTGAACTAACTAGGGCTGGCTGGCTTTCGCTTTTATATACTCGCCGTACCTTCCCCTCCTTTCTAGAGCATTCCATTCCAGAACGTTCCAGGACCTTCTTTTACTAGAAGGTTCTGTGAATACAGATCGGTCCCGTGTGTATACAGGGGGATGTATATACAGGATGATCCAAATGTGGTCACCACTCCTATGTTACACAAGAGGTGTTTCTCGAACTATAAGATCTCTCTGCGTATACAGGGTGTAAGGGTTCTCTGCGTATACAGGGTGTATATACAGGCTGTTCGGAATGTGCAGACCTCAGTTATCCGTTCCGACGGGGTACAAGTTGGTAACTTCGTTATTTCTGGTCCTAGAGGGTTGAGACTTCGCCTGAGGGGGGTCACCCCAGGCACCCCCAGGGGGGTGGGGAGGCGGTGTTGCCAGATTGTGCAAAAATTCCCAGATGTTGGGGAAATTCTGGAGATGTGGCAACACCGCACCTACGTCTATTGAAGTGCTTTGTAACACTGCCCCCCTCCTTAAGACTGTTCGTCCCGAACAGTATTTACCGGCCGCCAACTTGGGGGTTCGTTGCCCCGATAGGGACTCAACCTCTCTATGTGAACAACTTTGGGTTTAGTTCTTGGAGACAGCTGGATTCTGTAGACTAGGTCGTTAATTTTCTTAGTCACCAAGTATGGCCCTTCCCATGGTTTCTGAAGTTTGGGACTGAGGCCCTTTCTCCTTGTTGGTTGGTACAGCCACACTGCATCACCTTCCTTGAATGTATGGGGTGTTGCTCTGCGATCCAAGCGCATCTTCATCCGGTCACTGCTTAAGAGGAGCCTATCTCTGACACATCTGTGTATAGTGCGCAGTTTTCCTTCTAGGTCGGCGACATACTCAGGTAACGTAGCTAGGTCCGCTATGTCCTCGTTCGGTGGTGGTCTCGTCATGTCGATTGGTAGCCGCATCTCTCTGCCGGTCAACATCATGGATGGAGTGTAGCCGGTAGATTCATGCTGAGAGCTTCTGTAAGCTAGGAGGAACAGAGGTATCAGCTTGTCCCAGGTTCTCTGATTCTCGTCAACAAACATAGCAAGATACTGATTGATGGTCCTGTTATGCCGTTCTACCATGCCGTCTGATTGAGGGTGGAGTGGCGTTGTTCTCGTTTTCTTTATGCCTAGCAAGTCCATTAGGCTCTTCCAGACCTCTGATTCGAAATTCCGGCCCTGGTCGGTGTGAATCTCCAAGGGTACGCCATGCCGTGATATGACATTTTCCATCAGGGCTTCTGCCACGGTCGTTGCCTCTTGGTTGGGGATCGGCGCAACTTCAGGCCATTTCGAGAAGTAGTCCATCGCCACCATTATGTATCTGTTCCCAGACTCTGTGATGGGAAAAGGTCCTGCGATGTCTACGGCAACTCTCTCCCACGGTGTACCTGAGATGTACTGCATCATTTTTCCTCTGGATCGGGTCTTTGGTCCTTTCTTTGAAGCACATTGGTCACACCTTTTGCACCATTCTTCCACGCTTCTTCGGCAGTTTATCCAATAGAAGCGGTCTCTCACTCTAGCAAGAGTCCTGTTGACCCCAAGGTGGCCTCCACTTCTACTATTGTGTAACTCTTGAAGAACACTGCTTATGCACTCACTTGGCACAACGGTCTGGTATATACAGTCTCTACCATCGGCAGTTTCCCATTTTCGAGTGATCATGTCATTCTTTAGACACAATGAGTCCCATTGTAGCCAGTAGCCTTTAACCTCCGCCCCAAACCGGGACACATCGTGCCACTCAGGTCTTTTCCCCTTTTGTAGCCATTCTCTAATATTTTTCAAGTCTGGATCTGTCTTCTGTGCGTCTCTGATGTATTCAAGATTTACGTCTAGATCGGTGTTATTCTCCTGTCCTGCCACCAGTTGTTTGATCTGATGAGTTACTTTGTCGATCTCTTTGTTCTCTTGTCGCTCGCAAAATTTACATTCATGCACTGAACATGGTCTTCTTGACAGGCTGTCTGCATTGGCGTGACTTCTTCCTCTTCGATGTTCAATCCGGAAGTCGTAGCTCTGCAGTTTCTCTATCCATCGTGCTATCTGTCCTTCGGGATTTCTAAAGTTCAGAAGCCATTGCAGAGCAGAGTGATCTGACCTCACGCGGAATGTTCTTCCGTACAGGAAGCTGTGGAGAAAACCTGCTTCAGATTCGACAGGTGTTCATCGAAAGTCCTTCCAATCACCATGACATCGTCGAGATACACCAGGCATGTTTCCCATGTAAGTCCTCTCAGCACTAACTCCATTAGTCGCTCGAAGGTGGCAGGAGCATTACATAAGCCGAATGGCATGACCTTGAATTGGTACAACCCATTCCCGGTTGAAAAAGCAGTCTTCTCCTTATCGTATTTATGGAGTTCTACTTGCCAGTAGCCACTTTTCAGGTCTAATGTAGAGAACCACTTTGATCCGGCCAAAGTGTTCAAAGTGTCGTCGATCCGGGGCAGGGGATAACTGTCTTTCTTGGTGACATCATTCAGCTTCCTATAGTCCACGCAAAATCTCATAGTGCCGTCTTTCTTGGTGACCAAAACTACTGGGGACGACCAAGGACTATTAGACTCCTCAATCACACCATCTTCCAGCATTTCGTTAACCATCGCCTTGATTTCTGATTGCTTGGCAAAAGGCAGTCTTCTCGGCGGCTGTCTAATTGGTCTTGCGTCGCCAGTATTAATTCTGTGTTGCACTAGACTCGTACGACCTGTGATTTTATCTTGAGCGAAAATATAGGCCTCCTCCAATACGAACTTCAGGGCCATTTCCATCTCCATGTCGTTCAATTGGCCCCAAGAATTCTTGAACCGCTCTACCATTTCTACTGGCAGTCTTCTGTCTAATGCCGTGGGTGTCACCTTTCTTGACAACGTCACTCGGTCAATGGGCTCGCAAGTGGCGATAACCTCACCTTTCTTCAATGTGACCCTGTTAGTTTGCACGTTAGCCACTCTTATGGGTATTGTCCTCTTCGGGTCTACTAAGCATCGTGCGACGAGGGCACCATCATGTCTATCTTTTAGGGGCTCCGCTATGAGAGCAGACATACCATCAAGTTTCTTCTCTAGTCTGGCTCTGACAATCTTCTCACTGTTACCAGGAATCCGTGTATCCTCGTCGACAATAAGTCTCACCCTGGGATTAGCTTCGCCTGCTGTTGGAGATAAATACAACTCTTCGTTACCGATTTTCAAGATCTTATTCTGGAAGTCTACTGACAGGACATCGAAATCTTCCATTAAATCTAGGCCCAGAATAAATTCGTCGACGATTTCTGCGACGACAGCCCTTACCTGTAGCTCAGTACTGCCCAGCCTAATGAAAACAGTGGCCTCTCCATGCACAGGTATCCTATCTCCTTTTGCCGTCTCCAACACAGGCTGTTTGTTGGTCGTGAGTGCGGACCTGTTTGGCAACATGTCTGGACGTACAACGGATCTAGTAGCACCAGTATCGATGGTGAAACTGCATTGTCTTCCGTCTATGCTGCCAGGTATAACGAGGCTCTCGCGGTAGCGTCGGATAGTGGAGACCCTGACCTTGGGGCCCTGGGTCTCGCATGCCACGTGTCGCCCACCTACACTGGCGTCAGGTCGTTTTCCCTGATGGCGCTCCCTGTTGGTATATTCTTGTCTTCTGCGAGCCACCTGTTGGGTTTGTAAGCACTGCCTACTTATGTGGCCTTTCCTACCACACTTGTAACATTCTATGTCTGACCAATCTGCTTTCGTCCTACGTGCCCCAACCGATACAGTGAGCTTGCTTATGGCTTCTTTTATCATTTTCATTTCTTGTCTTAGTTCGGCTGTCGTGTCTGCAAAGTCCTCTATCTCCTTCACTTCGCGGAGCCTGTTGCGGCGAGGTTGAGATGCATTCTTCGCTGCTTCAAATTCCAAGCCATAAATTACGCAGTCCGTAAGTGTTTTGAACCTTCCGAGCCTTAAAGCTTGTTGCATTTCATTATCAAGTACCCCATCGATGAAGGTCTGGACGGTTATCTGGTTGACAAATTCTTCTGGGGCTTGGGGATATGCCAGTCGCACAAGTTTCTCCACTTCGGCACTAAATTCTTGCAGCGTCTCATTTGGCTTCTGGACCCTTGACTTTAGTTGTGTCTGGTAGACCTGGCTCATGTACTTGTTACCATATCTCAAATCTAGGGCCTGTATCACTGTTAAGTAGTTTTGCTGTTTCGACTCCGGGATGTTCTGGAGGATTTCTAGGGCTTTACCTCGAAGCGAGAGAATTAGAGCAGTTGCTGCCTGTTGTTCGCTCCACCCATTGCTGAGAGCTGCCGCCTCAAACTGCCTCCTGTACATGGGCCACGATGTTTCTCCGTCAAAAGTCGGCGGCTTCAAAGTTCCATGAGGCACGATTGGCATATCTTCTTCCCGACGATTTTGAACTGGGGACATTCCAGTAACTCCTCTTGGTTGAGTTCTGTCAGTCTGGCCCATCACCTGCTCTGTCAGTTCTCTATGTCTGACTTCTGTGCCTTTCATCATCATCTTCATTTGTTCTTTCAACCCTTCCACTTCTTCCCATCGTTTATTCAAATCCTCTGTTACATTTTCTACTTTCTTGTCCACATTTTCTACTTTCTTGTCCACATTTTCTACTTTCTTGTCCACATTTTCTATTTGTTCGTTGATCTGTTCAATTTCTTCTTTTACATCGACTCTTATATTGTGGAACATACTTCGGAGCTCTTCTTTATCTTCTTGTCGCCTCTGTTCCTCCTCTTGTCGTCTTCTCTCGTCTTCTTCGCGCCGTCTTCTTTCATCTTCTTGTCGCCGTTGTTCGTCTTCTTCGCGTTGCCTCTTGAGGTCTTCTTTATCTTCTTGCCGCCGTCGTTCGTCTTCTTCGCGCCGTCTTCTTTCTTCTTCTTGTCGTCGTTGTTCGTCTTCTTCGCGTTGCCTCTTGAGGTCTTCTTTATCTTCTTGCCGCCGTCGTTCGTCTTCTTCGCGCCGTCTTCTTTCTTCTTCTTGTCGTCGTTGTTCGTCTTCTTCACGTTGCTTTTTCAGTAAGTCCATCAACTCTTTGATTTCAGCCATCTTGTCGTAGTCAGTCGATCTGGTGTTTACCATTTACAGCTAGCTTGCTTGTTCACTTCTTCACTCACTTATCCCACACTTCTGACACCAAATTGTTACGTTTTCTCCGGGTTCTGGATAAGTGAGACTTTTAATTTTAACAAAACAACTTTATTTACACTCTAAATATGGATACAATAAAATTTCTAGAATGTCTCTCTCACAAAACACTTAATTTACTGTCTACAATTACTAATCTGCACACAAGTCTCTACACTGGTACTACAGTAGCTACTCTCTTAACACTTTACACTGCTTCTTCAAGTCACTACCACATTCTCTTACTGAACTGAACTAACTAGGGCTGGCTGGCTTTCGCTTTTATATACTCGCCGTACCTTCCCCTCCTTTCTAGAGCATTCCATTCCAGAACGTTCCAGGACCTTCTTTTACTAGAAGGTTCTGTGAATACAGATCGGTCCCGTGTGTATACAGGGGGATGTATATACAGGATGATCCAAATGTGGTCACCACTCCTATGTTACACAAGAGGTGTTTCTCGAACTATAAGATCTCTCTGCGTATACAGGGTGTAAGGGTTCTCTGCGTATACAGGGTGTATATACAGGCTGTTCGGAATGTGCAGACCTCAGTTATCCGTTCCGACGGGGTACAAGTTGGTAACTTCGTTATTTCTGGTCCTAGAGGGTCGAGACTTCGCCTGAGGGGGGTCACCCCAGGCACCCCCAGGGGGGTGGGGAGGCGGTGTTGCCAGATTGTGCAAAAATTCCCAGATGTTGGGGAAATTCTGGAGATGTGGCAACACCGCACCTACGTCTATTGAAGTGCTTTGTAACAATATATTGGACTTTCGATTAGACAGTAGTAGTAGTGTTGAACGAATTATCTTTTAAAAATTAATAGAGAATATTATAGCCCTATAAAAATAAATGTCTTCGCCTATGGAATCCCTTTTATAGCACGGTTCGGTAGGGATGCGTCACTTCTTATATCTTGGAGCCAGACTTTCATTGTAGCTGCTTGTTGTCAACGTTTTGAGATATATTGAGATATTTGAGATTTTTCTGTTACATTGTGTTAAACCTATCTCACTTATCTAAAATCTTCACTTACCTAAAATCCTCACTGTTTTAAAATCTGGCTTTGTCTTATGCATTAAATTCAACAAATTTTGCTGTGGTTGTAAAATAAGTAGGCATTAGCAAAAAAATAACAACACGAACAAGAACATTAATTTTAATTTTTTTTAATGTATATCAATAGTATATAGTTTATATTGGTTTAAAAATATAACTAAGTTAAGTGTCTCCAAGCGATATTATTTTAAAACACGATAGAGTCCATTTATACGTAACAGCAGTAACTACAATCTACGAACCATAAACACATAACATTTGGTCCTTCGAGCCGGATCAGTGAACCGTCTTGCAATATTGCCATGCAATGACAGAACCATCTCATAGACATTTTTTATATTAGCCTATTTGTATAACTTGTATATATTTTTATGTGTAGTTTTTAAGTTTGTTTATATTAGGTTAGTTTTTTTGAAGTTACTACTTCAAGGCGGCCGGTATGTTTAGTTTTACCGCGCAATTTTAAGTTGTAAGACTGCAGTGTTGTATGTCATAGCAATCTGACATAATTACAGTGTATTGTGCGTATGTCCCATCCCTCGAAAACAGGGTACCTGCAATAATGAAGACCTGGACAGATCCTATTCGTTCATCAGACCAGCTTAGAAGAGCTACAGCACCGAGTTCATTTATTTCGTACACGACCACGCGTTGTGGTATTACACGTGCCGCGTATATATATATATATATATATATATATATATATATATATATATATATATATATATATATATATATATATATATATATATATAATGTATATCAATAGTATGTAGTTTATATTGGTTTAAAAATATAACTAAGTTAAGTGTTTCCAAGCGATATTATTTCAAAACACGATAGAGTCCATTTATACGTAACAGCAGTAACTACAATCCACGAACCATACACACATAACAATTTCAAAAATCAAAAGTCGCTAAGTCATTAGCGAATTTTTTCTACGGAAATTCACAAGTAGCCTGTTACCAGCATACCTTGCATTGCGTAGATCCGGCCCTGTTTTTGAAGCAGGCGTTCAAATGAAAGTAGACAGACTCGCACACACGGCGGTTTTAGGGCCTTGTGTCGGCGACCAGCATCACGGCAATAAGGCAATATCCTTCCGCGGGAAGCAATTTGTTTTCATTTGATTGTGTGTATGTGTGTGCGAGTCGCAATCAGACTTGCCGACATCATCTGCGAGGTAGAGAGCAACATGTGCCGTGGGAATTACAGATCTGTTGGTAAACTGTTATTGCGACCAGCGCTGTTTTCATATATGTATTGACTTTTGGTATAATGCTGCCGTATATTGGCAGTTTGAGGTAATGGGGCAAGGAGCCGGTGCCGGCTTCCTTATGTGGCACATCGGGAATGTGATAAAAACACCAACACAACAAATTAAGTTCTGGCCGAGAACGTTGCAAAAACAGGTCGATCTGCTGCTCTGATGGCTGGAGATACACGGTGGCGATGCTGGAGAAGAGATGTCTGCAATTGCGGGTTCGCAGAGGTAAATTAGTGGTTTTGTTGCTGATTTTAGAAGCTCTTGATTTATCAAGAGTTTTTTTCCCGGAATTGGTTGGCTTCGAATTCACAACCGGGTTCTTGTGGAGCTTTATACTCTACAAGAACATTTGCACAGTAGCAAATTAATAATTCAATTGTAACGTTACACATGTAAGTGAGCGCTAATATCTCCTGGAATAAAAAGTTTCCATACAAAATGACAAAATATACAAAGTGGAACAATCAAATGGAAGTGAATTTTCATAAAAATGTTTTTAATAGCAAATATGTCTCTTTAATGCAAGCAGGCATTAATTTGGTCACCGGTATAACCTATATAGTAGAAACAATGTACAAAAATTTTCCGAAAATAAACTCAAAATATTTCCGAAAAAACTCGTTTCCTAGCCGACGAACCTTAGGTTAATAACAAATTGAGTTATTGAATTTTGAAGCATTTAATGAAAATTCGATACCAAAACGCACTTACTGCGTGTCGATCATATTTGGAGGAAAAATGCAATAAGGAATGTTCAAAAAAAATTGTAGGTATCACCAACGACTTATGGGCCAGCCTGTGATTGTCGAAATAATTTTTTTAAATGCAGCTCAAGACACCCTATAAGTAACGTATACAATTTTTCTCGTATCTTGCATAATGACAATTATATTGAGCTTTATCGTAGAAATGCGTCACCCTTTTTTAATATTTATTTCAACAACACACCACAAGGGCTTACAGCCTAAATACTATCGTACCGTGGGTGTCGACAAGGAGGAAAGAGGCAACTTGTTAATTCTGGACTTGAAGGTTCGGAGGAGAAGGAAAATATATGCCGGCAAGGAATTCCACAACTTGGAAGTCCTCCGGACAAAAGAGCGGGAATAACAAGATGTTCTATGTCTGGTGACCTGGACAGTAAAAGGGTGCATTCGCTCTGTTCCCCTGGTAGATCTGTTGGGGGCAGCAGGTGGAGGAACTATGGAAGAAAGCTCCTCTTAGCAGTGCCCGTGCAGATATCTATATAAAAGAGAGAGAGAGAGAGAGAGGTCACCAACGGCACGTCGGTGGGCAAGGCATGGCAGCCTTTCAGTGAGGGTAGAGTCACCGATGAGACGAGTAGCTCTCTTCTGAATGGAGTCGAGGATAGCTAATGTAGAAGCGGCAGCGGCATCCTAGATGTGGGAGCAGTATTCGAGGTCTAGCCTTATTTATGAAGTATATAAGGTATAGAGATTAGCTGGTGAAAAGTATTTGCGATCCTGGAGGAGGAAACCTAATTTATTAGCAGCCGCTTCTGCAATTGATCTGACATGTTGGTGCCAATTGAGATTTCGATCCACAGAAATGCCAACAAGTGAGAAGGACTCAATACTTTGAATAACTTGGTTGTTCATTGTGATGGGTCTAGGGCTGGTTTATCTCTTATGAGATAGAAAGCAAAACTGAGATTTAGTGGGATTGTATTGTACAAGATTTCTACTTCCCCAGTCTAATATTTTTTGGAGATCCACGGAGACAGAACCCTCCATGAGTCTGCGATCCTCATCTAATTGGGCTAAAGGGACAGTCTTAGAATATTGTATATTTCAGTGGAGGGTGCTGTCGTCCGCGTAACTGTGAACTGGGCTGGATGTGCTAGAGAGGAGGTCATTGGTGTAGAGAAGAAACAAGGTAGGGGTTAAAGCTTATCCTTGAGGAACTCCTGCATTAATTGGATATAGTTTAGAGGAATGGCAATCCACGACAACAGAAATGCTCAGGTTGGAGAGGAGATTTTCCGTCCAGGAACAGAGTTTTGGTGGTAGGCCATAGGCCGGAAGTTTATTAAGCAGCGCTGCCTGCCAGACCTAGTCGAATGCTTTGGATATGTCTAGAGCGACAATCTGGGATTCACCGTGCAGTTCCATAGATTTGTTCCAAGATTGGGTGACAAAGGAAAGGAGGTCGGAAGTTCATCTACACTGACGGAATCCAAACCGCCTGTCGTGGATTAGACCGTGTTTTTCAAGAAATTTTAGTAACTCGGTGTCTATATACTTTTCCATCACTTTAGAGACGACTGAAAGGAGAGAAATAGGCCTGTAGTTGCTAGGAAGCGCTTTGGATCCTTTCTTGGGGACGGGTTGTACTTGAGCAGTTTTCCAGTTACTAGGGAATATGCCTATATTGTAAGATGTCTGAAACAGACGAGTCAGGACAGGAGCAAGTTCTGGTGCGCATTTTTGGAGAACAATTGCTGGGATCTTGTCAAGGCCAGAGGTTCCTAATATTAAGAGAAAAGAGGATTTTGACACGTTTTACGCCGTTTTAGCAAAAAAAAATTCGAAGTTTTTGGTAACAATATTTCATCCCCAGACATTCCACCCCTAATTTAATAAGCACATCTAGAGAACCCAAATCACCACAACACATTTTAAAAGACCTTACGCTCGTTTCACTAAACAAGTTCGCGTCATCAGAGGATGAAAATATTCTAACTGATTTCTTCGTCTACACGTATTTATATAGACTTTCAGGTAAAAGGCCGAAAACGAAAGTGGAATTTTTAAGTAGCAGACACAGCCTTAGTTTATTATAGCCTCAATTGCCGGAAGAGGTTATTGAACTTCCCTTTATTACACCAGTTGACAGATTAGTGATCATTTGCTGATATTTTCGTTTGTCGGAAATATCTGTATTGTTTCCTTTTTTTTCGGGCGCGTTTTTGTCGGTGGTGTGAGATTCATAATTTTTTATTATTATTATAAATAGCGATATATATATATATATATATATATATATATATATATATATATATATATATATATATATATATATATATATATATATATATATATATATATATATATATATATATATATATATATATATATATATATATATATATATATATATATATATATATATATATATATATATATATATATATACAGGGTGATCTTTACGAGTTCCTGTTAGACTTTTTGGAGAAACTAGACCTATTTTGATTCTAAAAATTTGCAGTATGAGATTTACCAATATATCCAATCCATATAAAGTAACTAGAACATCCTGCGACTTCCGGTTGTACCGGAAGTGGACACGAACTCGCTTATTTGAAATAGAACAGCCTGTATATTATTGCAGATTCGGGTACAGATGATCTTGGCGATTTTCTGAATATACAATTATGCTACTTTATACTGAGTGTTTCACGAGATATGGCCATTTTTTTACAAAAGTATGTCCCTTTCAATCTTATTAATTGATGCAAATTGGAAGTCCTTTGTTATGCATAATTTTTTTCATATTTTAACTTAGTACACACAATCTTCCGACAAATTGATTGTTGTCTACGGGGTGATTAAAAACGCATATGCCCGGATATCTCATTTTTTTCAAATGGACCACCCCGTATATTATAATGCCATTGGCAAGATATTTTACTACTCTTCGAATTTTGTAAATCGTTACCTACACCCAAACTGTACGGTTTTTGAGATATTTAGCTTCGAAATATGCAATATGGTTATGTATTATGATTGCTGTAGAGTGCCATGGAAAATAGCAAACTTGAACAGTAACCAAATTCTCAGTTTGACAGTTATGTTTTCAGTTGAGTAATACAACTAAATGAACTTTATTTCTAAAAATTCCGTTTGATCTCAAAAAAGCAGTGACAAGATCTGGATACTCGAATAATTATTTTATCAATCTGCTGCTAATTCACGGAGAATGCCGCCGAATGTCAGCAAGAACATGTCGTATATTTGCAGAACGATAACTATATTTATATCCATCTTCGCATAAAACTATTGATGCCGTTATTAGAAAGTTACAACAACATGGATCATTTACAGTAAGAAATGTCAGAACAAAACGTGAAGTTGATAATGAAGAGAATGAGGTGAATGTTTTAGCGTTTCTGACTGCATATCCTAATGCCTCTATAAGAGAATTCTTGCATCACTTGCGACTCCGTTTTCAACGATTCGAAGAATTTTGAAAAAACATAAATGGAGACCTTACTGCTACAGCACAGTACATGCCATGGTAAGCACATTTGGAAAAAAGAGTCAACTTTTGTGAATGGCTTATAATGAAGAAAGATGAGGATGAGAATTTTTTGAATAATGTCGTTTTGGTTGATGAGGCAAAATTCACGAACAACGGAATGTTTAATAGACACAAGTCTCACTACTAGGCTTCCGAATATCCTCATGTAACTTGGCGAAGAAAATAGGTGGTCCTTTAATGTATTCTGTGCAATAAAAGGAACGTAGACAAGAAAGTTTTATTTCAAACTATTTTCCAACAGACTAAGTAAGACTCAATAAGAAATACGGGTTACTCCCTTTCTTCAATTCTGATTCCATATTGTGAAATTCAAGGTAACACAACCCACTCGTTATTATTATGATTTGTTATTCTTTCCAGGTGATCGAATTTTATGTGTCCACTTCTATGACTAGAATCTTACTGTGGAAAGTTATTTAGAAATATTGAGGACTGTCATTCAACCACAATTAACTGGAATGTTAGACGAGGAAAGAAATCAGACATGGTACCAGCAAGATGGTGCGTCACCGCACAGTACCAGAGCTGTTAGTGATGCACTGGAACGAATGTTTTCTGGCAGGTGAATAGCAAATAGGGGTCCTTACCTCTGGCCCCCACGCTCTCCGGACTTTTCAATATCGACATTATCTTATTACAACTTTTTTGAAAGGATATTTAAATTTATTTTCTTTGACTTATTTAATTAGAAAGAAGAATATCCAAGAAAAAAAATTTAACTATTCTTTCAAAAAAGTTGTAATAAGATAAAGAGTTGATGTATGTCAATATTTTCGTTGTATAGAGACTGCTTTTATACTGTTATTGTTTAGTTATTTTATTGTTGTAACTGTTATCATAGTTATTATAGGCTAGTTCTATTTTTATGTTAAATATTGACATACATCACGTAGACATTTTGAAAGCCTCATCTGTCATCTGTGTTTCATTTTTATTTTCAATTTGATAAATTTTTTGATCAAAACATCATATAACATAGAAACAGATCTTTATTTGTAGTTGTCATCATTTCGTACTAATTCAATTTTTAATCTGTCTGAGAATGCTTTCAAGCAGCGAAACTATAGTCACAGAAACGTTGAAGAACATCCTAGAACATCCAGAATTCGTAAGGGCAACTTGCTCCAGTTAGCTTACGCGCTGGCTACGTCCTTCACCAACGAAAACCAACAGTGAAGCCAGAGAAGTAGTCTTCAAGTCTGTATGTAGTATGGACAAGTTTCACCAAGTAAGGGCAACAACTATCAAGGAATTAAAGAACTTCCAGCATGCATCAATTAATAAAATACAAGGCGTTGAAAGGGACATAGTTTTGTAATAAAAATGGCGATATCTCGTGAAGCACTCAGTATAAAGTAGCAAAATTGTATATTGGGAGAATCGCCAAGATCAGCTGTATCCGAATCTGCAATAATATACAGGGTGTTCTTTTTAAAATAAGAGAGTTAGTGTCCACTTCCGGTATAACCGGAAGTCGGAAGATGTTCTAAATATTTTAGATGAATTGGACATATTGGCAAACCTCATCAGAATCCAAATCAGTCTAGTTTCTCCAAAACGTCTAGTAGTAACTCGTAAAGAATCACCCTATATATATATATATATATATATATATATATATATATATATATATATATATATATATATATATATATATATATATATATATAGGGTGATTCTTTACGAGTTATATATATATATATATATATATATATATATATATATATATATATATATATATATATATATATATATATATACTTTCGAAGGCATTCAACTGTGGCTTTCTAACATCTTTAATTAATTTTAGATGCTCCTCAATAACGTGGTGATTATTATCCCAAATATGTCGGGCGACGGTAGATATATCTATAGTCCCGTATTTTAATTGTGCTAAGTGTTCTTTGAATCTAATTGCAATAGACCTTTTTGTCTGTCCGACGTATTTAAGATAACAATGAGTTGTAGTCGTTTCATAAATTCCTGATTTAATTTCAGCACAGAATACTAGATATTTGATGAAATTGAGAGTTTTCTAATAAACAAACCCTAAAACTAGATATTACTCAAGTTTTAACGAAAAAATGTAAATTTTCACCAAATGACCCCCCCCCCATTCAGTGCCTACTCTCTGCAGAGATTTTACCCAAAAACAATCCGAACCGTTCGTTTGTCGGGTGCCAACTATATACCAAATTTGAAGACGATATCTCAATTCGTTCTAAAATTATCGTGGCTACAAACAGACAGACATGCAGACCAACAGACCCACAGACAAACACATTTCGTTTCCAAATGATGTTTTCTATATATTTTGACAGTTTTTTCAGACGCTTAGTCACAAAAAAAAATTAAATTTTTAGGGGCAAGTTTTTCACGCCATAGCAACTGAAAAAAGTTTAAACATTTTCGGGCCACCTTATTACATAGTAATTCAGGGCTCTGATTTATATGCAAACTTTTTAGGTGGAATATGCGCAAATAAGTGCAGAAAATTTGAAAAAAATATATGCACCAACTTGAACAAAGTATGCACAAAAATATCGATATATGCAATGCATAAATAATGATAGTATACCAATAAAACAAGTTTTTAACGGCCTAAGCTATTAATTTTATTCACCATCAATATCACATAGGATCCTAATTATATTATTAATTAATTATTGCAATTATTACTATCAACAGATATTATTAAGTGGCGCTCTAAATTATCTATTTTGAAAGATTACCTTCTCTCAGTTGGTAAGTTTTATACGAAGGAAAACTCCGTTCTACGTCGACTGAGGTAATTAGAGCATATTTTAAGATTGACAATATGGTAGGGTCTACATTGTTTAAATTGTCTGAATAATCTCCATCCAGAGCTTTTGCAATCTGCGTTAACTTGGTAAAACCCTCATTTTTTGTGAGTGTTTCGGATAAAATTTTTTGTAATTATTTTCACAACAGGCTCATTTGCTTTATCGACAGTTTCTTTGAAATCTATTAATTTAACTGATCCAGTTAGCAGAACGTTTTTCTGCTGATTTTTTTATAGTTTCTGTAAGTATTTTATAATTACTGTTTATAAAACATAATTGCTGGCTCAATTTGGAGTCCTTTAAAATAATTTTTGCTTGTTTCACTGACGAACCTGCTTCATCTGCCAATGCAAGCATTACCTCCGTGATTTCTCTAAAGTGTTCAAAATAAAATAAGGCAGCCTCTATCCAGGTTCTCCATCGCGTGATTACAGGTCTAGGAGGCAATGGTGCCCCAGGCAGAACTTCTCTATATGCTTGAACTTTTAAACGGGCTTTGAGGAACACTTTTTTTAATATTATTAATAAATTCATTGACTAAAGGAAATTGCTGTCTAATTTCTTCTGCTGCCCTGTTTAACCCGTGAGCCAGGCACGTACAATGAATTAAGTTGGGATAATTTTTTTTTTAAATAAATTCCAACTTTGACCATATATGAAGCAGCATCGGTAATAAAACTTTATCAACTGGTAAAGCATTTGGTAAAAACACGTTTGACAGACCCTCTTGAATAAATCTTTTTATGGTAAAATTATTTGTTTTTTCCTAATTCTTTGACTGTGATTAAATAAAGTCTAGATGAAGAAATTTTAGTTAAGGTACCTATCACTAAATTGGCAATATATCTACCACAAACATCTTGAGTTTCATCTATTACAACGTAACAGAAATTATTTTGTATAAGACGTTTTACTTCTCAAAAAGTTTCTAAATAGCATTTTTCAACCATATTTTTCCTCAGAGTACTTTCATCTGGTATACCTAGACTGTTTCAAATATTTTTCCAAAAATGACTCGAAGACAGTGTTATTTAATTTATTCAGTGGAATGTTAGAAGCAACTATTGCCTTGCATAAGTCAAATTTAAAGGTATCCTCTTCTGCTTTCTTTGTTTGGTCTCCCAAACATTCGGGAATTGATGCTTGGGATATATTATTTGAATTTCGTCTTTCACAATTTCTTTGATGGAGAGGTGTGTTACAGTGTTGGTCTATGAGATATTTCCTTGCGCTTGAAATCTGTTCGAAAAGAAATCAATATTACTACAGTGATCTTAATTTTTTTTTCGAATAAATATAAATTTAGTATTGTTTTTATACACTCTCCGTGAATTAAGTAGAAAAACTAAAGAAGTATATTTTTAATTTGTATATCAGTAATTTTTTAAGAACTGCAAGGTATTTTTTAAATACTTTATTTAATTTTTTATTTCGATTAAATTTTATAATTTTCGATTATAAAAATCATGTGTTGGAAAATTTAGCAAATAGATACTAGGCTGATTAATGACGAAGGTTAGAAAAACAAAGAAAATAGATCAGTTGCTTAAAATAAATAAAAATTCACTAAAAGTAACTTACCATTTTCCCGTATGGTTTACAAAAAACGTTGTCACCATCTACGGAAAGCCCTGAGTGTGACCGTATCCAGCTTGGAAATTTGGAGCACATTTTTTACGGTATAAAGTAATAAAAACAACCCTACACTAAATATTAAGTAAATTAAATGTGCGTGCAACTACGCACAAGCAGCATAAGCAAACTAAATAAGATAAACAAATTATTTCAATTCTAGACACTACTGGCGTGTAAAAAAATCAGCACTAATCCCCTTTAATGTCTTCTTACGAGACTTAAGATACGAATAAAATTACCTGGCGGTCAGTCCTTTCAATACATTCTGCAGTTATTAATGGGAATTCCAGACACAGTTGTGATGATAGGCGAACGTAAAACCCTCGCTCTTACGAATTTTAGATGTATACAATACATACCAATTGAATTTTGCTATTTATTTCACGTTGATGTAAACTACAAAGAAAAGGGCGCCCTGGCCATTACCGACAATCCTTCCAAGAATCTGTTTTTATACTCTCACCTACTAGCTACTAGTTTCACTTAAGTATAGCACGTATAAAGCTAGGAAGCGGTAGATTCTAAGAATACAGAGGTAGCTCACCCTGTCTAGCGCACTGTCTTATATCTGAGTTAAGCGCTCGAACTATACAATACCAGGAATTTGGAATCACCTTTTCGCCAGCTTCATTTGGACTGCCTATAAATTTACCTTAGCAGTTGCTTACATTGAAACAAGTATATGGCTTTTGTTATATACGGAAACCCCTAAAAATTGTAAAATATGCAAATCATGCAAAATATATGGAAATATGCAATTTAGGCAAAATACACTAAATTATCCAAGCTGGCATGGAATTATTTATTCCACGTACACAGAAAACCCCTGCAGCCACTCAAAAGCCCTGTGACAAGGCCAGACTTGAAAAGGTCAAAGCTCACAAAACGCTTCTACGCAATCCCAGTCAAGAAAACCGTCAAGCATTTAACGACGCAAGAAACCGCTATGCCCGCTATCTTTCTGAGGCAAAAACCTCGTTTAATAACCATATCAGGAATAAAGTCCTCTTAAGCTCCAGCGGCAGCAAACCCTTCTGGGCTCTTGCTAAATCTATTGGGAATAATTTCTGCAAGAGCACGTTCCCACCTCTTGTCTCAGGGGATGAAATTGTTTCTACCGCCTTGGGCGAGGCTGAACTTTTCGCTTCGTTGTTCGCCGACAATTCTACTCTCAACCCACCTCCAAATGTTCAACCACCAACAGTCCCCAATGTCGCGCATAAAATGACGGATATCATTTTCAAAACTAAAAAGGTACGAAAGATGCTCTATCCTCTTAATACCAGGAAAGCCTTTGGCCTTGACGAGATCCCAGCAATTGTTCTCAAGGAATGCGCACCAGAACTTGCTCCTGTCCTGACTCGTCTGTTTTAGACATCTTACAATAAAGGCATATTCCCTAGTAACTTGAAAACTGCTCGAGTAGAACCCGTCCCCAAGAAAGTATCCAAAGCGCTTCCTAGCAACTACAGGCCTATTTCGCTCCTTTCAGTCGTCTCTCAAGTGATAGAAAAGTATATAAACACCGATTTACTAAAGTTTCTTGAAAAACACAGTCTAATCCACGACAGGCAGTATGGATTCCGTCAGCGCAGATCAACTGCCGACCTCCTTTCCTTTGTCATCCATTCTTGGAACAAGTCTATGGAACTACACGGTGAATCCTAGATTGTCGCTCTAGACATATTCAAAGCATTCGACCAGGTCTGGCACGCAGCGCTGCTTAATAAACGTCCGGCCTATGGCCTACCACCAAAACCCTGTACCTGGACAGCAAATTTCCTCTCCAACAGGAGCATTTATGTTGTCGTGGATGGCCATTCCTCCAAACTGTATCCAATTAATGCAGGAGTTCCTCAAGGTTCAGCTTTAGCCCTTACTTTGTTTCTTCTCCACATCAATGACCTCCTCTCTAGCACATCCAACCCAGTTCACAGTTACGCGGACGACAGCACCCTCCACTCAAATATACAATATTCTAAGCCTGTCTCTTTAGCCCAATTAGATGAGGATTGCAGACTCATGGAGGGTTCTGTCTCCGTGGATCTCCAAAAAATATTGGACTGGGAAAGTAGAAATCTTGTACAATTCAACCCAATAAAATCACAGTCTTGCTTTCTTTCTCATAAGAGATACACCAATCCTAGACCCATCACAATGAACAACCAAGTTATTTAAAGTAATGAGTCATTTTCAATTGTTGGCATTTCTGTGGATCGAAATGTCAATTGGCACCAGAAGTGCCTCCTAAGAAATTAGGTTTCCTCTTCCGGGCTCGCAAATACTTGTCACCAGGTAATCTCTATACCTTATATACTCCACAAATAAGACCAAACCTCGAATACTGCTCCCACATCTGGGGTGCTGCTGCCGCTTCTACACTCACTATCCTGGACTCCATTCAGAAGAGAGATATAGGTCTCATCGGTGACCCTACTTTCACCCAAAGGCTGCCGTCGCTTGCCCACCGACGTGCGGTTGGTGACCTTTCTCTCTTTTATAGATATCTGCACGGGCACTGCTCAGAGGAGCTTGCTTCCATAGTTCCTCCACCTGCTGCCCCAACAGATCTACAAGGGGAACAGAGCGAATGCACCCTTTTACTGTCCAGGTCACCAGACATAGAACATCTTGTTATGCCCGCTCTTTTGTCCCGAGGACTTTCAAGTTGTGGAATTCCTTGCCGGCACATGTTTTTCCTTATCCCCCGAACCTCCAAACCTTCAAGTCCAGAATTAACAAGTTGCCTCTTTCCTCCTTGTCGACACCCACGGTACGATATTATTTAGGCTGTAAGCCCTCGTGGTGTGTTGTTGAAATAAAATAAAAATATGCAACTAATGCAAAAAAATATGCGAATTACATATAATCTGAGCCCTGGATGATAATATTGTATCTAGCATTTCTACATATGCTCCGGCACTGTTTTAGGCAGAAGAAGCAGTTAAGATGTGTGATTCGATTAGGCTGGAAGCTACTAAAAAACGAATAACAATCAGTGTGTGTAGATGTGTGTATGTGTTAGTGTTAGGTCTGACCGTGGTGGCTGGAGTTAGTGGCTTCGTGATGCAATAGCGAGCAATCGGACAGTCGTAACTGCTTCTCCGGGAATCGGCCTCCAGGGTGCAGCTATGCCACCGCACTCTGCTTACCCCCATATTCCCCCTATCTTACCCTGACACATCCACTTTCATCTCTAACTCCTTAACCCTATCTGCTGTGGTCCGGTGTGAGACTAGCTAAGAACATGTGCTGACAACAAGGAGATTGATGATAACTCCTCCAATAAACTGCACACTCTATTCTCATTTAGCAACAGATAAACTTAAATAGAGTTCGCTTTGCTTATGTAGATTTTTTTCTTCAAACTGTGCGACTCTTGTTTAATTTTAACTTAAATTTCACCCTCATTATTAACATAGAATAAAAAAAGTCTGTAGGCACCAAGTGCGTTATGTTGGCGAATTTTCATAAGAATGTTTGTAATAGCAAATATGTCTTATTTTCATTATGAAAAATTCGCTAATAGAGACGTGACGATGAAAAGGTGTTGAAAAAATTTCTTCAGATGAGCGCGAATTTGGGTTCCTAGAACCCAAAACCAAAGTCCGTTAAAATTTATATATATATATATATATATATATATATATATATATATATATATATATATATAATATATATATATATATATATATATATATATATATATATATATATATATATATATATATATATATATATATATGTATGTATGAAATGTTGTGAATTTTAAGTAATTTGGTATACAATATTTAGAGTTTTTTCTAAAGACATGCGTTGAAACGATATAGTGGTCAACGTCCAATGCCTGAGAGATAGAGTAGTTAACTGCCACTCGTAAATTAATTCATACAACAGGCATAAACTATACGACGGTAACTATATCAACGGTAACAAAACTAAATTTATACCAGACAAAAAACATACTACCCGAAAATGACAGACGACATGAAATTAAAAATATGCCACGTGATTATTATTTAACTAGGGGATTCAATCAGTTATTAAAATACACTATATTTGTAGATTTATTAGCGGCCCCAAACACAGTTTTTACTCAGCATAGATATATTATACTGTCACAAAATATAGCAGAAATTTAAACAAAATCAAGCCAAGTCTCTATAAAAATGATTCTAAAATAGTTTTTTTTATCTTTAAAGTTAAAGATAAGACGTTCAATGGTAATTCTACTAATTATGTAATTCATTGTTACGTATACTTTGAATATAATATCCCGGGCATGAAGCCGATATAATGTATCATGTAAACAAAATGTTTCTTGACGTATGCCTAGATGGCTGAGAGTCGTTGCACTTGCATCATAAGCAAAAAGTTACGCGATCGAATCCAGCTCGATGAATGTATGTTTTCTATGTTTTATTTTGACATTTGGGGCAAAAATAGTGCAGCGATTTCATACGTTCTGAAAAAGGTATCATTTTGTTTAAAACGCCGTAATAAATTTGTCACCTTTGAGTCTGAAATTATTGTTGTGTTATTGTTGATATTGAAAAAACCGGTTTGATTAGGTTAACTAAAATCAAATCATACTAGCTATTAATAAGGAAAAATAACTGCTGCCGTTATAATTTGGCAGATACTTTACTTTCCTAAATATGAATTAAGCTTCTTTCTATGAATCTTCTGCATAACTTTACTGAAGTTTGTAATAAAAGTTTCTTTTAAAGATACTTACACTATCTACAGATATAGAAAAATATATTTCTTCAGCTTCATAGAAAATTGAGTTTTGGGCAGTTTTCTCAAAAGGAGTTAGAGCACAAGATTTTTTCGATAATAGAGAGATATCGATAGTAACACTTTGGAAAGAGTTCTTTAAATGTGCGCGTACTAGGACCTCTAAAATCGATCTTCAAGGGCTTTGTGAGTTTAAAGTGTTAACTTTACTAATATGTCGCATCATAATAGTATATAATTCTTATCAAAATTTGCTACTATAACGCAGTTGCTACGTCCAGAATTTTTTTTAAATAAAAACAGGCATCAAATTTGGTTACCAGTATAACATACATAGTAAAAATTACTTTATTGTTTGAAATAATACCCAACTTTTTCCGAAAATAAACTTGAAAGGTTCCGTAAAAAACTGGTCTGATTTTCTTGCAAAGGAACCTCTTCAACCTTTTTGACGAATCTCCCCAAAAAAAAAGTCTGGACGCAACAAGTGCGTTATGGAAGTGAATTTTCATAAAGATGTTTTTAATTACAAATATATCGCTCTAATGCGAGCAGCCATCAATTTGGTTACCGGTGTAACCTATATAGTAGGAACAATGTACCATATTTTATCAAAATAATTATTTGAAAATGTACAAAAGTTTTCCGAAAATAAACTTTAAATGTTTCCGAGAAAACTGGTCTCTTAGTCAATGAACCTTAGGTTAATAGCAAATTGAGTTATTAAAATTTGAAACATTTAATGAAAATTCGCCACCAAAACGCCCTTGCTGCGATCATAGAAAAAGTTTCCGAAAATTAAGTTAAATGTTGGTTTCCTAACCAACAAAACTTACTAGAATAGCAAATTGAGTTATTGAAATTTAAAGGATTTAATGAAAATTCGCTACCAAAACGCATTTACTGCGTCCAGATTTTTTTCTTACAAACATGCATCATATTTGGATAAAAAATGCTAAAATCCATCAACGAATTTTTTCTACGAAAATTAGCTAAAAATTATAGACCGTTAAACCATAAATTTCACTAAACCTACAGCGAAAGCATCAACTTAACTAAACCGACTGCCAAAGCATCAGAGAAAGGGTCGATTTGAAATGAATTTTCTGTAAATAGTTTAGTAAAATGAAGGGAAATAACGGTTGAATCTGAAACTTCGCAGAACACTCTTCTTGCAACATTTTCTTTTCAGAATCCGTATTTGTTTCACGTTCTTTGCCTAAACATTGCCAATTTTGACGTTTCAAATTGCGAGTTTGACGTTTTGAGGCAAACTACAAAATTTGTTTAGTTAGTTGCCCGCAACTTACGTTTTGAGGAAAACCCCTTTTTTTAAATGCCTCTAACTTTTTTGTCTTTAAACGTAAAGACCTAAATTTTAGTACAGAGTTTACTCTATATAATACAAATACGCGCACCAAATTTGGTTGCCCTTACTTAGTTATTTCCGGAGATTCAAATTTTTTAGAAATAAAATACAAAATTTTCCGAGAAAACCTGGTCCGATTTTCCTGGCTAACGAACTTGTCCAAGCCACTTGCAAAAGAAAGGTACTCACCAAATTCGATCAAGATCGGTCCATTATTTTTTGGGTTATCGTTACGATATATATATATATATATATATATATATATATATATATATATATATATATATATATATATATATATATATATATATATATATATATATATATATATATATATATATATATATATATATATATATATATATATATATATATAAACACGGATCTCCCCATTAGTGATTTTTTTTAAATCACTAAAAATTACATGATAATTTGCAAACGTATTTTTAAAGAAAACGTAATTTTTTTAACTTCTCACGGAAACTGTGGAAGTAAAGAAAAATATATGCAGAAAAATAGTCAGTCAGAAGTAATAACATTACGTAAGTCTGCTACTTTAAATTACATTGGACATTTATGAACAATTTATCAGCTACGTATATATTATGAACATGCAAACGTAGATAATGCTATCAAATTAACTATTTCTTTCTTTCTTTTTTGTACCAAAATTAACTTAAATATTTCAATATTTCTTTTCACAAATTTGCTAAATAAGCACACTATCTGATCGAATCGTTGCATGTGATCGTAAATGTAAATTATAAACTTTGTAGGTATGCACTTGTCTTCTGAAATAATGAATTTCAACGCTTTCATCGGACTCCAACGGAAATAAGCCATGATTTTTCCTAAATTAAATGTAGGCGACAAAAAAAAGCATTTACGTGCGATTTATCAGCATCAGAAAGGAGAACTTATATCACTTTTTACAATCCACATAAGGACTAAGCTTCACTCTTTATTTATCAACTTGAACAATATATCTCGTCAATTTTATGGCCCATAGTTGCTCGTATATCACAGTGTACAGCAGCAGTAACAGATGAAGCACCAGGCATAGAACTGAAATACGAGGCGCATTCTAATTGTTAAAGGCAAAGTTTGGAGGCAGTAAATGATAAGGAATTTTCATAAGAATGGATTAACATCAAAAGCTCGTTGGTTATAATTAATAAGAGTTTGAAGAAAGAAAAAAAATTCGAGACGCAGCAAGTGCGTTATGGTAGCCAATTTTCTTTAAATTTTTTTTAATAGCAAATGATTTTCTTTGATGAAAGCAGGCATCAAACTTGGTTGCCTATATAGTAGAAACAATGTACCATATTTCATAGAAATAACTTTATTGTTAAAAAAAATATATAAACATTTTTCAAAAGTCTGGATGCAGCAAGTGTGTTATGGAAGTGAATTTCCATTAAAATGTTTTTAATAGCAAATGCGAGCAGGCATCAATCTGATTACCGCTATAGCCTATGTAGTAGAAACAATGTACTATATTTTATCAAAATTACTTATGGTTTGAAAATATACAAAAAATTGCCGAAAATAAACATGAATGTTGGTTTCCTAACCAACAAAGCTTACGTTAATAGCAAATTGAGTTATTGAAATTTGAAGGATTTAATGAAAATTCGATAAATTTGCAGATTAGCTCCCGAACGCTTTTCAAAAAATTGCTTTCAGAAACATTGCTAGGACTCCACCTAGATGCACAAACCACAAGAAAAATTTCTTGTTCACAGCCCCCAAGGAAGTTACGGGACTGAGAGTGAATAGGGTGCTGCGCGGGGTAGGTAGTAAAAAGGAAATATGAGCAGCAAATTGCTTGAAAGCTGTCTATTTGAAGCCATATCCCCATTAAATCCTGCCTACCCCGCACACAACCCCTATTTTCCCCAGGTCACGTAACTTGGTGGGGGATATCTATGAAAAAGATGTTTTTTTATGGTTTATGCAACGAGGGTGGTTGTATGCACACGAGGGGGAAGGAAAATGCCTACGACGAAGCAGACCCCCCCACCATCCCGCTTGCGGCAAGGGCGGGCGGTCGGGGGGTGGCTGCTTCGTCGTGGGGATTTTCCTTCCCCCTCGCGTGCATACAACCGCCCTCGCTGCATAAACCACAAGAAAAATATCTTGTTCCTACCCGCCAAGGAAGTTACGGTACCTGGGGGGATAGGGGTGCTGTGCGGGGTAGGCGGGGTTTAAGGGGGATATGGCTTCAAGATGTGAAAAAGACAGCTTTCAAGCCCGGTTTATTCGCATTTTCTGCTCATATTTCATTTTTACTACCTACCCCGCCCAGCACCCCTACTCACTCCTGGTCCCGTAACTTCCTTGGAGGGTGTGAACAAGAAATGTTTCTTGGGCTCTAGGGAGGTTTCTGAAAACAGTTTTTTTGAAAGGCGTTTGGGAGCTAAACTGCAAATTTACCGAAAATTCGCTACCAAAACGCACTTACTGCGTCCAGATTTTTTTCTTACAAACGCATCATATTTCGATAAAAAATGCAAAAAGCATTAACGAACTAGTTCTACGATAATTAACTAAAAAAAATATAGACCGTTTTCACTAAACCTACACCAAAAGCATCAACTTAACTAAACCGACAGCCAAAGCATCAGAGGAAGGGTCTATTTGAAATGAATATTCTGTAAACATTTTAGTAAAATCAGCGGCAATGACGGTTGAATCTGAAACCTAAGGGTATGCAGAACACTCTTCTTGCAACATTTTCTTTTCACAATCCGTATTTGTTTCACGTTCTTTGCCTTTACATTTGACGTCTAAAATTGCGAGTTTGACGTTTTGAGGAAAATTTGTTTCTTTAACTGCTCATAACTTCTTTGTATTTAAAGCTGGAGAGCTAAATTTTAGTACCAAGTTCAACCTTTATAATACAAACACGCGTACCAAATTCGGTTGCCCTTACTTTGTTATTTACGGAGATATGTATTTTTTTAGAAAGAAAACACAAAATTTTCTGGGAAAACCTGGTTCCATTTTCCTGGCTTACTAACTTTTTCAAGCCACTTGCAAAAGGAAGGTACTCACCAAATTTGATTAAGATCGGACCATTATATTTTGAGTTATCGGTCGGATATATATATATATATATATATATATATATATATATATATATATATATATATATATATATAGATATATATAGATATATATATATATATATATATATATATATATATATATATATATATATATATATATATATATATATATACAGTGTGGAACAGCCAAATGGAATAAATTCGATAACGGATAAATGAGGGCGTGAACGCTTGGACACGTCGATTTGTATTTTTAACTGCGCATCTTTTTCAAAAAAAAAAAATTATATAGGGTGCGTCATGTGACAGTGGCCAATACCAACTTTCTTATTTTAAACACAAGCCCCTGTATATTATTAATTTTTTGGATTCTTCAGAAAATTCTAGACATAATTCATGTACAATGTTCTATACCTATCTTCAACTGTTTCGGAAATATTAAGTATTTTCAGATTTATTACAAAAATTAACATTAAAAATAGAAAATTATTTTATTTCACAAATTCGCTACATTGCATTCAATACTTATTTCCCATTCAGCTCTTGATAATGAGAAAGTAAACAAAAACCATTCCTGCGTTTCTTTTTACTGATATGAAATGAAACAAAAACAAAAACAGTTTTCTTTCTGTTCGTATAAAACTCGTAGCCTTAGCAACTTGTTGTCTGTCTGCATGACAGTAGTGATTAGTGTCAGTGCTATTGTCGTTTGAATTTCGTTAACTGTACGTAATAATATCAGAAAAATGGTTCATTTAACAGAAATGCACAAAATAACCATTCTACAAATGATTGGTTATGGAGATAACACACGGACACAGATGGAAGTGTCTCGCTTATTTCACCAAAAATTTCCAAATTTGCCGCCTGTATCCCAAGGAACAATTAGCAAAATAGAAAAGCAGTTTCGCGAGCTTGGTCATGTGAGACAGATAAAAAAAGTAGCTGCCAATGCAGTAAGTGATGATACGAAATTGGATATTACGCTTGAGTTTCAAGAAAACCCACATACTTCTGGTCGACAAGCAGCCCAACTATTCAACGTTAGCCACACAGCAATTTTTCGAACATTAAAGGAAAGTAAAATGCATCCCTATAAAATGATACCAACTCAGGAGCTCATGGAGGACGATTTCGATAGGAGAACGTATTTTTGTGAACAAATGATGGCAATGTTAGATAACAATGTGATCCAATTAGAAGATGTTTTGTTTTCTGATGAGAGCACATTTACACTTCACGGTCATGTTAATCGTCAAAATTGCCGCTATTGGTCTAATGAGAATCCTCATTGGATGAGAGAGGAACATACGCAATATCCTGAAAAAGTTAATGTTTGGGCTGGAATTGTTGGAAATCATATCGTAGGTCCCTTTTTCATTGATGGCAACTTGAATGGGGATAAATATTTAGAACTGCTCCAAAATAATGTCGTGCCAACTTTGACAAACTTATATCCAGATCCAGCAAACCCACAAGTTCCTGCCAATAAAATATGGTTTCAGCAAGATGGAGCACCGCCCCATTACCAAATCAATGTCCGGCAGTACCTGAACCAAATTTTTCCAAATCGGTGGATAGGGAGGCGCGGATCGATAGAATGGCCAGCACGATCTCCTGATCTGTCGCTATTAGACTACTTTTTGTGGGGATATGTCAAAAGTATTGTATACAAAACTAAGCCCCTCAACTTAGATGACTTAAAAAGACGAATCACGCTTGCGATTAGATCAGTCACGCCTGAGATGTTGAGTAATGTTAGAAGACATTTCTATACCAGATTAGCATGTTGCCAAGATGTTCGTGGCGAGCATTTTGAACATTTACTACATTGACATTAATTTTTTTTTGTTTTTTTAAATTATTAAGAAATAATCAGTATTTCTTATTAGAATTTGTGAAATAAAATAATTTTCTATTTTTAATGTTAATTTTTGTAATAAATCTGAAAATACTTTATATTTCCGAAACAGTTGAAGATAGGTATAGGACATTGTACATGAATTATGTCTAGAATTTTCTGAAGAATCCAAAAAATTAATAATATACAGGGGCTTGTATTTAAAATAAGAAAGTTGGTATTGGCCACTGTCACATGACGCACCCTAAATAATTTTTTTTTCTTGAAAAAGATGCGCAGTGAAAAATACAAATCGACGTGTCCAAGAGTTTTTCCCAACACGTCCTCATTTATCCGTTATCGAATTTATTCCATTTGGCTGTTCCACACTGTATATATATATATATATATATATATATATATATATATATATATATATATATATATATATATATATATATATATATATATATATACAGATCTCCTCATTGGCGAATTAAAAAAAAATCGTTAAAACTTGTGAAAAAGTTAATATCAAATATACAGGCTGGCCACTTAACAATGACACAGGCGCGGTTTATGGCACTTGTGATTTTGTTGAAAGTCGCTTAAATAGGACATTTTTTCGTTCAAGTGGTAAGACTTTTAGACTTATTTTCAACATCGCAACAGCAACTCTTATGCAGTGGTGCGATCAACCACTAAAATCTTAAATGACAAGGGGACTCAATTAGCAAATCATTTTAGAACTAGTTCAGATTTCGTTTCAATGGTGCCTTATTTTTTAGTGAATTTGCTTAAAAAGTTCATCAATGAGGAGATCCCAACTTTTGAATTTTGAAAAAATTTCTTCAAATGAACGCAAACTAGGCCCCCTAAAACCCATATCCAGGGTCAGTTTTAGTTTTTATATGTTTTATATTTGGTACGCTGGTTTCTGTCATAAAGATTATCCTATGTACCAAAATTCAGATTTCTATCTTAAAAGACAAAAAGTTATAGGTAGATTAATTTTTAATTAATTAAACCTGATTCAAGAAAGTTAAAACGTAAAAATTGACTGATCAGAATGCTCGTGAAAAATACTACAAGAAATGACTAACAAGCTCCTAGATATGTCTCGAAGTCGTTATTTTTCTTGATTTGGTTAAAATATAGGCAAAAAATCGATTGTAAATCAAAATGGTTTTATGTGAAATGTAAAACCTTGAACAACAGGATATTTCTGCTAGTAAATGCATATGGTGCGTGGCTCAGTGGGCTAGGTCCCTGTACATCGTATATTCGACTCCAAGGTGACGAGTTCTAATCCTAGTTAGTGACTTTACTTTTTATCAATATCTTTTAGTCTCATTTCACTTTACAGTTACCTAATCTGATTGTTGTTATTCCGATGAATTTTTTAGCGCGTTTTTGTATAAAAAATTATTTGATAAAGAGGAGATGAAATTTTTAAGACTTAATTCAATTTTAATAGCATATCTGTTTGTTTGTTCGTGCACTAACTTCCCGTGGATGCACAAGTGCTTGTTTTAGGGAATTTTCTTAAAAAAAAAAAAACACTAACGAGGAGATCCCGACTTTTGAATTTAGAAAAAAATTATTCAAATGAGCGCGAACTAGGCCCCCTGGAACCCACATCTAGGGTTAGTTTCAATTATATATATATATATATATATATATATATATATATATATATATATATATATATATATATATATATATATATATATATATATATATATATATATATATATATATATATATATATATATATATATATATATATATATATATATATATATATATATATATATATGGTGAATCATTTACCAAACTTTAGGTCTGTAAGTTTAAAGACAAAAAAGGTAGAGGCATTTAAAGAAAAAAATTGGGGTTTTCCTCAAAACCTAAAAAGTCGCGATTTGTAACGTCAAAATTGGCAACATTAGGCAAAGAACCTGAAATAAATACAGATTGTGTAAACAGTGTTCTGCAAACCCTTAAGTTTCAGCTTTAACCATCATTGATCTTCATTTTACTAAAATATTTCCAGAAAATTCATTTCAAATAGACCCTTTCTCTGATGCTTTGGCAGTAGTTTTAGTTAAGTTTATGGTTTAACGGTCTATAATTTTTAACTAATTTTCGTAGAAAAAATTCGTCAATGAGGAGACCGCGGCTTTTAAAATAGAAAAAGATTTCTTAGAATGAGCGCAAATTAGGCTGCCTAGAATCCATTTCCGGGTTTACTTGCTGTTTACATATATACAGGGTGACGCATTTCTACGGTAAAGTCCAATATAATTATTATTATGCAAGATACGAGAAAAAATTGTATACATTACCTTGTCTTGTCTTGAGCTGCATCTTATAAAATTATTTTGACAATCACAGGCTGGCTCATAAGTCGTTGGTGATACCTACAATTTTTTTCAACATCCCTTATTGCATTTTTGCATTTTTCATCGAAATATAGTGCATGTTTGTAAAAAAATCCGGACGCAGTAGGTGCGTTTTGTCATTAAATGCTTCAAAATCAATAACGCAATTTGCTATTAACATAAGGTTCGTCAGCTAGGAAACGAGTTTTCTCGGAAACGCTTTAAGTTTATTTTCGGAGAATTTTTGTACATTTTCAAACAAGTTATTTTGATAAAATATGGTACGTTCATCTTACTATATAGGTTACTTTACTTGTTTATATTAGCAAATTTTCTTGTACAAAATGTAATTTTAATACCGAATTTTCTTACAAATGAATTTTGTGGATTTTCTTTGGAGGAACATTTGAGAATATTTGTATGAAAAATTATTTAATTGATGAAACATTGAAATTTGTCGAAAATAAGGTTTTAATGGATTTTCGTGCAAACAAATTATTTTATTTTCAATTTTAATTACAGATTAGATATATAATTTGAATTTTATGTATGCTTTTAGCATAATTTTGTGTGAAAAATATTTAGCCAAATTTGATGCCTGCTTTCATTAAAAAAAGACATATCTGTTATTAAAAATATTTTTATGAAAAGTCACTACCATAACGCACTTGCTGCGTCCAGACTTTTTATTTATTTGAATATAAAGCAGTGGGTTCTAAAAAAATTACTCCTTAACACATAAAAGATTTTGTTTAATTTGCCACAAATATCGTCGCGTGTTGTTATTTGATTTTCACTTAGTAAAAGTAAAAGCTGATAATGTTTTTAATTGTTACTGAATGATTAAAAAAATCTCGGGACGCAGCAAGTGCGTTATGATAGTGAATTTTCATAGAAATGATCTGGCACAAAATATTTTATTATAACTTTTTTTTCTTGTAACATAGAAATCTAAATTTTGGTCGATAGTTTACTTTTTATATCGTAAGCCTACCTACCAAATTTGGTTATCATTGATTTTTTATTTTTTAAGAAAAAATTTTTTTTCAAATGAAAACTCAAAATTTTTTCAGAAAACCTCGTCCGATTTTTCTGATTAACGAACTTATCAAAGCCTTTTACAAAAGGAAGGTACGTGCCAAATTTTATTAAAATCGGCCCATTATTCTTGGAGATAAAATATTATTTCGAATGAAAACTCAACATTTTCCCGGAAAACCTCGTCCGATTTTCCTGACTAACAAACTTATCAAATCCATTTACAAAAGGAAGGTACGTGCCAAATTTCATTAAAATCGGCTTATTACTTTTTGAGATAAGAATTTTTTTCGAATGAAAACTCAAAATTTTCCCGGAAAACCTCGTCCGATTTTCCTGACTAACAAACTTATCAAATCCATTTACAAAAGGAAGGTACGTGCCAAATTTCATTAAAATCGGCTTATTACTTTTTGAGATAAGAATTTTTTTCGAATGAAAACTCAAAATTTTCCCGGAAAACCTCGTCCGATTTTCCTGACTAACGAACTCATCCAAGCCATTTGCAAAAGGAATTTTTCCACCAAATTTAATCAAAATCGGCCCATTATTTTTTGAGTTATCGGTGTGATACATATATATATATATATATATATATATATATATATATATATATATATATATATATATATATATATATATATATATATATATATATATATATATATATATATATATATATATATATATATATATATATATATATATATATATATACATATAAAGTCTGACACCGACCTCGGATTTGGGTTCCAGGGGTCCTAAATAGCGCTTATTTTAACAAATTTTTTCAAAATTCAAAAGTCGGGATCTCCCCATTAGTGAATTTTTTCTACGAAAATTCACTAATAAGTTGTGTTCTTCGGTTTCTTTATTTGCGAAAAAATCTTAGTGCACAAGTGATTTAAAATTCATTTAGCCATTAGGCTTTTTTTGCTTGTGTTTGTGTGTTTATTCAACAAAATGAGTTTAGATGCATTCTCACAACAAATAAAACCGTAGACCGGTTTCGCCCTAATTAGAGCTCGTCAGTACGGCATACTAATTGTAGCGAAAATACACCTATAAAGTAATACGGCTATGGTAGACAGCTTTTCAACACTAAGTGAGTGGTAAGACACGAAGCACGTGCCGTCACCTAGTTGCGGAACCAAGTAGTATGTTGTCACGGCAGCTCCAAACAACATTATGTGTTTAATAATAAAATAATAACACATAATGTTGTTTGGAGCTGCCGTGACAACATACTACTTGGTTCCGCAACGAGATGGCGGCACGTGCTTCGTGTCTTACATCTCACTTAGTGTTGGAAGGCTGGCCACCATAGCCGTTCTGCTTTATAGGTGTATTTTCGCTGTAATTAATATGCCGTACTCACGAGCCCTAATTAGAAAGAAACCGGTTTACGGATCTAACTGCGGTGAGAATGCATCTAGCCTTACATATTTTGTCCCTATAATAGGGTAGAAATGGGCCAGGGCTTGTGACGGGTTTTTCTTAATAATATTAACACAAGGGTTTGCCCGGCCTCTGGCCCGTCACAATTTAGGAGAAAGACAGAACGAGGAGGAAAGGGAAATTCAACAAGCTACAGGGAAGATAAGGAAAGATAGAATAGAGTTCAGTTACACGTTACTCGGAGAACTTGGTAATTTCTATGTCAGCAGTTGGTAAAGGCGTCACTCTCCTTTGTCAACGAGTTATGTATATTCGCCCTGTATATAAGTATATAGGAATATTTTAAATCTAATTGTTAATTTAAATTATAGTATAGTTTATGCAATTCTGCATTTCAGCATTTATAAATGTTTCCTTTATAATACGTATATAATATAATATCTACTTTGGCAAGTTTATTAAGATCATTAACTCTGTTAACTTTATAATTGCAATTTAGTATTTTTTATTGTAAACTTCCATAGCAATGACCTGATGTCACATGATCGACATCATACCACCCAAGTTATTAAATATGTGTAGATTCATAATTTTAATTAGTTCTGTATTAGACTTAGCCTTGTGTCTTTGCAGTTCTCATATTTTTTAATGAATTGTAACTCACCAAGCTTTGAATAAATAAATAAATTTACTTTTAAAGCCGTAAACCGGAGTTACAATTTATTTAACGTCTAGAAAAAGATGTTATTCAAAGCCAACTGCTTTGTGGTTAAAAACGTTATACCTGATTTCCACAACCTACTTTAATTAATTAACTTCTAGTTAAATCGAGACACAGACAGAAACAATTAGTGAAATCTAATATCTGTAATCACAACTTTTCCAAACAGTTAAAGTGATAGTGTTATAACAAAAACTTCTGATGTTTAAGCTAACACCTAATGATGGTGAAAAAAGAATGACTTAGTGTTAGAGATGGACTTAACGACTATATATATATATATATATATATATATATATATATATATATATATATATATATATATATATATATATATATATATATATATATATATATATATATATATATATACTGTAACAAAGATGTCACTAGATCCCCTTTCATAGTCGACTGCCCAGGTTTACAAAGGTAAGGCTGTATGTTAAATATTGAAACATCTATATGCTTGATAAGTATAACTAAAACTGTTTATATGTGTGCATTAATTATCAGATTTTTCTATAAATAAAAGTTACTATTGAATACGATTGTAGTGATGGATATACTAAACAGAATAACAAAAGAAACCTTTTTGTGGACTTCGACGAGTTCCTGGTCTGCAGCCGCTAATATGGTTGTGTGGACTAAGTTACGGCTAGCTCCGCAAATCAGTTAAAAGAACTTGACAGATACAGCTTTGGACGATTACACACAACAAGCAGAAAAGTCCAGAAGATTTCAGACCCAGACAAGAAACCCTACAATGAACAAATATCTCTCTCAGCAGGTACTAATTATTTGAATTATTCAGACAGAATGAATGTGGAGAAAATTTAATAATCAATTAATAGAAGCTTACCCAATAGATGAGGTTTCTTTTCTCACAAAAATATAAATAGTGTTTCGTACTGACTTATTTCTCAATAAAATTGATGTGGAATTTAATACAGAACAGACACTGTTCTTTAAAACCACGTTTCCAAGCTGTAGGCTAAATATAGAGCATATAGCTGAAGGTAATTTTTAAACACCCCTTACTTTTTTTATTATTTATTGTTCAGTAACTCGAATCTAATAAATCATAATTTCATACGGATATTAATCTTTAACCAAACAACAAAAGCTTGTTGGAATGTGTCAAGAAGTGATAATAGAGATGTTCATATTTTTTTTTAAAATATCTGGTAGAAAGAGAGAATGAAAAAGTTGACACTATACACTGAGGAGTGAGATAGAAGAACATAGATTGTCATAAGAGAGATGGAGACAGTACATACCTAAGGGCAATTGCTACTATTAAAAATGTAAACAAAACCTCAAATATAAACTTGTTTCCAATTTTGGGCTTAGGTTAATTCTTTACAAGTAAAATGAGATAAAGAGGGTTGTTTATTTGTATTAAACCTTAAACTACAATAAAAGTGAAAGCATAATAGGCGCCTTTCCAGGGTTTTACAAGTGTGCATTACAAACAAACTATTTATTTATCAAAACATGCAAACTATAAGCTACAGAGTGTTCACCTGAGTATTATGTCCATATATTAACTATGTTTTCACCCCTGAAATTAACAAGCTGTTATAAATATAAATAGAGGTTTAGAACCGTCTAAGGCTGAGAATTTACTAAATTGTTAGTTGGTTGTATACAGTATCTATTTTTTAACATTCTGTATTATTTGGAGCTGCCGTTACAACATACTACTTGGTCCTGCAACAAGGTGGCGGTACGTACTTCGTGTCTTACATCTCACTTAAAATGAGTTTACTCGAATGCACAGAGGGTGGCAATGATTCCACTTTGTTATGGAAATAATCAATGTGCTGATACAACAGCAAAATGCTTTAATCAACAACATTTAGATAAACATGTTAATCGAAAGTATTATTTGTAGTTTTAAGATACCGGAT
Organism: Tillus elongatus; assembly: GCA_964006375.1. Lineage (NCBI taxonomy): Eukaryota > Metazoa > Arthropoda > Insecta > Coleoptera > Cleridae > Tillus > Tillus elongatus. The sequence goes on along the minus strand of OZ023262.1, from coordinate 21,532,942 downwards.
CTGTTTGTAATAAAAAGAAAAGCGCTAAAGGAAATGAAGCGGTAGAAGTGGCGGTTCTTGGTAATCTTACTCCGAATCCTAGAACAAGCACGTGGCAACTGGCAAGTTAATCTTGTTTTGAGCGAACTAACGTTCAGAATATTTTGAAGCGTCATAAGTCCCACCGATACAAAATCCACTTCGCACACGAACTTAATGAAGATGACTTTGACCTCCGTCTTGACTTTTGTGAAGTGATCAGTAAGCGAGTGGTTTTTTAATACTTTTGGAATTTTCCTTTTAATACCTGTTTTTCGGATTAGTGTTCGTTTTCCCTAAATAATACTGTGAATCGTCATAGTTGTCGCGATTGGACCGATTCTAGTCCCAGAATGTTTTACGAAAGTCACACATAACACCCGCGAACAGTCAATGTTTAGGTTCGAATTTTGGTGACCATGTTGTTGGTCCTTTCCTCTTGCCTGATAATCTGTCTAGGATACGTACTTGGAGTTGTTGGAAAACACCAAACTTGACTAACATTCTCGGAAATAATCAGTATTATCTCGAAGCCCAGTTGGTATCTAAGCAGGATGGAGCACGTCCACACTACTCTTTACCTGATCGACGATATCTTTAGTACATATTCCAAATTGGTGGGTTGAGGAAACGTCAAAATCACACCGATAACTGAAAAATAATGGAAGGATTTTGATAAAATTTTGTAGGTGCCCTCCTTTTGCAAGCGTTACCCAGGAAAATCGGACAAGTTTTTCCTATACAATTTTGGGTTTTCTTTCGGAAAATTTTTGTATCTTCGAAAATAACAAAGCTATGGCAACCAAATTTGGTACTTAGGTATGGTACCCTACATGCCAAAAGTCAGATCTCTAAGTTGAAAGGAAGAAAATTATAGACATTTAAAATACAATTGTTGGGTGCCACCGATGACAAGAGAAATGCACAAAACCAAAATATTTTGTGTGGCTAACAAGATCTATTGTATATTACAGACAAAGATTAGGTTTTCTTACCACAAAAGGTTTAACAACTAACGGAAAATTTACTTAGAAAATTTTATTGTTTTTCTTTCTAGCATGTCAAAGTCTCGATTTGAAACGTAAAAATTTACAATTTTTAGACGGAGAATCTGAAACAAATACAAGCTATGTCATAATAAATTGTAAGATCACTATATATATATATATATATATATATATATATATATATATATATATATATATATATATATATATATATATATATATATATACTGATCTATCTGCTACTGATAGAAAATAACGGTTTTGAAAAAACGCAAGTTCTTTGCTAAAACATGCTCTATATTTCGTACCTTTTTTGGCACTTCTTCAGAAGCGGAAACCTGAACGAAATATAAGCAGCAGCCAGCAAGGAAACACACAAAGCGTGAAGAATCAGAACAGGTGAGATGTCTCACTCTTTGTGTGTTCCCTTGCCGGCCGCTTCTTATACTTTTTTCAGCTTTCGACTCCTGAAGAAGCGACAAAAAGGGTGCGAAATATAGAGCAAGTTTTAGGAGATAACTTGCGTTTTTTCAATGGACATAGATTTCTGAGGGCGATAGCTTTTAATGAGAAAATTTCTTCAAATGAGCGCACACTAGGAACTCATATCCGGGGTAACAGTCTAATTTATATATATATATATATATATATATATATATATATATATATATATATATATATATATATATATATATATATATATATATATATTAAACTGACCCTGAAAATTTGACAAATGGGAACCTACTGAAATCAGAGATTTCCTAAAGAGATTTAGTAGAGGTAATAAGTAGAGAAATGAGGCGGGTTGATTATAGAAGCAGTGGCGGGTTAGTGGAGCTTTTACTACAATTATCATAATCTAAATATAAATATTTCGTTCTGTTGCTGAATAGGTCTTTTTTGTTAAAACGTTTTATTAGTGTTTTTCTAGCATCTGGCCATTGGTTTTAATATCCAGCCTTCAAAGCACCATAACAATACCCCTTTCCGTGTATTTGCAGGGCCCCTTTTTTCATTGGTCCTTTGAGTTTTTGAACTGGTGCCTTACGGTACTGCTGTCCTATCCGAACAGTCAAGTTAAAATGACTTACTGGGTACACAGAGTCAGAAAGAGAGATATCAGGATTAAGGATCCTTTGAAGAATAAAGGAAGGTAGTAAGGGGGGACAGTGATATTATTTTTAACACAGCACGTATTATTTGACTACCTTTCTGAAAAAACCGACTATCTGATTTCCGAATATCCTACCTCCGAGGTCACTATTTTTGGTGACTTCAATGTCCATAATAAGGAATGGCTAGGATCTTCAAAAACCTATCCACAAGCGGGAGCAGGGGAGAACTTCGCAGTCAGCAATTCTTTAGCCAATATGGATCAGCAACCTACGTACTTTCCTCGCATCCTAACACAGAGCTCAAATCCCTTGCATCTCCTTCTTACTACAAAACCTGAATGCTATAAGACATCAGTCAAGGCCCTCTTGGTCGCTCAGACCACAGCATGGTCACTGCTTCCTGCGCAATGCAACCCGAGGTCACACAGTCATCACACCCACGTATCGTTTGGCACTCCGCAACTGGGACGAAATGCGGGATTACTTTTTCCTCATTTCCATGGGCGTCTGTCTGCTTCTCTCATCCTGACCCCTCTGATATTTCACAAAACGTCACCGAAATTATCCAAGCTGGCATGGATATATTTATTCCACGTACACAGAAAACCTCTTCAGCCATTCAAAAGCCCTGGTTCTCTAAATAATGTGACAAAGCCAGACTTGGAAATGTCAAAGCTTACAAAACGCTTCTACACAATCCCAGTCAAGAAAACCGTCAATCATTTAACGATGCAAAAAACCGCTATGTCCGCATTCTTTCTGAGGCAAAAAACTCGTTTAATAGCCACATCAAAAACCAAGTCCTCTCAACCTCCAACGACAGCAAACCCTTCTGGACTCTTGCTTAATCTATTGGGAATAATTTCTGCAAGAGCACATTCCCACCTCTTGTTTCAGGGGATGAAATTGTTTCTACCGCCCTGGGCAAGGCTGAACTTTTTGCTTCGTTGTTCGCCGGCAATTCTACTCTCAACCCACCTCCAAATGTTCAACCACCAACAGTCCCCAATCTCGCGCATAAAATGACGGATATCATTTTCAAAACTAAAAAGGTACGAAAGATGCTCTCTTCTCTTAATATCTTTGGTCCCGGGGACTTCCAAGTTGTGGAATTTTTTGCCGGCACATGTTTTTCCTTCTCCTCCGAACCTACAAACCTTCAAGTCCATAATTAACAAGTTGCCTCTTTCCTCCTTGTCAAAACCCACGGTATGATAGTAGTTAGGCTGTAAGCCCTCGTGGTGTGTTGTTGAAATTAAAAAATTTATATATTTCGAAAAATTTGTCTTATAATCCAGAAATTATTTAAACGACTCTCGTATGCTGCACACAGCAGAAATATCACATAACATGTGATCGATAGCCTTATAGTAACGCGGCCTATGAGTAATATAATTTATTTTCTCATGCAGGTATGACCATAAATATCGTCGCAATTGGTAATTGTACGTCACGTTCGACAAGCCCCATGCCCGCTAATTCGTCCTGTGGGAGCGACCTCTATACGCAACCATGATAATTATTTTGCATTATATGCGTTTCAGATATAATCGTGTCTATGTCCGTGGTTCGACTATGTGTTATGTGTAATTACATCATTCGCTAATATTATAAACAAATTATCAAATCAATTGACGCACGCTTAAATGTAGCGGTTGGAGGATTCGGCCACTGGATGTAATAGAGATAATTATTATTATTTATGCTGGGGAATTGTAAAATTGTTGGGTTGTAGTTGGTTTAATCACTGGCAATAACAATAATGATAAAAGTGTTTAGCGGATAGAATTTATTGACAGCGATAAAATTGTGGTAATGGTCAATAAACTAGATTTTAGAGCTTTTGCGGTATTAACATGAGCTACGCAAGCACTGTGAAATTTGTAACACTCGAGATTTCTTTTTAACGTAATTCCCAATTAGTGAATTTTTATTTAAAAAATTTCACTAATAGAGAGGTATCGATGGTGAGACTTTGCAAAAATTTTTGCAAATGAGCGCGAATTTGGGCCCCTAGAACCCATATCCGGGGTCAGTTTCGATTTTTATATGTTTATATATATATATATATATATATATATATAATATATATATATATATATATATATATATATATATATATATATATATATATATATATATATATATATATATATATATATATATTGGGCGCGGTCTACCACACTTCTATCACTGACCATTTTTCTGTACTATTGGATCTCCCAGTGAACTCTGAGAGGGAAATTAAAGTCAATAAATTAGGGGTAAAATGTTACATAAATTATGATAGGGCACGCAGGGAACTAGAGCGTACAGATTGGGATAACATTTGTGGCTCTGAAAGTTTGAACATTGCTGCGGAAAACTTTGTGGAGTATCTTAAGTCAGTGCTGGGAAGGTGTACTGTTAGGGTTAAAATAAAGAACAAGAATAGACCCAGGAAATCATGGATAACAGAGGGTATAATTAAGTCGATAAACACAAAAAATCGATTATACCGAACAATGATGCAGAGCCCTGGTGATGAGGATAAGAGACTGCAGTTTGCGCGATATAGAAATAGGCTAAATGAAATAATCAAGTGCGCAAAAGCAAACTTTGTCAAAAAACAAATATGCCTCCACCCCAATTCACCTAAAAAGCTTTGGGAGACGGTAAATCGGCTAACTAAGGAAGAGAGAAAGGATCCTGCAGGAAGCATTCAACTAGGGGGTGATAACTCATTAAATAACTCCAACCCGGGGGAAATAGCCAACGCATTCAATAAATATTTTTCATCCGTTGGGAGAGCACTGGCACAAAAAATACCGTCTTCGGGGGCCAGTCTTAAGGTAGATATGAAGCCATACAGCATTTTTCTAACACCTACATGTGAGTCCGAAGTTATTGATTGCATAATAGGTATGAAGGTAAAAAAAGCTCCTGGGTTGGACTCGATCACTGTGGAGAACTTGAAGGAACTCGTATATGTTGTTGCAGTCCCGCTGACTATCCTAGTCAACAGATGCATAGAACTTGGTATCTTCCCAGACATTCTAAAGAAGACAGTAATAAAACCATTGTTTAAAGGAGGAAACAGGGACGAAATGCTAAATTATAGGCCGATATCCTTATTATCGAATGTGGCCAAGGTTTTCGAAATAATTATTTGTCAGAAAATAACAAGCTATTTAAAGAAGCATAACATTTTATCAGAATCGCAGTTTGGCTTCAGAGAGGGTCTGTCAACACAGAATGCGTTAAATACCCTAACTACAGGAATTTACTCTGCCCTTGATAAGCAAAGACAAATTATTTGTATCTTTCTATACGTCGAAAAGGCCTTCGACGCTGTTGATCACAGGATTTTTCTCAGAAAATTGGAGGGTATCGGTTTTAGGGGTGTTCCGCTGCTTTTGATTGGGGATTATTTGCGGTCTAGAAGGCAGTGCACAAGGATTGACGGCAGATGCAGCGATTTTGAGGTGGTTGAATTTGGCGTTCCTCAGGGTACAGTCCTGGGTCCGTTGTTATTTAGTTTGTATATAAATGATATATTTGATGTGCAGACAGCTGGTAAAGTCATTGGTTTTGCAGATGATACTGCAATTCTATATGAAGATTGTTCTTGGCAACGGCTAAAGACCATAATTGAAGAAGATTTTGTGAATATTAAGGGGTGGTTTGATGCCAGTGGGTTAACTATTAACACAAAGAAGACGAAGTATGTTGCATTTGCCTCTTATAGGTCACATCTGCCGTCATTTAATACACTGCAAACGGTTTGTAACAACCAATGTATCCAAATTGAGGCGGCACCAAAAGTTAGGTATTTGGGAATCATCATAGATCAACATCTGCATTGGGATGAGCATGTTGGTGTGGTTGTTAAAAAGTTGAGGAACATTTTGTATAAGTTTAAATACCTAAAAACCTTTCTGACAACGGGGTGTCTTAGAATGGTCTATTCGGCATTGGTTGAACCCCTTCTTACATACGGGATTGTTGTTTGGCGTGCTGCGTTGAGTTGTCACCTGAAAAGGTTGGATATAATTCAACGTTGGTTCCTGAAACTAATTTATAATAAGTGCTACACTTACCCGTCTGATTCGTTGTACGCTGAAGCAGGAGCTAATGATATTAGGCAACTTTTTTCATTGACTGTGTTGACGTACGTAAGAAAGTATGATCGCGTCTCTAGAATAGAGCATTCGTACATAACTAGCCTAAACGCAGCAGCGGCCGCTCAAACGAACAGAGCAATTAGGACTGTGGGCCAGCGTAGTTATACTTATATTGCACCGAGAATTTATAATACTCTTCCAGTCAGTATCAGAACTGCACCAACTTTATGTACTTATGTGAGGATGGTGAAAGCATGGGTTTCGAAATCTAGACGCATCATTCATGGTTTAGTACACAGATAGGTGTTGAACAGGTCGTATGATATCTTTTGCGATGTTGCCCCACAGTAATCATTTTTAAATATGCTTTTTACTTTTTATTATTATATACATTTGTGAGAGTGTACATTGTACATGTGAAAATGTGTGAGAGAATGTGTTTGTGTGATTGTGCTGGTGGGTGTTTTGGTTTTTGCGCCTGTGGGTGTGTGTGTGAGAGTTATTGTGTTCATTGCTTGGTTTAGATTTATCCACACACAAGTCTCTGACTTTTGTGGATCTTTCCAAGATTTATTATGTTCAGTAGATCTATGTATGTTATTGTTATTGAACTGTATTTTGAAAACTAAATCTATATTATTATATATATATATATATATATATATATATATATATATATATATATATATATATATATATATATATATATATATATATATATATATATATATATATATATATCCAACCGATAACTCAACAAATAATTAACCCATTTTAATAAAACTCGGCAAGTGCCTTAACTTTATTAATAGCTTGGATGAGTTCGTTAGCCAGAAAAATCGGACACGGTTTTCCGGGAAAATTTTGAATTTTTTTTCAAAAAAAAAATTTTTTCTCCGAAAATTACAAAGATATTTCGATAAAATTTGGTGCACATATTGCTTTGGGAAAGACCTAACTATGTGCCAAAATTCAGCTTTCTAGGGTTACAGAAAATTAAGCAATTCAAATTTGAAATATTTATGTTTAATATCACCGCCTTTTATTGTCAATAGCTTATATGAGATCTAGTATGTGGTTGCCGTGGTAACGGAACATTTGACATTATTGCGCAGGTCTGTTAGACGCTGTAACTGATGTCGTATGGTATGGGTATGAGATTATTTATATGTTTATTTGTTTGAGTCGACGAATTATTTGTGTCATTTGGGAAATTTTTATATACAAGTGCAAATTATTCCTTTATTTATGTTAGTGGGTGGATTAAACAGTGTTTGTTATGTTTTATCAACACATATAAAGGATCGAAGTTTTACAAAAAGTCTGATATGCAACAGGTTAGTTCTTACTCTCTAATGCTTTGGCGGTAGTTTTAGTTAAGTTTATGGTTTAACGGTCCATAAATTTTAGCTAATTTTCGTACAAAAAATTCTTCAATGAGGAGACCGCGACTTTAGAATTTTAAAGACTTCTTCAAATGAGCGCAAACTAAGCCCCCTGGAATCCATATCCGGGTTTACGTTCAGTTTTGATCTGCTTACATATATACAGAGTGACGCGTTTCTACGGTAAAGCTGAATATTATTATTATTATACAAGAGACGAGAAAAAATTGTATAAGTTAATTATAGGGTGTCTTGAGCTGCGTCTTATAAAATTATTTTGACAATCACCGGCTGGCCCACAAATCGATCGTTGATGATCCCTACAATTTTTTTTTCGAACAGCATTATTTTATTGCATTTTTTATCGAAATATGTTTGTAAGAAAAAAATCAAGACGCAGTAAGTGCGTTTTGGTAGCAAATTTGCATTAAATGCTTCAAATTTTAATAACTCAATTTGCTATTAACCTAAGATTTGTTGGTTAGAAAACCAACGTTTAAGGTATATTGTCGGAAAATTTTTGTACATTTTCAAACAGTAAGTAATTTTGTTAAAATATGGCACATTGTTTCTACTATATAGGTTATACCGGTAACCAAATTGATGACTGCTTGCATTAAAAAGACATATTTGATATTCAAAGCATTTTTATAAAAATTCAATGCCATAACGCACTTGTTTTAATTGTCTCAAAGGAAAGCTGCTTAGTATTATTAGATTATAAATTCAGAATTTACTTTAATTTTAAACTAAAATTTTTATCGGTGGCTTCTTCTGATATTAATGAATTTTCTTAAAAAAAATCACTAATGAGGACATCCCGACTTATGAATTTTGAAAAAAATTCTTCAAATGAGCGCGAACTAGGTCCCCTAGAACCCACATCCAGGAACAGTTTCAATTTTTATATGTTTATATATATATATATATATATATATATATATATATATATATATATATATATATATATATATATATATATATATATATATATATATATATATATATATATTTATTTAGTTTTTATTTTTACAACACACCAGAAGAGCTCACAGCATAAATACTATCGTACCATGGGTGTCGACAAGGAGGAAAGAGGCAACTTGTTAATTCTGGACTTGGAGGTTTGGAGTTTCAGAGGATAAGGAAAAACATGTGCCAGGAGGGAATTTCAAAACGTGGAAGTCCTCGCGACAAAAGAGCGGGCATAACAAGATGTGCTATGTCTGGTGACCTGGACAGTAAAAGGGTGCAGTCTGTTTCCCTGGTAGATCTGTTGGGGCAGCAGATGAAGGAACTATGGAATCCTCTGAGCAGTGCTTGTGCAGATATCTATAAAAGAGAGAGAGGTCACCAACGGCACGTCGGTGGGAAAGGGATGGCAGCGTTTGGGTGAGGGTAGGGTCACCGATGAGACGTATATCTCTCTTCTGAATGGAGTCCAGGATAGCGAGTGTAGAAACGGCAGCGCAACCCAGATGTGGGAGCAATATTCGAGGTTTGGCCTTATTTGTGAAGTATATAAGGTAAAGAGATTAGCTGGTGAAAAGTATTTACGAACCCGGAAGAGGAAACCTAATTTCTTAGCAGCCGCTTCTGCAATTGATGTGACATGTTGGTGCCAATTGAGTTTCGAATTCAAATGCCAACAAGTGAAAAGGACTCATTACTTTGAATAACTTGGTTGTTTATTGTGATGGGTCGAGGACTGGTGTATCTCTAATGAGATAGAAAGTAAGACTGAGATTTGGTAGAGTTGAATTGTACAAGATTTCTACTTCCCCAGTCTAATATTTTTTGAGATCCACAGACACAGAGATCATCTAATTGGGCTAAAGAGACATGCTTAGAATATTGTATATTTGAGTGGAGGGTGCTGTCGTCCGCGTAACTGCGAACTGGGTTGGATGTACTAGGAGGAGGTCATTGATGTGGAGAAGAAACAAAGTAGGGGCTAATGCTGAACCTGGAGGGACTCTTGCATTAATTTGATACAGTTTACAGGAATGGCCATCCACGATAACAGAAATGCTCTGGTTGGAGAGGAAATTTGCTGTCCAGGTACAGGTTTTTGGTGGTAGGCCATAACCCGGAAGTTTATTAAGCACCGTTGCATACCAGACCTCGTCGAATGCTTTGGATATGTCTAGAGCGACAATCTGGGATTCACCGTGTAGTTCCATAGACTTGTTCCAAGAATGGGTGACAAAAGAAAGGAGGTCGGCAGTTGATCTGCGCTGACGGAATCCATACTTCCGCTCGTGGATTAGACTGTGTTTTTCAAGAAATATAAGTAATTGGGTGTTTATATACTTTTCCATTGTCATTAAGTTCGAAAAGAAAACAGGGTTAAGAATCTGTTTCGATAATCAGCAATAGTAAAACACAACAATAACTTTTATTAATCATATAAAAGACAGACGGTAATAGAAAAAGTCTGGATGCAGCAAGTGCGTAATGGTATCGAATTTTCGTAAAAATGTTTTAATGGGAAATATGTCTTGTTTTTGAAAGAAGGATATTTGGTTGGCAGTATAACCTATATAGTACTAACAATGTATCATATTTCATTAAAATAGCTTTGTTGTTTCAAAAAGTACAAACATTTGTCGAAAAACTATAAACATGAAAAAGTTCCAGAAAAGACTAGTCCGATTTTCCTGACCAACAAACACCTTCAAGCTATTTACACACCTCCTAAGATGCAATTATTTACAAACAACTTTAGGAGCAAAATGGAAAAAAAAAATCATGAAAATTTGCAAAAATAATTTTTTACAAAAATTACCCAATTTTTTTTTCAGAAATTGCCTTCAGTAATGTTACACCAAATAAAAGTTTTCATAAAAATTCTCAAAATTTTTTTTTACAATCATAAACATTTATGATTCATTACCAACATATCACAAAAATCTTACAAAAAATCATTTGCACGGAAACACTAAAAGCATTTCTGCGAAAACTTTTCAAATTGAAGCCACTATTTGAGAGTACCTGTATACGGCAGCTCGATTTTTTCGATGAGTAATAGAAACAAAAGGCTTTCTGAATGGGTAATTTACACTACCTATTGGTAAAAACGCCGTATCACTATTTGTGATATTTGTTTGTAATATGTGCCAAAAACATGAAAAGTTGAAAAACAATTGATATCACTAAAAAACGAAGAACCTCGGTGGTTCAGGGGTAAGAACGTATGCCTCTGAACCGAAGGGTACTGGGTTCGATCCCAGGGTACTCCTGTCACTTTTTCAGTACAAACTGTAAAATTAACATCAACCGAGATTCTGGCATTGTATTTGAGCAACTTGAATGTCTGCACGTTCCGCCCTTCGGAGGGGGCGTAAAGCTGTCGGTCCCGTGTCCATCCGATGCTGGGCACGTTAAAGATCCCTACCCTCCTCACAGAAAGGCAGGGGTTCGGCAAAATTTCCAGGATAGTGAGGTGAAACTGCTCCCTGGCGTCGGTGATTGGCCATAGTCGCGGAAATAGGCCGACGTTAAAGAAACAAAACACACACACAGACACACACTAAAAAACGATTTAGATGCAAAATACAAAAATGCAATTGCACCAGGGGTGTTCTATTAAAAAAAGGTGTATCGCCAAAGACTAATGGGCCATCCTGTGATTGTCAAAATATATTTATAAGATGTAGCTCGAGAAACCCTATAATTAACGTATATATTTTTTTCTCATATATTGTATAATAACGGATATATTGAGCTTTGCTGTAGAAGTGAGTCACCCTATATGTGTTAACCGACAAAAACTGAAACTAACCCCGTACATGGGTTTTAGGGGTTCTAGTTAGCGCTCATTTGAAGAAATATTTTTAAAATTCATAAGTCGCGGTTTTCTCAATAACTAATTTTTTCCACGAAAATTTGCTAAAATATAGGCTACTAAACCATAAACTCTATAGCTGAAACAACTACCAAAGCATCAGAAAGAGGGTCTATTTGAAATTGATTTTCCGAAAATAAAATGAAGGACAATGATGGGTGAAGCTGAAACTTAGGGCTTTGTAAAACCCACTTATTCAGACATTACTTTTACATGATCCGCATTTGTTTCAAATTCGTTGTCTAATAATTGCAAAATTTGACGTTTCAAATCGGTACTTTGACGTTTTAAGAAAAATTATAAAATTTTCAAAATATTTTTTTGCTACTTCTTTATCTTTTTGCGTCAAGAAAACTTAACCATTGTATGTGATATTCAATTGGTTTTGTTAATCACTACAAAATATTTTGTTCCTGTGCTATCCTCTGGTCACCAGTGGCACCCAATTTTATTTTAAATGCCTATAACTTTTTTTCTTTTAACTGATGGATCTGAATTTCGGCATGTAGGGTAAGTTTGATAGTGGAAACGTACGTGCCAAATTTTGTTGCCGTACCTCTGTTACTTTCGGAGATAAAGAATTTTCCGAAAGAAAACCCAAAATTTTCCCGGAAAAACTGGTGGAATTTTCCTGAATAACGAAGCTATTCATGTCCCTTACAAAAGGAAGGCACTTACCAAATTTGATCGAGAGACATATTGGCTATTAAAAACATTTTTATGAAAATTAACTTCTATAACGCACTTGCTGCGTCCAGACTTTTAGTGAATTAAAAAAAAAATTCACTAATGAGGAGATCTCGACTTTTGAATTTTGGAAAAAAAAAATTTCTTCAAATGAGCGCTATTTAGGACCCCTGGATCCCAAATCCGAGGTCGGTTTCAGACTTCAGACATATATATATATATATATATATATATATATATATATATATATATATATATATATATATATATATATATATATATATATATATATATATATATATATATATATATATATATATATATATATACAGGGTTTTTCACGATAGCCGTGCATTAGAAGTTTATGAAGTTCCCTGGTATCATACATTTTGAAATTTAGGCAGCGGTCAGAATTCGTAATTGTCTTTTATTCTAAAATATTTTCAAGCTCACATCACTTCCGGTTAAACCGGAAGTAGTCATCAACTTTGCTAATTTAAATAGAATGCCCTATTTTTTATTGCATATTCGAATTCTCCATAAAATTTTGTGAAGATTTATATAAGGCTTTCCTATCCCTATCTTCAACTGTTCCAAAGATATTGTGATTTTTTTACATTTTGCGTAACTTCTATCCTCATTTATAACACTTTGTATTGAACATGTTTTTAAAGATAAAAGGCTGGAATTTAGAATACTATAACCTCTAGGATGAAGCCTTCATATTATCTACCTAAAGTTTACCTGTATCATACAGAGAGTTTTAAATTTAAAGACCAACTTACAGATATTCAATGTTGCAAAAGTCATTTTTTTCAAATGGTGCACCCTATATATTATTAAAAATTCGAGTTCTAAATTTAATTCTACACCGGTTTCATATATGTTTTCCTATACCTATCTCTTACGAGTAACTTGCTACTAGAGTTTTTAGGTAACAAACTCATTTTCTAGAGAATATACATCACGCTGAACAATAAAGGCAGCTGTGGCTGTCAGAAAACAGAATTTTGACAACACATGAATTCTAAAGCGTCATTTATATTTGAAAGTTAATCTGAGTGTGTTTGTATTACTCACGTTATAAAAATAATAAGTCAATAAAAATGCAGAATAGTGAAGAGTACTCTTATATGGATATTTTACATTTATTTTATATCCATGGGGAATGCAATCGGATTGTAAGCAAAACATGCAGGATGTTTAAGGAGAGTTATCCCACGCTATCAGCAATCACTAGAAGAAAATTCGCAAGGATAGAGGAATGATTTAAATTGACTGGAAGTGTCAAAACTACACAACATGATCCAAAGCCAGTAACTGAAAATGAAGATAATGAGATAAACGTTTTGGCTTATTTTCAAGTTTACCCGCGTAGCTCTATTCCTGCAGCTACTCGAGCTTTGGGAATATCAAGTTCATCTGTGCATAGAATATCGAAATCTCATAAAATGCACTTATATTCAGAAATAGTACAACAAGGACTTCGACCTGGTGACCATTTAAAAAGAGTAGAATTCTGCGAACACATGTTTCTGAATATTCAACAAGATGAGAATTTTCTCTCTAAAATTATCTGGACCGACGAATCGAAATTTAGAAGGGAAGGAATTGTGAATAGGAGAAATAGTCATTTTTGGGCAAGTGAAAACCCTAATATATTTAGAGAAGGACGCTTTCAAACAAATTTTAGTTTTAATGTGCTTTGCATTATTATGGACAATAAGGTCTCTTATGAAATTTACGAAGAAAATTTAAACAGTGAAAAATATTTGGAACTATTAAAGGGATCTGTCCGTAATCGTCTGGCACGGCTACCACTAGATACAAGGCAAAGCTACTGGTATCAGCTAGACGGCGCGCCTGACCACTCCACTGGTGAAGTTTACTGGCACTTAACGCAATTATTTGAAGACAAATGGATTGGGCCCAACGGTCCTTGGAGATAGCCTCCCCGCTCTCCTGATTTAACGCCTGCCGATTTTTATCTCTGGGGGCGTATAAAAAGTCAAGTTTATGACACAACAGTGTAAATTAGAGAGGATATTTTAAATCGTGTAGTTAGAGCTTTTAGAGATTTGAATCCAAATGAAATCAAAAGAGCTACTACGAATGAGAGGATCCGTAGAATTTTGCAGTGCCTTGACCAAGATGGTGGTCACATAGAACATTTATAGTGATCGTAGCATTAAAATTTGAATTTACTTTTTTTTATTTTTCTTTGTTCAGTTTTTTGTTTATTGTTAATATTTGTTTTAAATTTTTTCTTCATAATTACATTAAATATTTTTATGAAATCATATCACTTTTGTTATCTGACTGACAATCACAACTGCATTTGTTGTGTAGTCTAACATGTACTCTTTAGAAGGGGAGGTTGTTACCTAAAAATTCTAATAACAAGCAACATATTGAAGATAGGTATAGAAAAACTTATATCAAACCGATGTAGAATTAAATTTAGAACTCGAATTTTTAATAATATACAGGGTGTTCTATTTGAAAAAAATTACTTTTGCCACGTTGAATATGCCTAAGTTAGTAACTAAATTTAGAACACTCTGTATGACACAGGTAAACTTAAGACACACAATATGAAAGCTCTCTCCCACAAGTTACGAAATTCTAAATTCGAACCTTTTATCTTTAAAAACGTGTGAAATACAAACTATTATAAATAAGGTTGCAAAATCACCGATATACAGAGAAATCACAATATCTTTGGAACAGTTGAAGATAGGGATAGGAAAACCTTATATAAATCTTTACAAAATGTTATGGAGAATTCGAATATGCAATAAAAAATAGGGCATTCTATTTAAATTAGCAAAGTTGATGACCACTTCCGGTCTAACCGGAAGTGATTTGACCTTGAAAATATTTTAGAATAAAAGACAATTACGAATTGTGACCGCTGCCAAAATTTAAAAATTTAGGATATCAGGGAACTTCATAAACTTCTAATGCACGGCTATCGTGAAAAACCCTGTATATATATATATATATATATATATATATATATATATATATATATATATATATATATATATATATATATATATATATATATGTTTATATATTTATGTGTCACACCTATAACTAAAAAAATAATGGACCGATTTTGATAAAAATTAGGTGAGTACCTTCCTTTTGCGAGTGGCTTGGATAAGTTCGTTAAAAATTTTGTGTTTTCTTTAAAAAAAAATCGAAAAAAATTTATATCTCCGGAATTAACAAAGTAAGGGCAACAAGTGCAACAAGTGGACGGGTTTATATCGTTATAGGTAAGCTACCTACCAAAATTTAGCGCTGTAGGTTAAGGGATAAAAAAGTTACAGGCATTTAAAGAAAAATAAATTTGGGTTTTCCTCAAAACGTCAAAGTCGCGATTTTAAACGTCAAAATTGTTAATATTTAGGCAATGGACCTGAAATTAATGTGATCTATGGAAGGAAAATGTCTCAAGAATGTTTTACAAAGCCTGAGCTCTTAGTTTCAATCTCATTGTCCTTCATTTTACTAAAATATTCCCAGAAAATTCATTTCAAATAGACCCTTTCTCTGATGCTTTAGCAGTAGTGTTGGCTATAGAGTTTATCGTTTAATGGTATATCATTTTTGTCGAATTTTCGTAAAACATCATTAAAGCGCAATATATCCGTTATTATGCAAGTTAGGTAAAAAAGTTGTATACATTAATTGTAGGGTGTCAAGCTATATCTTAAAAAAATATTTCCACAATTACAGGGTGGCCCATAAGTCGTTGGTGGTTCAAATTTTCTTTTTTTTTTTAAGTGAATTTTTTAATCGAACACGCCCTATGTTATTGCATTTTTGTATTTCCCATCGAAATATAATACATCTTTGTAAGAAAAGAAATTCGGGACGCAGCAAGTGCGTTATGGTAGCGAATTTTCATTAAATGCTTCAAATTTTGAATCAATTTGCTATTAACCTATAAGGTTGACCAGAAAACCAGTTTTTTCGGGAACAATTTAAGTTTACTTTCGAAAATTTTTGTACATTTTCAAACAATAAAGTTATTTTGATGAAATATGGCACATTGTTTCTAATATATAGATTATACTGGTAACCAAATTTGGTGCCTGCTTACTTAAAAAAACATATTTGCTATTAAAAACATTTTTATGAAAATTCACTACCATAACGCACTTGCTGCGTCCAGAGTATATATATATATATATATATATATATATATATATATATATATATATATATATATATATATATATATATACAGTGTGGAACAGCCAAATGGAATAAATTCGATAACGGATAAATGAGGGCGTGTTGGGAAAAACGCTTGGACACGTCGATTTGTATTTTTAACTGCGCATCTTTTTCAAGAAAAAAAAATTATATAGGGTGCGTCATGTGACAGTGGCCAATACCAACTTTCTTATTTTAAATACAAGCCCCTGTATATTATTAATTTTTTGGATTCTTCAGAAAATTCTAGACATAATTCATGTACAATGTTCTATACCTATCTTCAACTGTTTCGGAAATATTAAGTATTTTCAGATTTATTACAAAAATTAACATTAAAAATAGAAAATTATTTTATTTCACAAATTCGCTACATTGCATTCAATACTTATTTCCCATTCAGCTCTTGATAATGAGAAAGTAAACAAAAACCATTCCTGCGTTTCTTTTTACTGATATGAAATGAAACAAAAACAAAAACAGTTTTCTTTCTGTTCGTATAAAACTCGTAGCCTTAGCAACTTGTTGTCTGCCTGCATGACAGTAGTGATTAGTGTCAGTGCTATTGTCGTTTGAATTTCGTTAACTGTACGTAATAATATCAGAAAAATGGTTCATTTAACAGAAATGCACAAAATAACCATTCTACAAATGATTGGTTATGGAGATAACACACGGACACAGATGGAAGTGTCTCGCTTATTTCACGAAAAATTTCCAAATTTGCCGCCTGTATCCCAAGGAACAATTAGCAAAATAGAAAAGCAGTTTCGCGAGCTTGGTCATGTGAGACAGATAAAAAAAGTAGCTGCCAATGCAGTAAGTGATGATACGAAATTGGATATTACGCTTGAGTTTCAAGAAAACCCACATACTTCTGGTCGACAAGCAGCCCAACTATTCAACGTTAGCCACACAGCAATTTTTCGAACATTAAAGGAAAGTAAAATGCATCCCTATAAAATGATACCAACTCAGGAGCTCATGGAGGACGATTTCGATAGGAGAACGTATTTTTGTGAACAAATGATGGCAATGTTAGATAACAATGTGATCCAATTAGAAGATGTTTTGTTTTCTGATGAGAGCACATTTACACTTCACGGTCATGTTAATCGTCAAAATTGCCGCTATTGGTCTAATGAGAATCCTCATTGGATGAGAGAGGAACATACGCAATATCCTGAAAAAGTTAATGTTTGGGCAGGAATTGTTGGAAATCATATCGTAGGTCCCTTTTTCATTGATGGCAACTTGAATGGGGATAAATATTTAGAACTGCTCCAAAATAATGTCGTGCCAACTTTGACAAACTTATATCCAGATCCAGCAAACCCACAAGTTCCTGCCAATAAAATATGGTTTCAGCAAGATGGAGCACCGCCCCATTACCAAATCAATGTCCGGCAGTACCTGAACCAAATTTTTCCAAATCGGTGGATAGGGAGGCGCGGATCGATAGAATGGCCAGCACGATCTCCTGATCTGTCGCTATTAGACTACTTTTTGTGGGGATATGTCAAAAGTATTGTATACAAAACTAAGCCCCTCAACTTAGATGACTTAAAAAGACGAATCACGCTTGCGATTAGATCAGTCACGCCTGAGATGTTGAGTAATGTTAGAAGACATTTCTATACCAGATTAGCATGTTGCCAAGATGTTCGTGGCGAGCATTTTGAACATTTACTACATTGACATTAATTTTTTTTTGTTTTTTTAAATTATTAAGAAATAATCAGTATTTCTTATTAGAATTTGTGAAATAAAATAATTTTCTATTTTTAATGTTAATTTTTGTAATAAATCTGAAAATACTTAATATTTCCGAAACAGTTGAAGATAGGTATAGGACATTGTACATGAATTATGTCTAGAATTTTCTGAAGAATATAAAAAATTAATAATATACAGGGGCTTGTATTTAAAATAAGAAAGTTGGTATTGGCCACTGTCACATGACGCACCCTAAATAAAATTTTTTTCTTGAAAAAGATTCGCAGTTAAAAATACAAATCGACGTGTCCAAGCGTTTTTCCCAACACGTCCTCATTTATCCGTTATCGAATTTATTCCATTTGGCTGTTCCACACTGTATATATATATATATATATATATATATATATATATATATATATATATATATACATATATATATATATATATATATATTATATATATATATATATATATATATATATATATATATATATATATATATATATACATATATATATATATATATATATATATATATATATATATATATATATATATATATATATATATATATATATATATATATATATATATATATATATTCCGAAAGCGATCCGCATATCATATCTAGAATTGTCATTTTATTTCGTCTTCAATATAAACGAATAATTTTCTGTGTATCTTGAAAGCTGTATTAATCGCCTTTCTAACAGCCAATTTGATGCGTTATTGCTCCAGCATCTGTTATCTAAAGCAATCAGCACATTCACCGAATGATCCGAACCCTGAGTTTAGAGTGCCGAATGAGGCAATGAGGCAATGCTGAGGCGGTAGTTGAGGTAGTTATCACTGCCATTACAATACACATAGCAGGGAACGAGGTAAATACCTGTGTAACGGGGCACGTGGCTGGCCGACGACCACCATGGGACCATAGCGCCGTCGCCAGACTGCTGTTGCCGTCACCGCGACGCCTGGCGTCCTTCTCTACGGACCAGGCGCTGCAGGATGCTACTGGGCGTCCCGGGCCGTGAGACGACCCACCCCCTTTATTGGATGTTTTATTACCAATCTTAGACCTGGTTTCAGCACGTGCTAACACGTGAAGGATATGGATGCTCGCAAGTGCTGACCCTGCCTTGAAGGACAGCTAGATACACGAGTTCAATTGTTTTGAATTAAAAAAAAATAATTGTATCGTTATTTTTATTAGATAGAACAATTAAAATTTCGGGACGCAGAAAGTACGTTATAGTGGTGAATTTTTATAAGAATTGTACACTATTAGTAAGAGATAGTTTTAAAAATAGTTCTCTAAATTTAAATGGACCTTGGAGATCGGTTTTAGACTCACAGAGCGATTATTTGAAAATTATTTATTTTATATGGAGCTAAAAAGTCAAAATTTGGTCTTAGATATAATATGTAAGTACTGCAAGTCTCTTTAAAAAAATTGTGTTACAAATTTAAAGTTATAAAAGTTTTTCAGAATTTTTTTTATTTACAATGGGTCTCACACTTTGGCCTTGATCACCGGCTTGGTGGTCATTTATTAGATATTGCAGTACTGTCTCACAATTATGGCCCTCCCTGAAGCCTGACTGGAATCCACTCAGAATACTATTTTCATTTACAAATTTTACCATTTGTCTTTCAACTACCTCCTCCAAAACTTTTTCTGAAGCTGACAACATATTTACTGCTCTATATTCATCAGCTATGATAGTTATCGATACCTACCTGACAGGTAAAATTGTTGAAATTTTAAGAGACTCTGGCACTGCCGCCAGATCCAATACTGTTAATTGTATTTAAAAGGGGAACTGCTTCAAAAAAGTCTCTAGAGACAAACATGTCAATTTCATTTAGGCTACTTTTGTCAGTCAGAGCCCATATGATGTTCTTGAGTTCTTCTTTTGTAATAAGCTGGAATTCATAGTTGAGAAATTTCATTTAAATATTATAACAGGCGAGTGGAAAGTAGCCATTTTGTTCACCCATAAGAAATTCATGGTGCGTGGTCTAAAGTTTATTTCTTTATAAACCCAGTTTGAAATTCCCACTTCGAAAAATCGTTACACGAATATGGTCCATTCCTAGTGTATGCGCCTAGGAGGTAGATTAGATCAGCTTATATTCAATGCGTGTGGGCTATTGCAGTCGCTCCATCGCGACCTTTGGTCTATTGTGGCTCACATCTAATTGCTTAAATTTCATCCATCAAGTCCAGCTTTCTGTGGGAGTAAATCTTTTTTTTTTAGGGTGAAAGTTGTTTTGACAGGTGTACTGCCATCTGAGTGAAGTCACTTGTCTGCTTCGAAGCTCAAAGAGAGATAACCTCACCCCCGAGTTAGTCTGGACCATACATCTGTCATTGTTTGACTCGAGGTATCATTAAGTCCCGCATTCAAGCGAGGTCGTTTTTCCGCTTCGAAGCTTACAGAAGAGGTCGCAATCTCCACTTGTAATCCACTCGTAGAGATATTCTCCAGGTTCGTCTAGACCCGACACCCACCAGTGTTAGACTCAAGGCGACATCCCACGGAGTCCTGCTATCGAGCATCACCCATGCGAGGTCGTTTGTCCATTTCGAATCACACAATACCTGTCAAATTATAAATATGGCTGGTATTTTTCCTTATTAATTGCTTGGACGGTTCTGTTTTAGTCAACACACCCAGTTTTTGCAAACAATAAACAACAAAAAAGGTTTTTTAAAACAAATTTGTAGTTGTCCGCGAAGCTCATTATGTTATTTTTATTTAATTCACTACCCACGGTGTGTTTACATATGTGTTACTATGGTTCAAGATTGAAGATTCTAGCTTAATGGGAAATTTATTGAGCTATCGGATTTGAAATATTTTTACGAAAATTTTCTACCATTACATACTTGCTGCACCCAGACCCTTTCCAACACTTATTTACGGTTGCTGTATCCATACTTTTTGAAAATGATAGAATATTGCAGCTTACTATGTAAGACTGACAAACAAGACAACCTCAAAATCATTTTTGAAAAAAATATTTAAAAAAATGAAATGAGATAACAATTTGAAGATAAATTAAAAATCTTGGTACGCTGCTCCGTCGCGGTGGTTCAATGCATAAAAAAGAAGAATGTAAATAAGATAAATTCTTTTGGAACAACCCCTAATAAAGTTACGGGAACTGCCGTGAATATAGGGGTTCTGCGCGCGGTAAACAGGATTTTAAAAATATATGGCTGCAAAATGAGATAAAAGCAGCTTAAAGAGGTCCAATTAAGCTGTTTCTTTCGCATTTTCCGCTCACATTTCCTTTTTATATTCTTCTCCGCCCAGCAACCCTATTCACTCTTGGTCCGGTAACTTCCTTGTGGGCTGTTTGCAATAAATTCTTCTTGTGGTTTGGGCGCCCAGAAGGGCTTCTACGCATATTTCTGAAAAGATTTTTCTAAACACCCCCCATGTGCTAATCTGCAAATTAACCAAAAATCTAATTTTTATTTACAAACGGAATGCATCTGTGAAATTATAGGTGGCAAGTAAGTATTTTTCCATATTTATCGCTTGAATGGTCGGTTTTAATTAACTCAATCGAACCAGTTTCTGCAAACAAAATAACAAAGAAGGTTTTTTAAAACAAATTTGTAATTATCTGTGAAGCTCATTGTGTTATTTTTTAAATTAAGTATCCACCCTGCTTTTATATAGGTTTTACTATGTATCAAAACTGAAGATTCTAGTTTAATGGGAAATTGGGTTATCAACATTTGAAATACTTTTATGAAAATTCGCTACCATGACGCACTTTTTCAACACTTATTTACTATTGCTGTATCCATACTTTTTGAAAATGAAATAAATATAAACGATACAAAATTAGGCAATTAAAATTTTAATAATTTAACCTAAACATCTGTTAACATAATTTTAACTAGAGATGTATATACTTTGTAGTACGTACCTAGATATGTTAAGTAGTTACTGTATTAGTGTGAGGTAGGTGTATTTCTTCTGAAAATAAATTTGTTTCAGTTTAGTAATACCTACCAGTGAATTCTGTATAGAGTTTACTAGGTAATACATTCAATATCAACCATCTAAATGCAGTTTATCTATCACTTTCATATTTAAAAGTTCAAGGCCATCCAGAAATACAACTCATCGCAACTTCTGATCAAGATCTGATGAACGAATTCAAGCCATTAACAAAATAAAGGTAATTACCAAATTTGGTCGAAATCCGTGGAGTATTTCTTAGTTACCGCTTGGATACACACACACACACACATATATATATATATATATATATATATATATATATATATATATATATATATATATATATATATATATATATATATATATACATATATATATATATATATATATATATATATATATATATATATATATATATATATATATATATATATATATATAAACATTTTAACTGATCTTGGAAATGGGTTCCAGGGTCCCTAATTTGCGCTATTTGAAGAGATTTACCGAAACTCTCACCATCGATACCTCTCCATTAATGAATTTTCTGAATGGATATTTATTAAAAGGGAATCGTCGTTCATGGGCGACCAATCAAAAAATTTCCAAATAAATAGGGTGTTCCATTTAAGAAAAATGATACGATACTTGCCCTGATGTGTGGAATCATCCTGTATATTTTGAAATATTTTTGTAATGTGTTAATTTGGGTATCACATCAAGTCGTATAAAAATATTCCTCCAAATCAGTTTTATAAGGCAGCTTTGACGCACTAACAGCCACCCTGGGCTGTAACTAAATTCATCTGTTGAATTTACCGGTCACCTTCTGACAACGACTTTGTCCAGCTCTTTAATTACCTTTCTGAAAAAACCGACTATCTGATTTCTCAATATCCTTCCTCCGAGGTCACTATTCTTGGTGACTTCAATGTCCATAATAAGGAACGGCTAGGAGCTTCAAAAAGCGATCCACAAGGGGGAGCAGCAGAGGCCTTTGCAGTCAGCAATTCTTTAGCCAATATGGTTCAGCAACCTACTTACTTTCCTCGCATCCCAACACACAGCTCAAATCCCTTGGATCTCCTTCTTACTACAAAACCTGAATGCTATAAGATATCAGTCACCGCCCCCCTTGGTCGCTCAGACCACGGGACGGTCACTGCTTCCTGTACAATGCAACCGGAGGTCACACAGTCATCACACCCACGTATCATTTGGAACTACAACTCCGCAAACTGGGACGAAATGCGGGATTACTTTTCTTCATTTCCATGGGCGTCTGTCTGCTTCTCTCATCCTGACCCCTCCGATATCTCACAAAACGTCACCGAAATTATCCAAGCTGGCATGGAATTATTTATTCCACGTACACAGAAAACCTCTTCACCCACTAAAAAGCCCTGGTTCTCTATATCCTGTGACAAGGGCAGGCTTGAAAAGGTCAAAGCTCACAAAACGCTTTTACACAATCCCAGTCAACAAAACCGTCAAGCATTTAACGACGCAAAAAACCGCTATGTCTGCATTATTTCTGAGGCAACAAACTAGTTTAATAACCACATAAAAAACAAAGGCCTCTTAAGCTCCAACGGCAGCAAATCCTTCTGGACTCTTGCTAAATCTATTGGGAATAATTTCTGCAAGAGCACGTTCCCACCTCTTGTCTCAGGGAATGAAATTGTTTCTACCGCCCTAGGCAAGGCTGAACTTTTTGCTTCGTTGTTCGCCGGCAATTCTACTTTCAACCCACCTCCAAATGTTCAACCACCAAGAGTCCCCAAGGTCGCGCATAAAATGACGGATATTATTTTCAAAACTAAAAAGGTACGAAAGATGCTCTCTTCTCTTAATACCAGGAAAGCTTCTGGCCTTGACGAGATCCCAGCAATTGTTTTCAAAAAATGCGCACCAGAACTTGCTCCCGTCCTAAATCGTCTGTTTCAGACATCTTACAAAAAGGCATATTACCTAGTAGCTGAAAAACTGCTCGAGTACAACCCATTCCCAAGAAAGGATCTAAAGCGCTTCCTAGCAACTACAGGCCTATTTATCTCCTTTTAGTCGTCTCTAAAGTAATGCAAAGTATATAAACACCGAATTAATTAAATTTCTTTAAAAACACAGTCTGATCCACGAGAGGCAGTATAGATTCCGTCAGCGCAGATCAACTGCCGACCTCCTTTCCTTTGTCACCCATTCTTGGAACAAGTCTATAGAATTACACAGTGAATCCCAGATTGTCGCTCTAGACATATCCAAAGCATTTGACCAGGTATGGCACGCAGCGCTGCTTAATAAACTTCCGGCCGATGGGCTACCACCAAAACTCTGTAGCTGGACAGCAAATTTCCTCTCCAACCGGAGCATTTCTGTTGTCGTGGATGGCCATTCCTCTAAACTGTATCCAATTAATGCAAGAGTTCCTCAAGGTTCAGCTTTAGCGCCTACTTAGTTTCTTCTCCACATCAATGACCTCTCTAGCACATCCAACCCAGTTCACAGTTACGCGGACGACAGCACCCTCCACACAAATATACAATATTCTAAGCTTCTCTCTTTAGCCCAATTAGATGAGGATCTCAGACTCATGGAGGGTTTTGCCTCCGTGGATCCCAAAAAAATATTAGACTGGGGAAGTAGAAATTTTGTACAATTCAACCTCACCAAATCTCAGTCTTGCTTTCTCTCCCATAAGAGATACACCAGCCCTAAACGCATCACAATGAACAACTAAATTATTCAAAGTAATGAGTCATTTTCTCTTGTTGGCATTTATGTGGATCGAAATCTCAATTGGCACCAACATGTCACATCAATTGCAGAAGCAGCTGCTAAGAAATGACGTTTCCTCTTCCGGGCTCGCAAATACTTTTCACCAGCTAATCTCTATACCTTATATACTTCACAAATAAGGCCAAACCTCGAATACTGTTCCGACATCTGGTGTGCAGCTGCCACTTCTACACTCGCTATCCTGGACTCCATTCAAAAAAGAGATATACGTCTCATCGGTGACCCTACCCTCACCCAAAGACTGCCATCCCTTACCCACCGACGTGCCGTTGGTGACCTCTCTTTCTTTTATAGATATCTGCACGGGCACTGCTCAGAGGAGATTTCTTCCATAGTTCTTCCACCCCCTGCCCCCAACAAATCTACCAGAGGAACAGAGCGAATGCACCCTTTTACTGTCCAGGTCACCAGACATAGAACATCTTGTTATGTCCGCTCTTTTATCCCAAGGACTTCCAAGTTGTGGAATTCCTTGCCGGCACATGTTTTTCCTCTCCAAACCTTCAAGTCCAGAAGTAACATGTTGCCTCTTTCCTCCTTGTCGACACCCACGGTACGTTAGTATTTAGGCTGTAAGCCCTCGTGGTGTGTTATTTGAAATTAAAAAACCCTGTACATAAACATATAAAAATTTAAACGAACCTTGGATATGGGTTCTAGAGGCCCAAATTCCCGCTCATTTCCAGAAAATTTCCAAAAGTCTTACCATCGATAGCTCTCTATTAGTGAATTTTCTTAATGAAAATTCACTAACAATTATTTATTTGTGGTGAATAAAACAGCGTGCTATTCTGTTGAAAATCTCGACAATTTCAGTGCAGACAGCACGTTGTGACGTCATTGATGTTGGACAATAACACTTCACACTTTTAAATGTGCAATTTAAAATAACGACACTGTTGTAGCTGCATTGTCTCCATAACATTACAGATTGCACAGATAAGCTACTGCCATCATTCTGAACTGTTATTGCCATGATTATATTGTTCATATTGTTAATATAATTGTTCTCTTAAAAATTATTAAGGGAAGAAATTGCTCTGAATATCGTGATTAAACACTTTGACTAAATTAATTTGTTCGTCAAATCTTTATTTATATCAGGTGCTACGGATTTTCATTATTTTCTTAGCCATCAAAGCTCTGAACCACGGTTAGATATACCAACTTTTAGAAATATAAACATACAGGATTGCTCAAAAACAATAAGAGGTCTGGACGCAGAAAGTGCGTTATGGTAGCAAGATTTTTTAAAAGTATTTTTAATAGCAAATGTCTTTCTTTGATGAAATCAGCCATCAAACTTGGTTACCTATATAGTAGAAACAATGTAGCATATTTTATCGAAATAACTTTATTGTTTGAAAATATATAAACATTTTTCCAAAGTCTGGATGCAGCAAGTGTGTTATGGAAGTGAATTTCCATAAAAAATGCTTTTAATAGCAAATGCGAGCAGGCATCAATCTGATTACCGGTATGGCCTATGTAGTAGAAACAATGTACTATATTTTATCAAAATTACTTATGGTTTGAAAATATACAAGAACTTTCGGAAAATAAACTTAAATGTTGGTTTCATATACAACAAAGCTTACGTTAATAGCAAATTGAGTTATTGAAATTTGAAGGATTTAATGAAAATTCGGTAAATTTGCAGATTAGCTCCCGAACGCTTTTCAAAAAATTGTTTTCAGAAACATCACTAGGACCCCACCTGGATGCACAAACCACAAGAAAAATTTCTTGTTCACACCCCTCAAGGAAATTACGGGACTGGGAGTGAATAGGGGTGCTGGGCGGGGTAGGTAGTAAAAAGGAAATATGAGCAGAAAATACAAAGAAAACTGCTTGAAAGCTGTATATTTGAAGCCATATCCCCATTAAACCCTGCCTACCCCGCACAGCACCCCTATTTGCCCCAGGTCACGTAACTTCCTTGGAAAGTATGAACAAGAAGTTTTTCTTGTGGGTTGGGGGTGGTTGTATGCACACGAGTGGGGGAGCAAATGCCTACGACGAATCAGCCCCCCTGGTTCGACTTGTTGCAGGGGTGGGGAGTTGGCGGGGTGGCTGCTTCGTCAAGGGGATTTTCCTTCCCCCTCGCGTGCATACAACCACCCTCGCGGCATAAACCCCAAGAAAAATTTATTGTTCCTACCCGCCAAGGAAGTTACGGCACCCGGGGGGATAGGGGTGCTGGGAGAGGTAGGCAGGGTTTAAGGGAGATATGGCTTCAAGATGTGAAAAAGACAGCTTTCAATCCCGTTTTATTCAAATTTTCTGCTCATATTTCCTTTTTACTACCTACCCCGCCCAGCACCCCTACTCACTCCTGGTCCCGTAACTTTCTTGGGGGGTGTGAACAAGAAATTTTTGTTTGGGTTTGTGGATCCAGAAGGGGCCCTAGGCAAGTTTCTGAAAACAGTTTTTTGAAAAGCTTTCGGGAGCTAAACTCAAATTTACCGAAAATTCGCTACCAAAACGCACTTACTGCGTCCACATTTTTTTCTTACAAACGCATCATATTTCGATAAAAAATGCAAAAACGCATTAACGAATTTGTTCTACGAAAATTAGCTTAAAAAAATATAGACCGTTAAACCATAAACTTCACTAAACCTACAGCGAAAGCATCAACTTAACTAAACCGACAGCCAAAGCATCAGAGAAAGGGTCTATTTGAAATGAATTTTCTGTAAATATTTTAGTAAAATGAAGAGCAATGACGGTTGAATCTAAAACTTACGGGTTTGCAGAACACTCTTCTTGAAACATTTTCTTTTCCAAATTCGTATTTGTTTCACGTTCTTTGCCTAAACATTGCCAATTTTGACGTTTAAAATTGCGAGTTTGACGTTTTGAGGAAAACTCCAGTATTTGTCTCTTTAACTGCCCATAACTTCTTTGTCTTTAAAGCTAGAGATCTGAATTTTGGTACGGAGGTCGCCCTTTATAACACAGATCCCCATTAACGGGGAACATTTTTTTTTCAATTTTTTAATAATACACAGAGCAGCAAGATATTTTTGAAACGTTGTCCAAAAATCAAAATGAATCATTTTGGGACGCAGCAAGTGCGTTATGGTAATGACTTTTCATAAGAATAGCCATTTGTTTTTATCCCTCAGGGCTCGTCCGTCGCTTTGCCGCCCCTATAGCACTGCAACCTTTGGCTTATTGTGCATAAGAATAGCCGTACTCATTAGTGAGTTATTAGTGGTTAAAATCATACATTATGTTTCACAAGTAGGCTCTGTTTGTGCTTGTATTAACATAATTTTGCTAAAATCCTCAAATAATCAAACTGCCAAAACTATTTTATTTAAATGCCACTTTCTGAATTTTAATCGCTTGTACTCTTTCTTCTGTTCCTTCTTCCACAACCATTGCTCTAGCCGTTACAAAAATGGCTAATTAGGCCCCCAAGAACACATTTCCGGGGTCAGTTTCATTTATATATATATATATATATATATATATATATATATATATATATATATATATATATATATATATATATATATATATATATATATAGGTATCACACCGATAACTCAAAAAATAATGGGCCGATTTTGATTAAATTTGGTGAATAAATTCCTTTTGCAAATGGCTTGGACAGGTTCGTTATCCAGGAAAATCTGCTCAGGTTTTCCCGGAAAATTTTCTGTTTTCTTTCAAAAAAAAATTATATCTCCGGAATTAACAAAGTAAGGGCAACCAAATTTGGTAGGCGGGTTTACATCCTTATATGTAAGTTACCTACCAAAATTTAGCTATGTAGGTCGAAAGAAAAAATTTATAGGCATTTAAAGAAAAATAAATTGGCGTTTTCCTCAAAACGTCAAAGTTGCGATTTAAAACGTCAAAATCGGCAACATTTAGGCAAATAACTTGAATCTAATACGGGCTATGGAAATCAAATGTCTCAAGAAGGATGTTTTACAAACCCTGAAGTCTTAGTTTCAACCGTCACTGTCCTTCATTTTACTAAAATGTTAACTAAAATTCATTTCAAATAGACCCTTTCTCTGATGCTTGGCAAGTAGTCTTAGCTATAGAGTTTAATGGTATATAATTTGTGTCGAATTTTCGTAAAAAATCAATAAAGCCCAATATATCCGTTATTATACAAGATATGGAAAAAATTGTATATATTAATTGTAGGGTGTCTTGAGCTACATCCTAAAAAATATTTCTACAATCACAGGTGACCCATAAGTCGTTGGTGATACATTTTTTTTTTAATCAAACACGCCTTATGTTATTGCATTTTTGCATTTTCCATCAAAATATAATGCATGTTTGTAAGAAAAGAAATTCTGGATGCAGAAAGTGCGTTATGGTAGCGAATTTTGATCAAATGCTTCATATTTGAATAGCCCAATTTGCTATTAACCTATAAGGTTGACCAAGAAACGAGTTTTTCCGTGAACACTTTAAGTTTACTTTTGGAAATTTTTGTACATTTTCACACAATAGAGTTATTTTTATGAAACATGGCACATTGTTTTTACTATATAGGTTATACTGGTAACCAAAATTGATGCCTGCTTTCTTAAAAAGAAAACACACATATTTGCAATAAAAACATTTTTATGAAAATTCACTACCATAACGGACTCGCTGCGTCCAGAGTTTTTTTTTAGCATTTTCCGCTCAGATTTCCTCCTCGCCCAGTACCCTTATTCATCTTTAGTCCCTTAACTTTCTTGGGGGTTGTTTGCAAAAAATTTTTCTTGTTGCTTGTGTTTTCAAAGGGGGTTCTAAGAACCTTTCTGAAAAAAATCGGTATTATTATTCATAATTAGAGCCTCGTTGGTTCAGTGGTAAGAACGTGTGCCTCTGAACCAAAGGGTACGGGGTTCGATCCCAGCGTTCTCCTTTCACTTTTTCAGTACATACTGCAATATCAACCGAGGTTGTGGCATTTTATTTAAGAAAGTTGAATGTCTGCACGTTCCGCTTTTCGGAAGGAGCGTAAAGCCTTTGGCCTCGTGTCCAAGCGATGTTATGCACGTTAAAGGGCGCTACCCTTCTTACATATAGGCAGCGGTTCGGTAAAATTTCCAGGATATTGAGATGAAACTTTCAAATAGATTTCTTTTATAAAAATGAATTAAAACTTGTTTGATGAAAATTTGCTAAAAACACTCTGTATGAATCCACCCTTGTACGTTCCATAGTCCATAACGTATACATACTCCTGTCAGCACAGAAGTAAACTGATGCTATCTGACCGTATTCACATTTACCAAAAGAACAACTGTTCATCCAACATGATGGGTAGTATAATAGAATTACATAATGTATTCCCTATCTCCATATACAACCCTCATTACTTGTGCATTATCTATAGAGTAACATCAGCTACTATTGTTTTCACTGGGTGGCTCAGTGGACAAGCTTCTTTCAAAATCATTCGGTGGTAGATAGTTTGGTTTAATGGGGTGTCATATTAGAGACTCATCAATCTTATATGTATTAATAGCTTGTGATCTTCAGATTAAAATAGTGGTTTTAATCATAACGATAGATTTTGTCAAATAATATATAGAAAGAAAAACGATTCAACGACTCTTAAAAAAATGTATATAATTAACATCTTTTAGAGCATAAATAACTCGTGTCTTGGCTCAAGTTTAACATATATATATATATATATATATATATATATATATATATATATATATATATATATATATATATATATATATATATATATCAATAACACACCACGAGGGCTTACAGCCTAAATACTATCGTACCGTGGGTGTCGACAAGGAGGAAAGAGGCAACTTGTTAATTCTGGACTTGAAGGTTTGGAGGTTCGGAGGAGAAGGGAAAACATGTGCAGGCAAGGAATTCCACAACTTGGAAGTCCTTGGGACAAAAGAGCGGGCATAACAAGATGTTCTATGTCTGGTGACCTGGACAGTAAAAGGGTGCATTAGCTGTAGCTATAAAGAAAGCTCCTCTGAGCACTGCCCGTGCAGATATCTAAAAAAGAGAGAGAGGTCACCAATGGCACGTCAGTGGGCAAGGGATGGCGGCTTTTAGGTGAGGGTAGGGTCACCAATAAGACGTATAACTTTCTTCTGAATGGAGTCCAGGATAGCGAGTGTAGAAGCGGTAGCAGTACTCCAGATGTAGAAGCAGTATTCGAGGTTTGGCCTTATTTGTGAAGTATATAAGGTATAGAGATTACCTGGTGAAAAGTATTTGCGAGCCCGGAAGAGGAAACCTAATTTCTTAGCAGCCGCTTGTGCAATTGATGTGACATGTTGGTGCCAATTGAGATTTCGATCCACAGAAATGCCAACAAGTGAAAAGGACTCATTACTTTGAATAACTTGGTTGTTCATTGTGATGGTTCTAGGGCTGGTGTATCTTTTATGAGAAAAAAAGCAAGACTGAGATTTGGTGGGGTTGAATTGTACAAGATTTCTACTTCCCCAGTCTAATATTTTTTGGAGATCCACGGAGATAGAACCCTTCACGTGTCTGCGATCCTCATCTAGTTGGGCCAAAGATACAGGCTTAGAATATTGTATATTTGAGTGGAGGGTGCTGTCGTCCGAGTAACTGTGAAATGGGTTGGATGTGCTAGAAAAGAGGTTATTGATGTGGAGAAGAAACAAAGTAGGGGCTAAAGCTAAACCTTGAGCAACTCCTGCATTAATTGGATATAGTTTAGAGGAATGGCCATCCACAACAACAGAAATGCTGCGGTTGGAGAGAAAGTTTGCTGTTCAGGTACATAGCTTTGGTGGTAGGCCATAGGCCGGGAGTTTATTGAGCAGCGCTGCGTGCCAGACCTGGTCAAATGTTTTGGATATGTCTAGAGCGACAATCTGGGATTAACCGTGTAGTTCCATATACTTATTCCAAGAAAGGGTGACAAAGGAAGGGGGGTTGGCAGTTGATCTGCGCTGACGGAATCCATACTGCATGTCGTGGATTAGACTGTGTTTTTCAAGAAATTTTAGTAACACGGTGTTTAGATACTTTTCCATCACTTTAGAGACGACTGAAATGAGAGAAGTAGGCCTGTAGTTGCTAGAAAGCGCTTTGGATCCTCTCTTGGGGATGGGTTGTACTCGAGCATTTTTCCAGTTACTAGGAAATATGCCTCTATTGTAAGACGAGTCAGGACAGGAACAAGTTCTGGTGCGCATTTTTTGAGAACAATTGTTGGGATATCGTCAAGGCCAGAGACTTTCCTGGTATTAAGAGAAGAGAGCATCTTTCGTACCTTCTTAGTTTTGAAAATGATATCCGTCATTTTATGCGCGACATTGAGGACTGTTGGTGGTTGAACATTTGGAGGTGAGTTGAGAGTAGAATTGCCGGTGAACAACGAGGCAAAAAGTTCAGCCTTGCCCAGAGCGGTAGAAAAATTTTCATCCCCTGAAACAAGAGGTGGGAACGTGCTCTTGCAGAAACTATTCCCAATATATTTAGCAAGAGTCCAGAAGGGTTTGCTGCCATTAGAGCTTGAGATGACTTTGTTTTTGATGTGGTTATTAAACGAGTTTTTTGCCTCAGAAAGAATGCGGACATAGCTGTTTCTTGTGTCGTTAAATGCTTGACGGGTTTCTTAACTGGGATTGTGTAGAAGCTTTTTGTACGCTTTTAACTTTTAAAGTCTGGCCTTGTCACAGGATTTAGAGAACCAGGGCTTTTGAGTGGCTGACGAGGTTTTCTGTGTACGTGTAATAAATAATTCCATGCCAGCTTGGATGATTTAGGTGACGTTTTGTGAGATATCAGAGCGGTCAGGATGAGAGAAGCAGACAGACGCCCATGGCAATGAGGGAAAGTAATCCCGCATTTCGTCCCAGTTTGCGGAGTTGTAGTGCCAAACGATACGTGGGTTTGATGACTGTGTGATCTAGGGTTGCATTGCGCAGTGAGCAGTGACCATGCCGTGGCCAGAGAGACCAAGGGGGCGGTGACTGATGTCTTATAGCATTCAGGGTTTGTAGTCAGATGGAGGTACAAGGGATTTGAGCTGTGTGTTGAGATGCGAGGAAAGTAAGTAGGTTGTTGAACCATATTGGCTAAAGGATTGCTGACTGCGAAAACCTCCGCTGCTCTCCCTTGTGGATCAGTTTTTTGAGATCCTAGCCATTCCTTATTACAGACATTGAAGTCACCAAGAATAGTGACCTCAGACGAAGGATATTCAGAAATCAGATGGTCGGTTTTTCAGAAAGGTAGTCGAAGAGCTGGACAAAGTTGTTGTCAGAAGGTGACCGGTAAATGCAACAGATAAATTCAGTTGCAGCCCTGAGAGGGAGTTTCATCCAAAGTATGTGTTTTCTTCCAGCTTCCAAATTGGGGAGTCTGGTGCAGGGTAGATTGCCACGGACGTATGCGCACACACCTCCATGCAATCTAAAGAAAGTATCGAGCTCATACCCCGGGAAATTAAGGTGACTGGTGGCTGTTTTGGTACTGATTTGGGTTTCGGCGAAGAAGGGGAGTTGGGGCTTATTAGTCTGGAGTAAATGGTGGACGGAGTTTAGGTTACAATTTAGTCCACATATCTTTGAGAAGGAAATGTTAAATTTTGGTGCCGGCGCCCCCTGAACACCTCCCCGGAGATCCGAATGGAAGGGTATTTTATCTCCGGAATCTTTTGTACATGGAGGAGCCATCATCATTTTTGTTTATAAGGGAAACCGACTCATATATCAGAACCGGAAAGGTCCGTTGGGACTTCACCGGGGGGTAAGGGGTGGTACCTCCTCCGTCGTGAAAAAAATCATTTACTATAGCGTAAAGGAAAAGTCCACTGCCACCTGCGACCTACCAATATAGAAAACTTTATTCGGGAAGGAAATTTTTTTGGTCTCTCGGTCGGTATGTTTGCCCGTAAGTAGGTCTGTTAGTAGGCTCAATAAGTTTCGAGCTAATTGAGATATCATCCTCAGATTTTGTAAACAGTTAGCACCTGACGAGTATACGGTTCGGATTGTCTTTTGGTAAAATCGCTCCAGCGGGTAGGGTATTAATGGGGAGAAATGTGGTGAAAATTTAAATTTTTTCGTTGAAACTCGGGTAATATAACGTTTAGGATTTCTTTATTAGAAAAGTTTTAATTTACTCAAATATATGTTATTGTGTGCTGAAAGTAAATTATATTTGACATTTGTCAAAATAATTTGTCATATTTAGTTAAATTCAAAATTAACAATTTGTAGTTAAAATATCGGCTATAAACAAAGAAT
Source organism: Tillus elongatus (assembly GCA_964006375.1). Taxonomy (NCBI): domain Eukaryota; kingdom Metazoa; phylum Arthropoda; class Insecta; order Coleoptera; family Cleridae; genus Tillus; species Tillus elongatus. The sequence goes on along the minus strand of OZ023262.1, from coordinate 21,498,807 downwards.
TTTAGTTTGGATGGTATTAGGAAAGGATTAAAATCAATGAAGAGTGAAGACGAAGACTGGTTCATTAGATGGAACAAGTAGAAGCCAAACAAATTTGGTATGTCAAAATTAGAAGTATGTTACATTTGGGTGAAGTTTTAAAGCAGTATTTGGTGGAATTTTATTAAATTATGTTAATATACAGCACAAGCCTCAGGCTTATTTTGTAGAAATGTCGTACGATTTATGATAATAAGTAAATAAATAAATTAATACTGGTAGTAAGAATGTATGTGGGCTGGAATATCTGTGACAGAAATTTTGAATTTTTTTTTGCTAACACAGCGTAAAAGGTCTCAAAACATAGAAAATTGATACTGGAACGATTTTTTTTTGTCTGTCGGTCTGTTGTGTGGTCGGTCTGTTGTAGGTGCAATAACTTTCGAACGAATTCAGATATCACCTTCAAATTTGGCACAGGTGCTGCAACGGTCTGGGACACACTGCATAAAGTTTTAGAAATAAAGTACTTTGAGTTCTGTCTAGGAGTTTAATATAATGTTTCCCCGCCACGCACGGTATTTTCTGCCCTAATTACGAGTTTCCTAGTCACATTTTAAGACAGCACACCCATCCTTGCTTGTCCATCATAAATAAATCATCAGATTAACCAAAATCCTCACCAGCATCAAACAATGCGCAACAACCCAAACCTTGAAATTGGATCGGTAAATCAACACAAACTCTTCTATTCAAGTTGCTCGTTGAAATTCAACTGGATCATTGAAAATGTCAATTGTACATTCGTATGAATCCAGGCGGATAAACTTTCGACACAGGACATAAACTGTCCATTGTTCTGTTATTATAGGTGAAAGGGGTGTTAAGACCACAGTCAGTGCGGCTGTAAAGGCATAATGAAGCCGGAGAATGTAGGGAGGAAGAAATGATAAACATCCAGCATGTGTAGATGATGCTGAGGGGGGTAGTATAGGAGGAAGGTGGCAGTCAGGCGTGACAGGGTGACAGATGCACACCTTACGTACCCATCTGACCCATTACATGTCACCCATTACAATTAATTACTGTACTTTGACTTGTAACCAGTGATTTATGACAGCAACCCTTTATTATTCAAGTGTTAGGATGAAGGATCCAGTTTAGTAAATACATACTACTGTTTATATTTAATTCGGTCAGGCTTAAAACACACACACTTAAAAGAAAAATAAACAAAAGCTTTAACGGAAAAATTGAGTAGCTTCACTAGTCTTTATTATAGTTAGGCGATAGAGATACTTACGACATATGCCTCAACGCTGTCTGCACGAAGCAAAATTTTCATAAAAATGTTTTAATAGCAAATATGTCTCTCTAATACAAGCAGGCTTCAATCTGGCTACCGGTATAAACTATATATATATATATATATATATATATATATATATATATATATATATATATATATATATATATATATATATATATATATATATATATATATATATATATATATATATATATATAATTTCAACAACACACCACGAGGGCTTACAGTCTAAATACTATCGTAATGTGGATGTCGACAAGGAGGAAAGAGGCAACTTGTTAATTCTGGACTTGAAGGTTTGGTGGTTCGGGGGAGAAGGAAAAACAAGTGCCGGCAAGGAATTCCACAACTTGGAAGTCCTCGGGATAAAAGAGCGGGCATAACAAGATGTTATATATCTGGTGACCTGGAAAGTAAAAGGGTGCATTAGCTCTGTTCCCCTGGTAGATCTGTTGGGGGCAGCAGGTGGAGGAACTATGAAAGAAAGCTCATCTGAGCAGTGCCCGTGCAGATATCTATAAAAGAGAGAGAGGTCACCAACGGCACGTCGGTGGGCAAGGGATGGCAGCCTTTGGGTGAGGGTAGGGTCACCGATGAGACGTACAGCTCTCTTCTGAATGGAGTCCAGGATAGCAAGTGTAGAAGCAGCAGCAGCACACCAGATGTGGGAGCAGTATTCGATGTTTGGTCTTATTTGTTAAATATATAAGGTATAGAGATTAGCTGGTGGAAAGTATTTGCGAGCCCGGAAGAGGAAACCTAATTTCTTAGCAGCCGCTTCTGCAATTGGTGTGACATTTTGGTGCCAATTGAGATTTCGATCCACAGAAATGCCAACAAGTGAAAAGGACTCATTACTTTGAATAACTTGGTTGTTTATTGTGATGGGTCTAGGGCTGGTGTATCTCTTATGAGAAAGAAAGCAAGACTGTGATTTGGTGGGGTTGAATTGTACAAGATTTCTACTTCCCCAGTCTAATATTTTTTGAAGATCCACGGAGATAGAACCCTCCATGAGTCTGCGATCCTCATCTAATTGGGCTAAAGAGACAGACTTAGAATATTGTGTATTTGAGTGGAGGGTGCTGTCGTCCGCGTAACTGCGAACTGGGTTGGATGTACTAGGAGGAGGTCATTGATGTGGAGAAGAAACAAAGTATGGGCTGAAGCTGAACCTTGAGCAACTACTGCATTAATTGTACACAGTTTAGAGGAATGGTCATCCACGACAACAGAAATGCTCCGGTTTGAGAGGAAATTTGCTGTCCACGTACAGAGTTCTTGTGGTATGCCATAGGCCGGTAGTTTATTAAGCAGCGCTGCGTGCCAGACCTGGTCGAATGCTTTGGATATGTCTAGAGCGACAATCTGGGATTCACCGTGTAGTTCCATAGACTTGTTCCAAGAATGGGTGACAAAGGAAAGGAGGTCGGAAGTTGATCTGCGCTGACGGAATCCATACTGCCTGCCGTGGATTAGACTGTTTTTTTTTTTCAAGAAATTTTAGTTATTTGGTGTTTATATACTTTTCCATCACTTTAGAGACGACTGAAAGGAGAGAAATAGGCCTGTAGTTGCTAGGAAGCGCTGTGGATCCTTTCTTGGGGACGGGTTGTACTCGAGCAGTTTTCCAGTTACTGGGGAATATGCCTCTATTGTAAGATGTCTGAAACAGACGTGTCAGGGCAGGAGCAAGTTCTGGTACGCATTTTTTGAGAACAATTGCTAGTAGAAACAATGTACCATATTTTATCAAAATATCTTATTGTTGGAAAATGTACAAACATTTTCTGAAAATAAACTTCAAAAGTTTCCGAGAAAACTGGTTTCCTAGCCAAAAAACCTTAGGTTATTAACAAATTGAGTTATTGAAATTTGAGCATTATACAAATATTCGCTACAAAAACGCACTCTTTGTGATTCTCAAAATATTTTTATAAGGTGCAGCTCAAGACACCCTATATTTAACGTATTCAAGTTTTTCTCGTATCGTGCATAATAACAATTATATTGAGCTTTACCGTAGAAATGCGTCACCCTGTGTATATGTAAACAGGATAAAAACTGAAACAAAACCCGGATATGGGGTCTAGGGGCACTAGCTTGCGCTTAGTTGCAGAAATCTTTTTAAAATTCGAAAGTCGCGGTCTCCTCATTTACGAATTTTTCTACAAAAATTAGCTAAAAATTATAGACCGCTAAAAAACCATAAACCTAAGTAAGGCTACCGCCAAAGCGTCAGAGAAATGGTCTATTTGAAATGAAATTTCTGGGAATACGTTATTAAAATGAAGGAGAATGGCGATTGAAGCTAAAACCTAAGTGTTTGCAGAACACTCTTCTTGCGACATTTTCTTTACATTATCCGTATTTGTTTCAGGTTCTTAGCAAAAATGTTGCCAATTCTGACATTTCAAATCGCAACTTTGGCGTTTTGAGGAAAACCCCAATTTTTTTCTTTACATGCGTATTTTTTTTTACAGACCTGGTACACGGTGCACTCTATAACACAAACAAGCGTACCAAATTTGGTCGCCCTTACTTTTCTATTTCCGGAATTATGATTTTTTTCTTAGCGAACCTATCCAAGCCACTTGCAAAAGGAAAGTACTCAGAATATTTGATCAAAATCAGCCCATCGTTTTATAAGCTATCGAAATGTTAAAGGTCAGCTATCCATATTCACATCAAACGACAAAAAATAGATGTAAAAAAACCAGAAACAAATTATTATTATGTCCCGAATTCTATGAATGGTCGAAAATATTTTTTGAAGGATCGGCATTTTGAAATTTCTTTTGTTATTTGAAAGTGCATTCATTATTACCAAAAGGTGTGAAAATGAATAACAACAACGAAAATAGTGAATATACAAATCAAAAGATTATTTATTTTTAGCGAATTAAAAAAAAATCGCTAATGAGGAGATCTGTGTATATATATATATATATATATATATATATATATATATATATATATATATATATATATATATATATATATATATATTCGACCGATAACTCAAAAAATAATGGACCAATCTTGATCAAATTTGGTGAGTACGTTCCTTTTGCAAGTGACTTGGGTAGCGTCGTTAGTCAGGAAAATCAGACCAGGTTTTCCCGGAAAATTTTGTGGTTTCTTTTTAAAAAAAATCAGATCTCCGGAAAAAACAAAGTAAGGGCAACCAAATTTGGTACACGTATTTGCATTAGAAAGAGTAAACTATGTACCAATATGTATGTGTCTAGCTCTAAATATGAAGAAGTTATAGGCAGTTAAAAAAATAAATTTTGAAGTTTTCCTCAAAACGTCAAACTCGCAATTTTAAACGTCAAAAGTCAAAATTGGCAATGTTTAGGCAAAGAACGTGAAACAAATATGAATTTTGAAAAGAAAATGTTGCAAGAAGAGTGTTCTGCAAACCTTTAAGTTTCAGATTCAACCGTCATTGCCCTTCACTTTACTAAAATATTTACAGAAAATTCATTTCAAATAGACCCTTTCTCTGATGCTTTGGCTGTCGGTTTAGTTAAGTTGATGCTTTCGCTGTAGGTTTAGTGAAGTTTATGGTTTAACGGTCTATATATTTTTTTAACTAATTTTCGTAGAACAAAGTCGTTAATGCGTTTTTGCATTTTTTATCGAAATATGATGCGGGCGATATGCGTTTGTAAGAAAATAATCTGGAGGCCGGAAGTGCGTTTTGACAGCGAATTTTCGGCAAATTTTTAGTTTAGCGCTCGAACGCTTTTCAAAAAACTGTTTTCAGTAACCTGCCTAGGGACCCGCTGGGTCCATAAACCCCAAGAAAAATTTCTGTTTCACACTCTCCAAGAAAGTTATCGGACCAGGAGTCAGTAGGGGTGTATATTTGTTTCAGCTAATTTTCGTAGAACAAGTTCGTTAATGCATTTTTTCATTTTTTTGTCGAAATATGATGGGTTTGTAAGAAAAAAATCTAGACGCAGTAAGTGCTTTTTGGTAGCCGATTTTCGGTAAAATATGCAGAAATTCACTTCCATAACACACTTGCTACATCCAGACTTTTGAAAAATGTTTATATTTTCAAACAATAAAGTTATTTCGATGAAATATGGTACATTGTTTCTACTATATAGGCAACCAAGTTTGATGCCTGCTTTCATCAAAGAAAGGCATTTGCCATTAAAAATATTTTTAAAAAAATTCGCTACCATAACGCACTTGCTGCGTCCCGAACTTTTTGAATTTTTTTTGTTATTTAAAAGTGCATGCATTATTGCCAAAATGTGTGAAAATGAATAACAACAACGAAAATAGTGAATATACAAATCAAAAGATTATTTATTTTTTATACATGGAACGTGTGACAAAGTTATTAGTACACATACAGAATGTGACCACATTCGCCTCAAATCACAAACGATAAATGTAAAAAAAACTAGAAACGAATTATTATAAATGTTGGAAATTATGGCCACCAAGCATTTCGTTAAGCGTAAAGGAACACCATCCGGTTTTGCTGTTCGTACCTCTCGAGGAGAGAGCCTGGCGAATGCTGCTACCACGCGAGCTTCTAATTCCTTCCTTGTGTTCACCGATGTCTGGTATACCTGATGCTTGATATGTCCCCAAAGCTAGAAGTCCATAGTTATGAAGTATGGAGATTTTGCCGGCCAATTGCATGGTTCTAACCGCCTTATCCACATGTCTTCGAACATTAATGTGATTTCTTGGGATACTTCCTGGGTGCAATAAACCGGAGCTCAAACAAATTGATACCAATAGTTTCATTTTAAGTTCAAGGACAGGCCGTCAAGAAAATCTACAACCACAGTCCGTAATACATTCCGGTAACGTCCCGCCGTTAACACGCCGTCATAAATGTGAGAATGAAGTCAGTTTGTTAAAATATTTTCTGAAAGTTCTTCTTTAGTGAATTTAAAAAAAAATCACTAATGAAGAAATCCCAACTTTTGCATTTTAAAAAATGTCTTCAAGTGAGCGCAAACTAGGACCCCTAAAACCCATATCCGGGGTCAGTTACAATTTTTATATGTTTATATATATATATATATATATATATATATATATATATATATATATATATATATATATATATATATATATATATTAGTATGTATGTATCACACCGATAACTCAAAAGATAATGGGGCGATTTTGATCAAATTTTGTGAGTGCCTTTCTTTTGCAAGTGGCTTGGATAGGTTCGTTATCCATGAAAATTAGCCCAGGTTTTCCCGGAAAATTTTGTGTTTTCTTTCGGAAAAAATGTATATCTGCGGACAAAGTAAGGGCAACCAAATTTGGTTCGCGTGTTCGTATTATAAATAGTGGCCCACCAAAATTTAGGTCTGTAAGTTAAAAGTTAAAGGCATTTAAAGAAAAAGAAATTTGGGTTTTCCTCAAAACGTAGAAAATCGCGATTTGAAACGTCAAAATTGGCAACATTTAGGCAAAGAACTGAAAAGAAACACGGATTATGTAAAGAGTGTTCTGCAAACCCTTAAGTTTCAGCTTCAACCGTCATTGCCCTTCATTTTAAGAAAATATTTACAGAAAATTAATTTCATATAGACCCTTTCTCTGATCATTTTGCTGTAGGTTTAGTTAAGTTGATGCTTTGGTTGTAGATCTAGTTAAGTTTATGGTTTAACGGTCTATAATTTTTAGCTAATTTTCGTACAAAAAATTCGTTTATTAGGAGACGGCGCCTTTTTCAATTTTAAGAATATTTCTTCAAATGAGCGCAAAGTAAGCACCCTAGAATCTATATCCGGTTTTACTTCCAGTTTTGGTCTGTTTGCATATATACAAGGTGACGCATTTCTACGGTAAAGCTCAATATAACTGTTATTATACAAGATACAAGAAAAAATTATAAACGTTAATTGTAGGGTGTCTTAAGCTGCATCTTATAAAAATATGTTTCCAATTACAGGGTGGTACATAAGGCGTTGGTGATCCCTATATATAGTTTGTTTTCAAAATCCCTTATATTATTGCATTTTCGCATTTTTTATCGAAATATGATGCATGTTTGTAAGAAAAAAATCGAGACTCAGTAAGTGTGTTTTGGTAGTAAATTTCAATAACTTAATTTTCTATTAACCTACGGTTTGTTGGCTAGGAAATCAGTTTTCTCGGAAAATTTTAAACTTATTTTGGAAAATGTTTGTAATTTTTCAAATAATAAATAATTTTGATAAAATATGGTACATTTTCTCTACTATATAGGCTACACCGGTAACCAGATTGATGCCTGCTCGCATTAGAGTGACATATTTGCTATTAAAAACATTTTAATGAAAATTCGCTTCCATGGCGAACTTGCTGCGTCCAGACTTTTTTGTGTTGTTTTTGATTTTAGTTAATCAATTCATAACTTTTTACATGTATTGGGTACTGCAGTGTTATAATTTTGGGACCCAGTCCTATTTATTTTAATATAAAAGTACAATTTTAAGCTTATGACTGTCATCAGTTCAGCTTTGCATGGCAGATTGTGGTCTGACCCGACCCCGCCACAATTTTAATTACTTAGAGCTAAACCTGTTAATGATTAAGCTGATAATTTAATGTTCATGTTAAAATTGTGCAAATTTAAAGAAAGATTTCGTAGAGATTTTTTTAATGTTATTACAATTACTTAATGAGTTAAAAACAGTGATGCTGGGATCAAGTGGGAATATGAAAAGTTTAATCAAAAGAAACACTTACGCTTTCTGGGTTGATTTTGACGAAAAGCCCATATTTATTAGACCCTTGGTACAAAATTCTGACACTTTAGGTAAATAAACTGGAATAGTTCGATATCTAGGTATTTACTGTAACTATTTCTTATTTACACTGCTGATAAACTTAGGAAAACACTGGCCCGGAGGATTATTGCAATACCAGCCAAGAGTAAAACGCAACACTAGTTCTTATTAATTATTTAAAATAGAACATGGATGGAAATGTCAGATTGTCAATATCGACAATTAATTAGTTATTATGATTATCAATCATGCTCTAAGAATGATTCTCATATTGAAAGTTTGCTAAATATACTATCTAGTAACAAATTGTTCCCTGCCCTGCTTCTGCAATAAATTTGAGCCTGATGCTCGTGGTTTTAGTGAATTTTCTTAACAAAAGTTCACGAATAAGGAGATTCCAACTTTTGAATTTTGAATATATATATATATATATATATATATATATATATATATATATATATATATATATATATATATATATATATATATATATATATATATATACAGGCTGTTTCAAAAAACATGCACCATCGCTCGTAGGGCAATTCCTTACTAAAAAATAAGAAAAAAAGTTCCTGTGCACATGGGCCCGGAAACGCATAGTTTCCAATATACAAGGAGTTGAATTTTAATTTTTTTTTAAATTTTTTATAACTAATTTCAAAACCACTGGATTGATTTTAATGAAACTTGGAACTTGAAAGTGTATTATAAAAGTGCACATTTTCAAGTGAGAATCTGCTTACAACTAAGTCAGTGGCGTGCGTACGGGGTAACTGTAAAAATTCATTTGGGGAAAAATATGTGCGCCACTGTCTTTTTCCAATTTTGATACATCAGTTATGAAGCTTATTACATAAGCCACAAAAGCTGCCTCTTAGTATTTTTTCGTTCAGGGTATCCCCTAGGAGATATGATTAATTTTATAAAAAGGGGCAAAGTACCGATTCGTTGGAGTAATGAAAACAGTAATCGTAAAGTGCCATGAAACTATGATTTTTGACAGTTCTCTAAATTCTACAATTTTGAAGTGCTTTGTAGGCGTCAAAAGAGTTTTCGTGCTATTCTTTAAATTTTGATACGGTGCAGTATTTTCGTTTTTAGTTATTTGTTGATACTGAGCTGCTCATTAATATTATTTCCTCCTCTCAAGATGGTTTTCATTAAGTACACTTCAGCGGATTTGACCGATATGTTGTTAATTTATAGACAAACAAATCAAAATGCTAGACAAGCTGTGCGAGTTTATCAGGAAACTTATCTGCAAAGAAGAATTCCTGACAAAAATATTTTCCCACGTATTGTAAGACATTTGAGAGAAACTGGTTCTTTAAAACCTTTAAAAGCTGACTCTGGACGCAGAAGCTACCACCAAACTGTACGAGTTGAAGAGGCAATATTAAATAGAGTTGAACGTGAACCTAGTACAAGTACGAGAATTATTGCCACCGAACTGGGTAATATTTCGGCATCATCAGTTCACAGAACTCTGAACGATCAAAGTTTATATCCCTATCATTTTACACGTGTCCAGGAACTTCTACCTAGAGACTTTCAACCAAGGGTAATGTTTTGTCAGTGGTTCTAAAACAAACTTAGGCACGACCAACATTTTTCTAAACGTGTACTATTTACTGATGAGGCGTCATTTACGCGAAAAGGTATCGTAAATTTTCACAGTTTACATACATGGGCCGATGAAAACCCACACTCTCTAAGAGTTGCAAATTCGCAGTATCAATTTTCCATCAATATTTGGGCTGCTATTATTGAAAATCACATAATTGGTCCTGTTGTTCTACCGAATCGTCTTGACCATGAATCATATTTAAACTTTTTACAAAATGATTTGCTGTTGTTACTACCGCTTTTTATGAGAAATGGTACAATGTGGTTCCAGCACGATGGTGCGCCCGCACATTTTGCAGCAGTTGTAAGAACATATTTAGCCAACACATACGGTCACCGATAGATTGGTCGTGGAGGTCCGGTGTCATGGCCACCTCGATCTCCGGACCTGAATCCTCTCGATTTTTATTTGTGGGGTAATTTAAAATAAATAGTGTATAAAACACCAGTAAATACACGAGAAGAATTGTTGGGAAGAATAGAATATGCATTTGACAGCATTAGAGAAGATCAAAATATTTGCAGAAGAGTAAGAAGATCTTTGCGCAGAAGGTTAAATAATTGTAACGACGCTAATGGTGGTCACTTTCAACATTTTCTTTAGCTTTGTTATTAAAGTCACTTGAGTAATGTACAAAAAACAAGAGTTTGGAAAAATCATGGTGTCTTTACGATTACTTTTTTCATTTTTTATTTTTATTTTTTATTTATCATTTTTTATCAATGTTTGTAATATTCATTTCAATGTTTATCACCAATAAGTTTTACGTAGGTTAGTTATTTGCACGTTTATTGCTGTAATGTTTACTGTATGTTTTGTTTTTCATATTCTTATGGTTGCAGTAAACATATATTTTTATTATTATTATTATTACGCCGACTAATCGGTACTTTGCCCCTTTTTATAAAATTAATCATATCTCCTAGGGGATACCCTGAACGAAAAAATACCAAGAGGTAGCTTTTGTGGCTTATGTAATAAGTTTCATAACTGATGTATCAAAATTGGAAAAAGACAGTGGCGCACATATTTTTCCCCAAATGAATTTTTACAGTTACCCCGTACGCACGCCACTGACGCAGTTGTAAGCAGATTCTCACTTGAAAATATGCACTTTCATAATACACTTTCAAGTTCCAAGTTTCATTAAAATCAATCCAGTGGTTTTGAAATTATTTATAAAAAATTAAAAAAAAAAAAATCAACTCCCTGTATATTGGAAACTATGCGTTTCCGGGCCCATGTGCACAGTAACTTTTTTCTTATTTTTTAGTAAGGAATTGCCCCACGAGCGATGGTGCATGTTTTTTGAAACAGCCTGTATATATATATATATATATATATATATATATATATATATATATATATATATATATATATATATATATATATATATATATATATATATATATAGTTATCACACAGATAACTTAAAAAATGATAGGCCGATTTTGATAAAATTTTCTGAGTAGCTTTTTTTTGCATTTGGCTTGGATAAGTTTGTTAGCCAGGAAAATCGGCCCAGGTTTTTCCGGAAAATGATGTGTTTTCTTTCGTAAAAAAATTATATCTCCGAAAATAACAAAATAAGGGCATCCAAATTTGATAGGCGTATTTTCATTAGAAAGGGTGAACCATGCATCGACATCTAGGACTCTGAGCTTAAAGACAAAAAAGTTATGGGCGGTTAAAAAAATGGGTTTTCCTCAAAACGTCAAAGTCGCGATTTAAAACGTCAAAAGAGGCAAAAAACCTGTAACAAATATGGATTATGTAAAGAAAATGTCACAAGAAGAGTATTTTGCAAACCATTAAGTTTCAGCTTCAACCCTCATTGTCTTTCATTGTGCTAAAATATTTCTAGAAAATTCATTTCAAATATACCCTTTCACTGATGCATTGGCGATAGTTTTAGTTAAGTTTATGGTGTAACGGTCTATAATTTTTAGCTACATTTCGTAGAAAAAATTAGTTAATGGGGAGACTGCAACTTTTGAATTTTAAAAAGATTTATTCAAATGAGCCTAAACTAGGTCCCCTAGAATCCACATCCGGGTTACTTTCAGTTTTTATCTATTTACATATATATAAGATCACGCAATTCTACGGTAAAGCTCAATATAATTGTAATTATAAGGAAGGACAAAAAGTTGTGTACGTTAATTATAGGATGTCTTGAGCTACATTTGATAAAATTATTATTCCAATAACAGGCTGGCCCATAGGTCGTTGGTGATACCTACACTTTTTTTACACCCTTATATTATTCCATTTTTGCATTTTTTATCGAAATATGAGGCATGTTTGTAACAAAAAATCGAGACGCAGTAAGTGCGTTTCGGTAGCGAATTGTCAATAAATGCTTCAAATTACAATGACTCAATTTGCTATTACCCTAAGGTTTGTTGGCTAGAAAACCAGTTTTCTCGGAAATATTTTAAGTTTATTTTCGGAAAATTTTTGTACATTTTCACACAATAAGTTATTTTGATAAAATATGGTACATTGTTTCTTTTATATAGGCTATACCGGTAACCAGATTGATGCCTGCTTGCATTATAGAGGCATAGTTGCTATTAAAATAATTTTATTAAAATTCACCTCCATAACGCAATTTCTGCGTCCAGAATTTTTTCGTTGAGCTACTTAACACTGACGTTATGAATAATTTAATTCTTTTTCTCACCTAGTGAGACAGTAGTAGCATTAGGGATGTACTTTAAACAACAAAAAACTGCTCTTTAAATACGTACTTCAGTAAGATAACTGCACCATATGCCGTTTCAGAAAACACATTTTCACGTTGGTCAGTCCACCCTCAATATATGTGCCGACAATATGTGGATTTGTGTATGTGTGTGTATCTTCATATGTGTTTGTGTGTATGTGCATATGTGTGCTCACCCCTCCGTGGCCTCTCACTATTCTGCATTCAGACAGCATCATTCAGCTAGCTGGTGGATGTGTGTGTGTATATGTCCTTACGTCCTTCTGCTAACTCACCCCTGTTGGTCTAAAACCCGCTTGCAACCTGCCACTGTATGCACCGTGTCTTCCAGAGATGCCCAACACCATAAACAGATTTATCAAGGAGGGTTAGTTGTACTCCTGGCACTATAGAATGCCCCATACAGAGCTGGATTAACCGAAAATATGAAAATATGTCACTAAGTGAAGATTGGAGCCTGTGATGAGAACTGATAAGTACACTTGGAGAACCCAAATCACCACAACACATCTTTTTACAGACCTGACGATCGTTTCACTGACAAGGTTTGCGTCATCAGATGATGAAAAATTATGTCCATTTTCGTCAGGTCTTAAAAAAGATGTGTCGTGGTAATTGGGTTCTTCAAGTGTACTTGTCAAAAATATAGGTTAATTCGGTAAGAAAAATGCATTCGTTATTGTAGAAAATTTTCATAAAATTTCTACAAACCTCAATATATATTTTGTCAAATTAAAAAATTTAGACGCAGCAAGTACGTTATGGTAGTGAATTTTCATAAGAATTGTACACTACTAGTAAGATATACTATTAAAACAAATTTTTTAAATTTAAATGGACCTTGGAGATCGGTTTTAGAGTCCCAGTTAGCGATTATTTGAAAAAATATATATTTTAGCTGGAGCTAAAAAATTAAAATTTGGTCTTAGATATAATATGTAAGTACTGCAAGTGTCTTAAAAAATTGTGTTACAAATTTCATTAAAGTTACAAACGTTTATCAGAAAAAAATAATTATTTACAGAGGGAATGTACCTGTCGAATTATAAATATGACAGGTGTTTTTCCATATTAATTGCTTGGATGGTTTTGTTTTAGTCAACCCATCCAGTTTTTGCAAACAATAAAAAACAAAAAAGGTTTTTTTATGTTATGGTAGAAAATTTTCGTAAAAATATTTCAAATCCGAAAGCTCAATAAATTTCCCATTAAGCCAGAATCTTCAATCTTGAACCATAGTAACACCTATGCAAACGCACGTGGGTAATAAATTAAAGAAAAACAACATATTGAGCTTCGTTTTGTTTTAAAAAACCTTTTTTTTTTGTTTATTATTTGCAAAAACTGGATGGGTTGACTAAAACAAAACCATCCAAACAATTAATAAGGAAAAATACCTGTCATATTTATAATTTGACAGGTACATTCCCTTTGTAAATAATTAATTATGTTCTGAAAAACTGTTGTAACTTTAATGAAATTTGTAACACAATTTTTTTAAAGACACTTGCAGTATTTACATATTATATCTAAGACCAAATTTTAATTTAGTAGCTCCATATAAAATATAATTTTTTTCAAATAATCGCTAACTGGGACTCTAAAACCGATCTCCAAGGTCCATTTAAATTTAAAGAATTAGTTTTAATAATATATCTTACTAATAGTGTGCAATTCTTATGAAAATTCACTACCATAATGTACTTGCTGCGTCTAGAGTTTTTTATAATTCGACAGGTACGTTCCCATTTATTTTTTCTGAAAAACGTTTGTAACTTAAATGAAATTTGTAACACAATTTTTTTAAAGGCACTTGCAGTACTTACATATTATATCCAAGACCAAATTTTAATTTAGTAGCTCCATATAAAATATATTTTTTTTCAAATAATCGCTAACTGGGACTCTAAAACCGATCTCCAAGGTCCATTTAAATTTAAAGAATTAGTTTTAATAATATATCTTTTAAATAGTGTACAATTCTTATGAAAATTCACTACCATAACGTACTTGCTGCGTCTAGAGTTTTTTGTGATACTGGAACCAATAAGTATAAGTTAGTATTTGTTTCACTTGCCAGGTAATTAAAAATATTGAAGAACACAAATAACGATAAGCATGTGCTACTTACATTTGATCAACAATTGTGTCAGAAACTTTAGGACCAAATCAAAAGAACACTTTTTAATAACAACTCTAACAGAACATGTAGAGATATAATATAAATAGCTTTATAACAACAAACGTGGCTAGTGGCTACTACTTCATGTAAGGATGCCTTGCAAAATAAAACCATAAACAATAATAACGAATCTTCGAATGTTTTGAGGTTAGATTGATATTGAAGATTAAATATATTTCTGGATTATAATGCTACTGGCGCTGAAGCATCGGAAATTAGTACTGAGCTTATAGTTTTAAACCATTTCATTGAAGTGAAACTTCTGTTTGGTATATTCTGTAATAGGTATAACAAAACATTTCAGTTTTAATAAACGTAAAAACACGTTGAGTGTCTCGTGTTTCGGCGTCGGCAGTCGGCGACTCTCGTTTCGCAATGACAGTTGGCCTACCATGCAGCGGTGTCAGATTGAGTAAATTAGAATTTATGATAAATGAAATGAGAAATTATTGATAACTCAACATTTATTAATATTAAGCCACATTTATTAGATGGATTAATTTTTTGACGAACTTTTATTTGTCATTAATAAGTACAAGTACGTGTTATTACCATATGTTTTACATTTTAAGATTTAAATGAAATTTTATTAATTGTGACAACCCGGCTCCTTTATATTTAATTGTCTGGTGACTGGGGCTCTATTTGAATTATCTCTTCAAAATTACGCATTCACAGTCTGACAATCCGAATCAACATTGAACCTTGGAAATGCTGTTGAAATTTGAATTGATATCTTAGACTGTTCATTCGTTTATTATTTTGATTTTTAATAACTCCTGTCTTGTATGCCGTTTAATTTGAAATTTGGTTAGCAGTTATATTTTAACGTCTCCTATATATACGCAAATTTTAATTCGAAACACTTCAATATTTCAAAAAATATTGCGTTTTCAAAATTTTCTTAACATTTTTTTCTAAGAAAAATTAGACGCACGGTGCCCATCTACGAAGTTATCCAAGCCATTAACAAAGTCAAGGTAGTTCCCAAATTTGGTCGAAATCAGTTAAGTATTTTTTGAGTTAGCCGTTGGATACATACATATATATATATATATATATATATATATATATATATATATATATATATATATATATATATATATATATATATATATATATATATAAACATATAAAAATTGAAACTGATCCCGGATATGGGTTCTAGAGGCCCTAATTCGTGCTCATTTGACATTTTTTCCAAAAGTCTTACCATTGATACCGCTCTATTGGTGAATTTTCTTAATGAAAAGTCACTAAAAATAGTTTTATTTTAAATTTTATAACAATATCTTATTATTGCTCAAATATGGTGAATATCTAATACAGACATAGAAACGGTTCCTGTGTCTTCGCAAGTGCTTAGTTTCTTCTCTGCAACCGATTTCGCTTTTCACGACATCGGCTAGTGAAGTCAAAGAACAAGTTGCTACGTCTGTATTTAGATCAGAGTGTAACATTTTTCAGTTATTTGATTAGCGAATTTTCATGCGAAAAATTTTCTTTGAATATCGATATTTCTCATTACAGTCTTAAGTTAAATTTCTTGAAACCTACATGTTTCTAATTTTTTTTTGAAAGAAACTTTTATTTAGAAAAAATTCTAAATGTTAAAAATATTTAGTGAACATTTGATAAATCATTTTTATTTTCATGAAATTTCGTGCAAAAACATCGTTTTAGAGCATTTTATTAAAAACTCTTTCATCTAATTTTGTATGCAATTTTCTTCAGCTAATATTTTACACGAGTTTTGCGGAAAAAAAAATTTAAACGTATTTTTGTAAGCAACTTTTTTAGCGCAGTTTTGTGATTTTTTTTATAAGTCTGCACCCACAAATAATAGTTCCTCGGGTCCTTGTTGAGTTATCTAAACAGGTAGATGAACCACCATCCTGGTCTTTCTAAATTCATAATTCTAATCCACTCAATTTAATTTCATTCAGACATTCTAATTCTGTCGACCCAATCTGAACAAACCATTTAGCCATGTAAGGCCAGATGTATTCTCAACACAACTAGAATCGTATACCGGTTTTGCTCTAATTAGATCTCGTCAGTACGGTATACTAATTGCAGTGTGAACACACCTATAAAGTAATACGGCTATGGTAGCCAACCTCACAGCACATAGTGATATATACGATAGGAGTCGCCATCTCGTTGCGGACCCAAATAGTATGTTGTCACGACAGCTCCAAATAACACAGAGTGTTATAAAATAGAGACCGTACAACCAACTAACAATTTTGTAAATTGTCAGCCTTGACCCATTTCTTCCCTAATAAGGGACAATGTATGTAAGGCTAGATGTATTCTCACAACAATTAAGTCCGTAGACCGGTTTCGCTCTAATTAGACTGGGGGAGAAAGAGCTTGTTTTCTTTCCCCAATGTTTTGCAGGTGGATTGATCCCACACCCTCGCTAACTAGTCGGCTTTGCTAATTAGCGTTGGAAGAAGAATATGTTGAAGATGTGGACTGTATGTGGACTGTATTTATAACTCTAGGTGCACTGGATTCCAGAAGATTTCAATAATACACTTTTCATGTTTATATATGTTGTATTGTTACTATATACACTTTGAACATAACATTTATTTACAATTTGCGGTTTTACACTTGATTGAATGGGTTATTCAGGAGATTTCACAATCTTATTAGCTACTTGCTATTGCATTTAACTGCGCGTATACTTTCTAATTTTGCAGAAAACACTGACTTTTCACTGTAATACTGTACTAACGGAATTTCTGTAGGAAGATTGGAGCTTGAACTGAAGTGGCGTAATCACACTAGCGATGTTTATGTAGAAGATCGGGATCTTAGAAGTCCCAAAAAGCGATGAAAATGAGATTCGTTGCAGAACGGCATTGTAGAATTGAACTGGCTTAAACACACGAGCGATGTTTAAGTGGAATATTTGAAACTCAGGGTTCCAAGGAGCGAAGAAGGAGCGAAGAAGATGAGATCTGGCGTAAAACTGACTGTACCTTACGAAAGGCTTGCTATTATCGAGCTTTCGCGTAACGCTGGGTGACGTAGTTGACATAACATAATGAAAGTAATACAGAATGGCCAACTAGGTAGAAGCATTATTCCTAGTGAAGAAAATCCACTGGGTGCATCTTAATACGTCAAAGACAGCTAAAGCTATTTACAACAAAGGGCCTAACGGTATATAAGTATTC
This sequence comes from Tillus elongatus, assembly GCA_964006375.1. Taxonomy (NCBI): domain Eukaryota; kingdom Metazoa; phylum Arthropoda; class Insecta; order Coleoptera; family Cleridae; genus Tillus; species Tillus elongatus. The sequence continues at coordinate 21,481,003 of OZ023262.1, read as the reverse complement.
TTTGTATGGCATTGTTCATGCGTAAACCTAATGCGATACAGACGTCTAGAGGATAAAGATTACCAGCAGATTGGAAATGATTGTGAAATCCAGAGATAAATAATTCCAGGTAGAAACTTAAATGATAGTGCAACCGAATGAAAGTAAAGAGACAGGGAGCGTACCAATTATGTTTCTCCAACATAGACCTCGTCAGTACGGCAGGCATACAATTTGCAGCGAGAAAGCACCTATAAACTCCTATCTTACATCTCACTATGTGCTGTGAGGTTGTCTACCATAGCCGTATTACTTTATAGGTGTTTTCTCGCTGCAATTAATATGCTGTACTGAGGCGCTCTAATTAGAGCGAAACCGGTCTACGGTTCTGATTGTGGTGAGAATACATCTAGCCTTACATACATTGTCCCTATATTAGGGAAGGAATGGGTCAGGGCTGAAAATTTACAAAAGTGTTGGTTGGTTGTACACAGTCTCTATTTTATAACATTTTGTGTTATTTGGAGCTGTCGTGACAACATACTACTTGGTTCTGCAACGAGATGGCGACTCCTGTATTAAACCATTTAGCCTTTTTTTGCCATTACATTTGGTCCTATCTAGCCGGATGTAAACAATACACCACGATCCTCTATATTAATTCATTAAAAAATTCTTTAAGACGTTACCGCTTGATATCGAAGTTTTTTCAATGAAAATTCGCTGAAATGTATAGTGTACCTAATTCTCATAATCCGTTCCTGTATGTAGGTAGTAAAAGCGAGCCCCCGCAGCTTGTTTTCCGTACACTTTTTATTCAGTCATTATCATTCTAATTATTGGAGGACGCAGGGTGCGGTGTATCGAATAACCAACATAACTAAGTGGCAGGCAGTGCACCAGCTCAATGCGCTCTCCTCATTGCCAGTCCCGAATAATGATCCCTGCTCCAGGAGAGACTGGATGGCTGGCCAAGTGATTAGCTGCATTGTCTGATGAAATATTGGAGCATCAGTTACTAAAAAATCTGTCGCAGAAGATCGCAGATGTTTACAAAAGGGAGGGCGAGTGATTGTTAAAAATGTGGCCAGATTGGTAAAGTATCTATGACGGGCCTCATTCACTTGCCGTATGTTCTAGTTTAAGTACATTGTTTGGATGTGGAGGGCAGTGGGTGGCAAATGGATAAAAAAAGAATAAAATACATGTTTTATCAATAAAATAAGTAGGTTCTTATCACGATCCCTTATTTATAGTTGATTTCATAAACCTGGGTGTTGCATTTATTCGGTCTTTTTAGTAAATTGTCTTAAAAAGATTAACTAATGCGGAGATCCCGACATAAGAATTTTGAAAAAATTCCTAGGAAACATAGCGTGGGTCAGCTTCAATTTTAATATGTTTAGAGGGTGTTTAAAAAAGACGTGGCAATATTTAAGGGGTTGATATCCCAGGTCATTTTATGAGAAAAAGTTCCCATAAACATAGATGCTAAAATGCATTGTCAAGATACAAGGTGTTGATTTTTTTGTAAAATAACGATTTAAAAAAAATAATTCTAATATCTGCTCACCGATTGTTTTGAAATTTGGCAGCGTTGTGTGTAGAAATAATGGGCTGATTTGGCCCTAATTAGATTAAGATTGTTAAGTCCATTGGCATTAGGGGGGACACCTCAACAAAAATTATTGTTCGTGTTTGTGATTTTCTGTATGATAAATGGACATGCCATAAGAAGGTTTTTATTTTTTATCGTGTAAACGATTCAAGATACGGAGAAATTTCAAGAGACAAAAAACTTGTAGTTTTAGTTTTTTTTATCTCAAAATAATATACAAATCATATTGCAGTCAGTGGCGTACATTTTTATGTCATTAAATGTTGTTGAGGTGACCACACAATTTCATCCTCTGAAACAAGAGGTGGGAACGTGCTCTTGCAGACATTATTTTTGAGAGGACTTTGTTTTTGATGTGGCTATCAACGAGTTTTTTGCCTCAGAAAGAATGCGGACATAGAGGTTTCTTGCATCGTTAAATGCTTGACGGTTTTCCTGACTGGGATTGTGCAGAAGCGTTTTGTGAGCTGTGACTCTTTAAATTCAGACCTTGTCACATGATTTAGAGAACCAGGACCTTTGAGTGGCTGAAGAGGTTTTCTGTGTACGTGGGATAAATAATTACATGCCAGCTTGGATGATTTCGGTGACGTTTTGTAAGATATCAGAGGGGTCAGGATGAGAGAAGCATACAGACGCCCATGGAAATGAGGAAAAGTAATTCCGCATTTCGCCCCAGATCTCGGAGTTGTAGTGCCAAACGATACGTTGGTGTGATGACTGTGTGTCCTCGGGTTGCATTGCGCAGGAAGCAGTGACAATGCCGTGGTCTGAGCGACCAAGGGGGGCGGTGACTGAAGTCTTATGGCATTCAGGTTTTGTAGTAAGGAGATCCAAGTGATTTGAGCTGTGTGTTGGGATCCGAAGACAGTAAGTAGGTTGCTGAACTATATTGGCTAAAGAATTGCTGACTGCGAAGGCCTCCGCTGCTCTCCCTTGTGGATCGGTGTTTGAAGATCCTAGCCATTCCTTGTTATGGACATTGAAGTCACCAAGAATAGTGACCTCGCAGGAAGGATATTCATGATGATTCCCATCTAAAAATGCACAAGTATACAGAGTGATCCATTAAAAAAAACAAAGTTGGTGGCGATTTCCGGTATAACCGAAAGTGAATGTAATCAAATATGCCTAACTTTTCAAATTTTTTCATAGGTCAAAACTTCATAAACCTGTAACGACCGGTCTCGCTGAGACACCCTGTATATGTATCTATACGGCTTAAAAGCTCTGAGATACGAATAACCAAATATAGAGCAGGGAGCCACTAAGTTTGACGAAAGATTAGAGTACATTTGTGTCTGTATCTACTTGTGTATGGCTGCGTTTAGGTGTGTTTGTGTCTGTGTGGATGTGTGTGTAGCTGTTTGTGTTTGTGCGGGATATCAAACGGATTGCAATAATTAGATTTAACATGGTGGAGAAGCAAGTTAGTTATCCTTACTTACATAACGTGTTGGGGTCCTTCTGGTTAATATTAAAGCCGGACTTTGGGCTTTCGGGTTACACGATCAATCATTTAAATGTTGTACCTGGATCACTCCGTTTACAGTTACTCTAACTATTTGGGTATCTCTTACTTTGAAACTGAATTTAATAATAATTAATACATTACCTTAAAGTTTTGATATTGTAAGTTAGGGACGCATATTAGAAATCCTAAACAATACAACACTAAGGGTCTAATTATTAATATTATTACACGTATATAATCCACAGCAACACAAAACATTCATATGTATTTTGGAACAAGGTGGTTATTAAAAAGCCCTTTTCCTGTTTACCTTATATACAGTGTGAAGTAGCGAAACGAAATGAATTCAGTAATTCAATTATTGTGTATACTAATACAAAATCCTAAAACACGTCAATTCTAGATTAAAAGTGACATCCTGCTACGTGAAAACATCACCCATACATCCAACCCCTTTGCAGTGACAATTGCAAGCCCACATTATTTTTAAATAGAAACTATGTTTATATAAATAAATAAATAAATATATATATATATATATATATATATATATATATATATATATATATATATATATATATATATATATAAATGACACCCTCCGGTCCAATAGCTCAGAACAGCTTGTGCGGGGGGAGGTTACATAGAAAAGACAACGGACGCAAACCCAACACATAGTGACATAAACTTCCACCACCGGGAATCGAACCCGGATACTTTGTGTAGCAGCCATTCGTTCCACAGCACCACACACACACATATATATATATATATATATATATATATATATATATATATATATATATATATATATATATATATATATATATATATATATATATATATATTATTATTATTATTTTTGTTAAGGTTTACACCTAATATTGTTTTAAAATGTGTAAAATGTGATCTTTGTATTTTATATAGATGTAGGTTATAGGTGGTAGTGGACTTTTCCTTTAAGTGATAGTAAAGGATTTTTTCACGCCTGAGGAGGTACCACCCCTTACATCAAGGCGCCGGAGAAGTCCCAACGGACGATTCCGGTTCTGGTGTATAAGTCGGTTTCCTTTATAAATAAAAAATGATGATGGCTCCTCCTTGTACAAAAGATTCCGAAGATAAAATACTTCTCCATTCGGATCTCCAGGAGAGGGGTGTGCAGGGAGCGCCGGCATTAAGATTTAACATATTCTTCTCGAATATATGTGGCCTAAATTCTAACCTGAACTCCGTCCACCATTTCCTCCAGGCTAATAGGCCCCAACTCCTCTTCCTCGTCGAAACCCAAATCAGTGCAAAAACAGCAACTAGTCACCTTAATTTCCCAGGGTATGACCTTCCTACTTCCTTTAGCTTGCATGGAGGCGTGTGCGCATACGTCCATAGCAATCTACCCTGCACCAGACTACCCAATTTTGAAGCTCGAAGAAAAGACATTCTTTGGATGAAACTCTCTCTCTCTCAGAGCTGCAACTAAATTCATCTGTTACGTTTCCTGGTCACCTTCTGACAACAACTTTGTCCAGCTCTTCGACTACCTGTCTGAAAAATCCGACCATCTGATTCCTGAATATTTTTCCTCCGAGGTCACTATTCTTGGCGACTTCAATGTCCATAATAAGGAATGGCTAGGATCTTCATATAACCGATCCACAGCAGAGCAGCGGAAGCCTTCGCAGTCAGCAATTCTTTAGCCATAATGGTTCAGCAATTTACTTACTTTCCTCACATCCCAACACAGAGCTCAAATCCCTTGCCTCTCTTTCTTACTACAAAATCTGAATGCTATAATACATATATCTCACAAAACGTCACCGAAATTATACAAGCTGGCATGGAATTATTTATTCCACGTATACAGAAAACCTCTTCAGCCAGCTAAAAGCCCTGGTTCTCTAAATACTGTGATAAAGCCAGACTTGAAAGTATCAAAACTCACAAAACGCTTCTACACAATCTATTTGGAATAATTTCTGCAAGAGCACCTTCCCACCTCTTGTCTCAGGGGATTAAATTGTTTCTACAGCCCTGGGCAAGGCTAAACTTTTTGCCTCGTTGTTCGCCAGCAATTCTACTCTCAACCCACCACCAAATGTTCAACCACCAACAGTCCCCAATGTCGCACATAAATTGACGGATATCATTTGCAAAACTAAAAAGGTACGAACGATGCTCTCTTCTCTTAACACCAGGAAAGCCTCTGGCCTTGACGAAATCCCAGCAAATGTTCTCAAAAACTGCGCACCAGAACTTGCTCCTGTCTTGACTCGTCTGTTTCAGACTCCTTACAATAGAGGCATATTCTTTGTAACTGGAAAACTGCTCGAGTAAAACCCGTCCCCCAGAAAGGATCCAAAACGCTTCCTAGCAACTACAGACCTATTTCTCTCCTTTCAGTCGTCTCTAAAGTGATGGAAAAGTATATAAACATCAAATTACTAAAATTTCGTGAAAAACACAGTCTATGGAACTACACGGTGAATCCCAGATTGTCGCTCTAGACATATACAAAGCATTCGACCAGGTCAGGTCAGGTCAGTAAGCCTTCGTGGTGTGTTCTTGTAATATATATATATATATATATATATATATATATATATATATATATATATATATATATATATATATATATATAATCAGTGTAAGTATATTTAAAAGAAATTTGTATTACAAATTTCATTAAAGTTATACAGAAGATTTCCAGAAGGAAAGTTAATTCATATTTATAAAAGCAAAGTATCGGCCAAATTATAAACGCAGTAGTTCTTTTCCCTTATTAAATCGCCAGTATGATTTCGTTTTAGTCAACCTAATCAAACTAGTCTTTTCAATATCAACAATAACAAATCTATAATTTCAGACTTAAAGGTGACAAACTTATTTAGGCGTTTTAAACAAAAAATGAGACCTTGTTCATAACGTTTGAAATCTGTGCACTATTGTTTCTCCAAATGTCAAAATAAAACATAAAAAAGCATACATTTATTGAGCTGGATTAGATTGCGTAATCTTCTGCTTAGGGGGCAAACGCGATGCCCCCTGCGCCGTCTAGGCACAGGTCAACTAACGTTTTATTCGCGTGATTCTTCAGATCGGCTTGATGCCCGGGATATTATATACAAAGTATACGTAACAATTAATTACAGAATTAGTAGAATTACCATTGAAACACATCCCACGACTGTTTCTGTCTTACATGGCGTCTTATCTTTAAGTTTAGAGATAAGAGAAACTATTGTAGAATAATTTTTATAGAAATTTGGCTTCATTTTGTTTACATTTTCGCTATATTATTCTCGCATAATATATCTATGCTACGCTAAAACTGTATTTTGGGCCATTAGTGTATTTTAATAATTGATTGAATTCCCCAGTTAAATAACAATCACTTGGCAGATTTTTTATTTCATGTCGTCGGTCATTTTCCATAATTGCGGCCGAGATTTCACGATTGTTGGTTCGGGTAGTATGTTTATAATGCCTGGTATATATTTAGTTTGGTTACCGTTGATGTATGGTTTATGCCTGTTGTATGAATCAATCTACGCGTGGCAGTTAACTGCTCTGCCTGTCAGGCATTGGCCTCTAACCACTAAGTCGTTTCAACGCATGTCTCTGGGATTTTGTTTTTAATTTGTAGAAAACTCTAAATATTGTGTACCAAATACTTAAAATTCACGAAATAGGTTTACTTGCGCTATTTCTGGCCACATGTAAAGTGTCATTCCAGTTACTCTGATACTTACAAAAATACAGCGTTTTAAAAAAGTTTAAAAGGCGAAATAACGAATTCGACCGCGGTTTTCGCCCGAAAATTTTTTTTGCCAAATTTGATTGAAATCCGTTTAGTATTTTTTGAGTTATCGCTCGAATACATACACACACACAAATATATATGTATATATATATATATATATATATATATATATATATATATATATATATATATATATATATATATATATATATATATAAGTGTAAAAAAAAATTAAACGGACCTTGGATTTGGGTTCTAGGGACTCAAGTTGGCGTCATCTGAATAAATTTTTTAAAAGCTTTTCACCCTGGCCTCTCTAACAGTGAATTTTTCTTAATGAAAATTCGCTAAAATTCAAAAATATTGAAGTAGTTCTATTTGAAATAATAAAGTTGACACTTACCTCCGGTACAACCGGAAATGCCACCATTGTGAAAATATTTTAGCCAAGTTGTCCCTATTGAGAACAGATTTTTGAAAAATTTTTAATTGATACTTTTTGAGAAATCAATCGATGCTATTTCCGGTGGGATACATTGTTCAGATCCCGCTTGCAAATATTAAAATATTGTATAATTATACGTATTATTTTCCAGTTGTATTTAAATGTGTGTGTGTGTTCTGCTTCTTTAACGTCGGCCTATTTCCGCGACTATGGCCAATCACCGACGCCAGGGAGCAGTTTCACCTCATCGTCCTGGAAATTTTGCCGAACCCCTGCCTTTCTGTAAGAAGGGTAGGGATCTTTAACGTGCCCAACATCTCATGGACATGGGACCGACGGCTTTAGGCCCCCTCCGAAGGGCGGAACGTGCAGACATTCAACTTGCTCAAATACAATGCCAGAACCTCGGTTGTTGTTAATTGTACAGTATGTACTGAAAAAGTGAAAGGAGTAGCCCGGGATCGAACCCAGTACCCTTTGGTTCAGAGGCACACGTTCTTACCTCTGAACCACCGACGCTCTTAGTTGTATTTAAATAAGTCTTGTATTGATTATTAGCATGGCGCATATATCCTTATTAATCAACTGACAGGCAGTAATTTTTTGCAGAGCAGACATAGCTCGTATAGCGAGTATCTTTTATATATACCATGTATATAATATCACCCTTCCCTGAATTTTCCTATTCCAAAAAATGCATTTTTTAATTTTATTACTCCCTAAGCATTATTAATTACACAAGACCCTCACTTTCCGCAAATGGAATTACAAAAATACATTTCACATACACGTACCTTGTGAGGGTAAGGGTAGTCTTAAAATTAAAAACCTCTACGCACACATACGTATACTTTGACTGGCGCAGTCCTCCACCTGTACAACACTCATTGTATTTTTGTCTAATTCATCCCGGTAGCTGTGAAATTATGTATTAATAAAGCCAGTAGCCATTCCATTTGCATGAGGGGTCCCCTTAGGGGCAGCACATCGCAATAAGAAGACCTGCTCTGTAATGGATCCATTAAGAGCAGTGGCCAGTTTAGGCCGGAGCGGAGGAGAGAAGCCAGTTAACTCTGTGGCGCTTCTCAGTTGGCCATGATATGATTACATTCGAGAGATGCAGGTTTATACGGCCCTCTGCGGACACACTGAGGTTGCCGTCGGAGCTACGGGTCACCAGGTGACGATTTGTCACATCTCCAAGGCGTAGAACACGCTAATGCTATTTCGCGGACACTCACCAGAGGATTAAGCTCCAGCGTTTTCATTGTTCGTTTCAACAACGGAAGATTTTGAGCACATACAAAGTTACTAACGAAATTATACACAATTAACAAGTTTGTTTTAGTTTCATGACTACGCGTCTGATTCTTGTTTTACTGTTGTAGCAGTGGAATCTTTAGACCAAGGAATATTTATAACTTTGCTCTAGGGTAATGCATCATAGTTAATGGGACACGAACTATTTAGCATATACGAAAATATATATAGCGAAATTTTTGTTTACAGCTAGTGTAACCGATCTTTTTACTATAAATTTTGTGTTTATAACTATAAATAAACGAACTAAAAAAATTAAACCGACTTTAAAATAGGCACTAAAGAGCAAAAAATAACTTACAGGTTACAGGTTTTATTCAAAAGACAAAAATTAATTTAAATTAAATATTATTATATGCACTACCTACTTATCAACACAATAATACTTAGCGATGTAAACAGGTTCATTAGAAACGGATTCTAATTCGAATGAAATACCTAAATATGTTGTTAATGATCAAATACCAACCCACGCTCACGCATTCCGCCGCTTGTGCGGAGAAACTTGCGATCCGGCGGAAGTGGACCTAGCCTATCTACCTACTACGTGATTGGCTGACTTGGCACCGACTTTGAAGTCAATTTAATTTTTAGTGAATGTTCTTGAAACAAAATTCAATAATGAGATCGCGACTTTTGATTTTTGAACAAATTTACACAAATGAGCGCTACTTAGGACCCCTGGAACCCAAATCCGAAGTCGGTTTCAGACTCTATATGCTTATATATATATATATATATATATATATATATATATATATATATATATATATATATATATATATATATATATATATATATGTGTGTGTGTGTGTGTGTGTCACACCGATAACTCAAAAAAGAATGCGCCGATGACGATCAAATTTACTGAATACCTTCCATTTCAATTGGCTTAGATAAGTTCGTTAGCCAGAAAAATCTGCCCAGCCCAAATAGGTTAAACATTGCTTTGTTTTAATTACACAGACGGATTACCGGTCCGTGCCAGTTCTGAGCTGATTTTTAATGCCTCTAATTTTGACCACGTTAATTATAATGCATCTTTGTAAGAAGATACATTCGAGATGCAGCATGTGCGTTATGGTGGCGAATTTTTATTTAAATGTGCTCAGTGCAAATAGATTAAACAATGCTTTGTTTTAATTAGACAGTCGGATTCCCTCGGTTCGTCCCAGTTCTGAGCTGACGTTTAATGTATCGAATTTCGACCACGTAATTATAATGCATCTTTGTAAGAAAAGAAATTCCGGACGCAGCTAGTGCGTTATGGTAGCAAATTTTTATTCAAATCTGCTCAGTCCAAATAGATTAAAAAATGCTGGGTTTTAATTAGATAGTCGGATTCCCCGGTCCGTGCAAGTTCTGAGCTGACCTTTAATGTATCGAATTTCGACCACGTAATTATAATGCATGTTTGTAAGAAAAGAAATTCGGGACACAGCAAGTGCGTTATGGTAGCGAAGTTTTATTAAATGCTTCAAATTTGAATATAGCTCAATTTGCTATTAACCTATAAGGTTCGTCGGCCAGGAAACTAGTTTTTTCGGGAAAATTTAAAGTTTATTTTCGAAACGTTTTTGTCAATCTTCATCCTTTAAGTTTTTCAGTACAAACTGGAACATTAAAATCAACCGAGATTATGGCATTATATTTGAGCAAGTTGAATATCTGCACGTTTCGCCATTCGGAGGGGGCGTAAAACCGTCGGTCCTGTACCCATGCGATGTTGGGCACGTTGAATATTTCTATCCTCCTTACGGAAAGGCAGATAGTGAGGTGAAACGGCTTCCTGGCGTAGGTGATTGGCCTTAGTTGCAGAAATAGGCCGACGTTAAAGAAACAAAACAGACACCGCATGTTTTGGAGTCATGTTGAAGAGGTTAAGAAAATTTAGTCTGAGATCTGAATCTGCCTACACTTTAGATCGGAGGATAAGTATGGGCTGTCTAGCTACAGCAACACTACCCAAACTTATGACTAACTGTTATGAGTCAATGGGACTTAATTAACGTTGATATGTGAATTTAATATAGAAATTTTGTAGATAACAAAATTATAATTTCAGGCTCAAAGGTGACAAACTTATTTCGGTGTTTTAAACAAAAAATGAGATCATGTTCAAAGTGTATGAAATTTGTGCTCTATTGTTTCTCCAAACGTCAAAATAAAACATAAAAAAATTCTGGACGCAGCAGGTGCGTTATGATAGTGAATTTTCATAAAAATGTTTTTAATAACAAATATGTGTGTTTTTTTAAGAAAGCAGGCATCAAATTTGGTTACCAGTATAACCTATATAGTAAAAACAATGTGCCATGTTACATCAAAATAACTTTATTGTGTGTATAAAAATTTCCAAAAGTAAACTTAAAGTGTTCCCGAAAAAACACGTTTCTTGGTCAACCTTATAGGTTAATAGCAAATTGAGCTGTTCAAATATGAAACATTTGATCAAAATTAGCTACCATAACGCACTTGCTGCGTCCAGAATTTCTTTTCTTACAAACATGCATTATATTTCGATGGAAAATGCAAAAAAATGCAATAACATAAGGCGTGTTTGATTAAAAAAAAAAGGAAATTTGTATCACCAACGACTTATGGGCCACCCTGTGATTGTAGAAATATTATTTTAAGATGTAGCTCAAGACACCCTATAATTAATATACAGAAAAATTTTTCATATCTTATATATTGAGCTTTATTGATTTTTTTACGAAAATTCGACAAAAATTATATATCAATAAACGATAAACTCTATAGCTAAGGTTACTGCCAGGCATCAGAGAAAGGTTCTATTTGAAATGAATTTTCTGGAAACATTTTAGTAAAATGAAGGACAATGACGGTTGAAACTAAGACTTCAGGGCTTGTAAAACATCCTTCTTGAGACATTTTATTTCTATAGCCCGTATTATATTCAAGCTATTTGCCTAAATGTTGCCAATTTTGACATTTTAAATCGCCACTTTGACGTTTTGAGGAAAACCCCAATTTATTTTTCTTTAAATGCCTATAACTTTTTTGTCTTTTGACCTACATAGCTAGATTTTGGTATGTGACTTACCTATAAGAATTGAAACCTGCGTGCCAAATTTGGTTGCCCTTACTTTGTTAATTCCGGAGATATAATTTTTTTCGAAAGAAAACACAAAATTTTCCGGAAAAACCTAGGCAGATTTTCCTGGCTAACGAACTCATCCAAGCCATTTGCAAAAGGAACCTTCTTGAGACATTTTATTTCTATAGCCCGTTATATATTCAAGTTATTTGCCTAAATGTTGCTAATTTTGACATTTTAAATCGCCACTTTGACGTTTTGAGGAAAACCCCAATTTATTTTTCTTTAAATGCCTATAACTTTTTTGTCTTTTGACCTACATAGCTAAATTTTGGTAGGTAACTTACCCATAAGGATGTACCAAATTTGGTTGTACTTACTTTGTTAATTCTGGAGATATAAATTTTTTTAGAAAGAAAACACAAAATTTTCCGGGAAAACCTGGGCAGATTTTTCTGGCTAACGAAGTTATCCAAGCCATTTGCAAACGGAATTTTTTCACAAAATTTAAACAAAATCGGCCCATTATTTTTTGAGTTATCGGTGTGATACATATATATATATATATATATATATATATATATATATATATATATATATATATATATATATATATATATATATATATATATATATATAAATATATATATATATATAAATATATATATATATATATATATATATATATATATATATATATAAACATATAAAAATTGAAACTGACCCCGGATATGTTTTCTGGGGGGCCTAATTAGCGCTCATTTGAAGAAATTTTTTCAAAATTCAAAAGTCGGGATCTCCTCATTAGTGAATTTTTTTTAAGAAAATTCACTAAAAACATACATTTATCAAACTGGATTCAACCGCGTAACCTTCGGCTTATGAGGCAAAGCAATCAATCAATCAACAAAACTTTTATTTACATTAAGAGACATATTTACAAAAATATATACATATACATATTCTTGCTACAATATAAGCAATAATGTGAAACTTCTATTTTACAATATATTTTCACCTTATGTTTATTTGGTTGGTGTGTTAAAACTACACTTAAACTAATTATTCAACGAGGGTGCACTGCTAGGGTTGGGGGTTATAACTTTTCTTTGGATTTCTCAGGAAAATGTAGCTGCTGAAAAACCTGATTCAGATAACTGTTTATATTTAGGACATGCAGTCGCTTAGTTTACTGGTTTTATTTATATGAGTGATTTTATGATTCCTATCATTAATTTTATTTTTAGTTTTAATTATGGTTTGTTTCATTGAAAAGTTGCAGTTGTGTCTTACGGCGGTTATATTTTCAGTCAATTTGTTATTTGTGATTAACAATCTGAAAAATTTATCTGATGTTTTGTTTATATGTTCTCTAAGTGTTGGAATATTTGTTAAATGGTGCAGAGTACTGATGCGTGTATACCTGCTAAGACCAGTGACTAATCTTAGGCATTTATTTCGGAAACGTTGCAGAGGTAGAAGTCTTGTCTTTGAGACTCCACCCCAGACTTGACAGCCATTAGTGATGACCGGTCTTAGTACTGATGTATATATAAGTTTTTTTTTATATTATTTAGGTAGGGATTATTTAGAATGGAGTATAAGGTACGCATTGCAAGTCTGAGTAAAGTTAGGTGTTTGTGAAAATTCAGCCTTCTATCCAATTGTACCCCAAGGTATCTCACAGAGTCCTTAATTGTGATATTTTGGTTATATATTTTAAGCGGTGTATAAATTTTGTGGTTGTCTAGTTTTTTACTAAAAATTATGTTTTCTGACTTGTTGGCATTTAATTTAATTTTCCATTTATCGTAGTATTTCTGTAAAAAGTCAAGGTGTATTTGAATTTGCTTGTTCGCCACATGTCTGGAAAAGGAATGAGCGTAAATTGCGGTATCGTCTGCGTAGATTGCCATGTTTGTTTTGGCAAATTGGGGAATGTCTGCTATGTAGTAATTAAATAAATAAGATTGGTCCGAGAACAGACCCTTGTGGAACTCCGGCGTTAATGTTTTTCTTATTTGATAAAGTGCAGTTAATTTTTACCTGCAATGTCCGATTTTTTAGATAGCTGTAAATAAGTTTGACTAAAGTTGGTGGAAAATTGAATTTTATTAGTTTATATATCAGCCCTTCTAACCATACTCTGTCGAAAGCCTTTTCGATGTCCAGGAGAACCATAGCAGTTTCTTTGTTTTTATTAAAGTTTATTATTACGTCATTGGTAATTCTAGCTATTTGCATTAGCGTGCTGTGGTGAGGCCTAAAACCAAACTGTGTGTCAGGAATTATCTTTGACCTTGATTCTATTTTTTTTATTTGTAGTAAGATAATTTTTTCTACTAATTTACTGATGGTGTTTAGTAGACTGATTGGTCTATAGCTGTTTACGTCCGTGTAGGTTTTGCCCGGCTTGTGGATTGGAATGACAGTCGCTGTTTTCCAGCTGTTAGGAAAGTGGTGTAACTTAAAAATAGCATTTATTATGTTTGTCAGTTGTTCGAAAGCTTTATCCCACAAGTTTTTTAAAATAATGTTTTGTATTTCGTCTGGTCCGGGACACTTGTTGTTACGGAAGTTTCTTAGTTCGGACTTGATTTCGTCTGTTTTTACTACTATTGAGTTTATACATGTATTTTCTGGGGAGGATGTCCTGTTTAAGTAGTCATTTACTGTGTTAGTTATGTCTTTCTGTTCATTAGTAAGGTCAGGTTCCGTATTATGTATAGTCTCAAAGTGATTAGCTAAAGTATGAGGCAAAGCGGGACGTCTCTGAGCTATCTGGGTATACGTCAAAAAATGATTTGTTTAAGTGATACATTAGATCGGCTTCATGCCCGAGATATTATATTAAAAGTTCACGTAACAATTAGTAGAATTACCACTGAAAAACATCCCGCGACTGTTTCGGTCTTATGAGACGTCTTATGTTTAAGTAAGTTTAAATATAAAACAAACTATTATAGAATCATTTTTATACAAACTTGGCCAGATTTTGTTTACGTTCGTACTATACTATGCGACAACATAATATATCTATGCTGCGCTAAGACTGTATTTGAGGCCGTCCATAAAGCCACAAATATAGTGTCTTTTAATAATTGATTAAATACCCCAGTTAAATAACAATTACATGGCAAATTCTTAATTTCATGTCGTTTGTCAGTTTCCATAGCTGCGGCCGAGATTTCACGATTGTTGGTTCGGGTAGTATGTGTTATGCCTGGTATATATATATATATATATATATATATATATATATATATATATATATATATATATATATATATATATATATAGTTTGGTTACCGTTGATGTATGGTTTATACCTGTTGTATGAATCAATCTACGCCTGTCAGTTAACTACTCTGTCTGTCAGGCATTGGCCTTTGACCACTAGGTCGTCTCAACGCATGTCTTTGGTATTTTATTTTTAATTTGGAAAAAACTCTAAATATTGTGAACCAAATTAATTAAAATTTACAACATAGGTTTATTTGCACTATTTCTAGTTACGTGTAAAGTCTCATTTCAGTTACTCTGATATTTACAAAAATATAGCGTTATCAAAAAGTTTTCCCGATTTTCCACCGGAAAAACTTAAGCATCCAAGTTTTATTGAAATCAGTTTAGTATATATATATATATATATATATATATATATATATATATATATATATATATATATATATATATATATATATATATATATATAAATTTTAACGGACCTCTCGTGACCTCTCTATTAGCGAATTTTTCTTAATGAAAATTCGCCAAAATTATAGTGTTCTTGTTTTCGAGTTATTAAAATTATTTTGCAACTTTTTACATTTGGCGCATATCAAAAATTATGATACGGCGTTTTTGCCAATAGTTGGCGGATTCAATGAAAATGGCACCTTCAGAGATGATTTCGGTTTTAGTGAATTTTCTTAAAAAAAATTCACTAATGAGGAGATCCCGACTTTTGAATTTTGAAAAAATTTCTTCAAATGACCGCGAACTAGGCCCCCTAGAACACATATCCGGGGTCAGTTTCAATTTTTATATGTTTATATATATATATATATATATATATATATATATATATATATATATATATATATATATATATATATATATATATATATATGTATCACACCGATAACTCAAAAAATAATAGGCCGATTTTGACTAAATTTGGTGGAAAAATTCCTTTTGCAAATGGCTTGGATAAGTTCGTTAGCCAGGAAAATCTGCCCAGGTTTTCCCGGAAAATTTTGTGTTTTCTTTCGAAAAAAATTTATATCTCCGGAATTAACAAAGTAAGGGCAACCAAATTTGGTGCGCTAGTTAATATCCTTATAGGTAAGCTACCTACCAAAACTTAACTATGTAGGTCAAAAGACAAAAAAGTTATTGGCATTTAAAAAAAAATAATTGGGGTTTTCCTCAAAACGTCAAAGTTGCGATTTAAAACGTCAAAATCGGCAACATTTAGGCAAAGGACTTGAATCTAATACGGGATATGGAAATCAAATGTCTCAAGAAGGATGTTTTACAAACTCTGAAGTCTTAGTTTCAACCGTCATTGTCCTTCATTTTACTAAAATGTTTCCAGAAAATTCATTTCAAATAGACTCTTTCTCTGATGCTTGGCAGTAGCCTTAGCTTTAGAGTTTATCGTTTAATGGTATATAATTTTTGTCGAATTTTCGTAAAAAATCAATAAAGCTCAATATATCCGTTATTATACAAGATATGAAGAAAATTTGTATATATTAATTATAGGGTGTCTTGAGCTACATCTTAAAAAAATATTTCTACAATCACAGGATGGCCCATAAGTCGTTGGTGATACAAATTTTCTTCTTTTTTTTTAATCAAACACGCCTTATGTTATTGCATTTTTAAATTTTTCAGCGATGCATGTTTGTAAGAAAAGAAATTCGGGACGCAGCAAGTGGATTATGGTAGCGAATTTTCATTAAATGCTTCAAATTTGAATAGCTCAATTTGCTATTAACCTATAAGGTTGACCAAGAAACGAGTTTTTCCGGGAACACTTTAAGTTTACTTTTGGAAATTTTTGTACATTTTCACACAATAAAGTTATTTTTATGAAACATGGCACATTGTTTTTACTATTTAGATTATACTGGTAACCAAAATTGATGCCTGATTTCTTAAAAAGGAAACACACATATTTGCAATTAAAAACATTTTTATGAAAATTCACTACCATAACGCACTTGCTGCGTCCAGAGTTTTTTATTATTTGTTATTTTGATGAAATTTGATACATTGTTTCTACTACGTAGGTTATACTGGTAACCAAATTTGATGCCTGCTCTCATTAAAAAGAAACCCATTATGTAGTTATTTAAAAAAAATTAATGAAAATTCACTACCAAGGCGCACTTTCTGCGTCCAGACTTTGTTGTTATACGCAAACATATGTAATAGGCATCAACAAGCACACATGTATATTCTGACGTGAAATATATGTGATGTTTCAATTATCCATGAAATGGCGAAACAAATTGCAACATTATTCTGCAAATTTGGAAATTATGCAGTGAGTTTGTTGTGGGGTTGACTAAAACGTACATTTGTAAGGAGTAAAATAGGGCAGAGTGTTTATTTCTTTCATTGTTCAGTTAGTTACTAGTAAAGCAGCCGAGTCTGCGAATATCCCTAACAGATGTACTAGTGAATAATTGATCATATTCTGAAGTGTAACCTGATTCATTCCCTTGAACCCCACTGAGTTGTATTTATCCACCCCCTGCTTAGCACAGCTCATAGATAAACTTTCTTGATCAAACATTTATCAAATGTATTATGGATGGACTAAACGTTTTTGTAGGATGATGAATCAATAAGAGACTAGAATTAGTAAAACTTACTTTCAATTAAAAGTTTTAGAGTTCTCGTGGATGACGAAAGAGACATTTGTGTCTTGCTGTTGAATTATTTATCCCGCGCGATTACAGTTATAGGCCAGGGCCGATAATTTTTGAGACCAAAAAAATTTAGAACAGGATGACACCCATTGGAAAAGAAAGAAAATAAAACAAAATAAGGGTGGAAAACAGAGTATCACGATTTTCGGCAAAACTACAATTCTTATAGAAAAAAGTGAAATGGCAAAGTTGTAGTTAATAAAAAGATCTACAACTTTTGTATCTACACTTTTTTCACATAACCTCAAAATGTCTGCGAAAAATCAAAATAACCAACGTTTGGTTTTTTATTTTTCTCTCCCACAAAAAAAGTTTTTTCTACAAAATTTGGTTATATATATATATATATATATATATATATATATATATATATATATATATATATATATATATATATATATACATATGTATCGATTTTCAATTTCATAGTTTATCAATGTAACATGGAATCTTATATTTTTCGAGTAACTAAAGTGTTGATTTCAAAAAATAGCGTAAAATTTTAAACAATGATTAAAAGAAATTTTTTCGAAATCGAGATTTTTTGTTTTTTTGCATTTTCTGAGAAAATTTTCCATAGTAAAGTATATTTTTTGTGCACTATCAGAACGAATAAAAAGGCACCGACTTTTTTTAAGAAGCAGCTTTTTTGACGTGAGAATTTTCGATTGAACAGGAGGTTACTTTTTAGATATAAAATCAAGATAAGGGGAAAAAATAAATATTTTTAACCAAAAAAATTACAACGTGTTTGGGACTTAACAAGGTAAGTTTACACCAAATTTCGTGAAAAAAATGTTTGTGGGAGAGAAAAATAAAAATCCAAAAAGTTGGGTATTTTGATTTTTCGCAGACATTTTGAGGTTATCTGAAAAACGTGTAGATACAAGAAATGTAGATCTTTTTATTACCTACAACTTAGTCATTTCACCACTTTCGATAGGAATTCTAGTTATAAACCGTTTTCCACCCTTAAATGTCCACCCCCTTCCACTTCCCGACCTCAAATCGCCCGTAATTTCTTTTTCCTCTTATTTTTGTCCTATTTTCTTCCTTTTCCAATGGGTGCCATCCTGTTTAAAATTTTTTTCACTTTTTACTATTTTCAAAGGCTTCTGCCATGGC
Organism: Tillus elongatus; assembly: GCA_964006375.1. Classification (NCBI taxonomy): domain Eukaryota; kingdom Metazoa; phylum Arthropoda; class Insecta; order Coleoptera; family Cleridae; genus Tillus; species Tillus elongatus. The sequence continues at coordinate 21,462,276 of OZ023262.1, read as the reverse complement.
CTATTAAGTGTTTTACTTTCTTATGTTGAGTTTATGTGATTTTTACGGAGCGAATTTTTTATTTGCCGTTATAAAATTCTGTCTTCAGCGAAGCTGTAGATCAAATAGTTGGATGTTGATAACAGATAATTTATCTGCAACAAAAATGTGTGGCAGCCAAAACAGTACCAATGATTTATAATTTATCTGACAGGACACCATCAACATCAAAATGCAAGGAGTGTTCCTTCCAGAAACTAGATATCCATTAGGAGTTTAGAAAGCAATCCGTAAAATTGAAGTTTATTGAGAAGTGCCGCATACCAAACCCGATTGAATGCTAGTACTATTAAATGAAATTGCATAACCAACTCTTTATATATTTCGAGGACAAAACTCGCAGATGAGAAACGTATGTAAAGATATATCCAATAGATCGCTTTTAAGTACAGTTACAAAACCAAAATCATCATAACACATTTTAAAAAGACCCAACGATCGTTTTACTGATCAAGTTAGCGTTCTTAAACATGAAAAATTTTAACGTTTGGCGATTACAACTGGGTTTATATTCTGTGCAGATACTGGGCCATAGACGCTTGAGGCCGGTTCAAACAAACTTTCACTGTTTGTTCACCGGAAAGTCCCTTTATTTGAATTTTTATTATTATTGGCACGTTTTTGTCGGTATAATCAGTGATCAACCAATAAACTGTACACAGGCGGAGGTTCTGAATTCATACATTTATTATTACTATATTAAGTGACATATATATATATATATATATATATATATATATATATATATATATATATATATATATATATATATATATATATATATATATATATATATATATATATATATATATATATATATATATATATATATATATATATATATATATATATATATATATATATATATATATGACACATACTTTCGGGTTGAACGTCCAGAATTTATTAAAACTCGAAATTTCGGCTCCTATTTTGGAGCCACTCTAAAGAGGTAGCGGGTTATCGAGGGTTTGTAGGCCACCCGGATGTGGATTCCTAGTTCCTAGTTTGCCCTCTATTTAAGAAATTTTTTTAAAGTTTAAAACTCATGGTCTCCTCATTAACGAATTTTTTCTACGAAAATTTGCTAAAAATTATAGACCGTTAAACCGTAAACGTAACTAAAACTCCTGCCAAAGCATCAGAGAAAGGGTCTATTTGAAATGAATTTTCTGGAAACATTTTAGTAAAAAAGTTGGAGACGCAGAAAGTGCGTTATGGTAGTGAATTTTTAATAAATTTTTCAAATTTGAATACCTCAATTTCATATAAACTTAGACAGTTGAATTTTGGTATGTTGCAAGGTCTTTCTCAACGCAACATATCCACCAAATTTCATTAAAATAGCTTTGTAATTTTTGGAGAACAAAATTTTTTTCAAAAAAAAAAAATTAAAATTTAATTAACTCAATTTCCTATAAAAACAGAAAGTTGAGTTTTCGAGTCTCCGAGGCTATATATGCACCAAATTTCATTAAAATAGATTTGTAATTTTGGGAGCTTTTTTTTTAAAGAAAACTCAAAATTTTCCTGGAAAACCTTGTTAGATTTTCTTGGCTAACGGACTCATCCAAGCCATTAATAAAAGAAAGGCACTTGCCAAGTTTCATCGAAATCGGTTAGTTATTTTTTGAGTTAGTGGTTGGATACCTATATATATATATATATATATATATATATATATATATATATATATATATATATATATATATATATATATATATATATATATATATATATATATATAAACATATAAAAATTGAAACTGACCCCGGATATGGGTTCTAGGGCTCCTAGTTCGCGCTCATTTGAAAAATTTTTTGCAAAGTCTCTTCATCGATACCTCTCTACCTAAACGTTCTTCTTGCCATATTTTCTATACACAACCCGTAGTCATTTCAAGTTATTTGCCTAAAAGTTGCCAATTATCACGTTTCAAATCGCGAATTTGATGTTTTACGGAAAACCGCAATTTTTCTTTAAATGCCCACAACTTTTTTGTATTTAAACTTACACACCTAAATTTTGGTTTTTTGTTCACTTTTTATAATACAAACACGCGTACCAAATTTAGTTGCCATTCTTTTGTTATTTGCGAAACTTTAAAAAAAAATCCGAAAGAAATCGAAAAATGTTCCAGGAAAACCTCGGCCGATTTTCCTCGCTAACGAACTTGTCCAAGCCACTTGCAAAGGGTTATATATATATATATATATATATATATATATATATATATATATATATATATATATATATATATATATATATATATATATATATATATATATATATATATATATATATATATATATATATATATATATATATATATATATATCACTGATATCTCAAAACATAATGGGCCGATTTCCATCAAATTTGGTACATATGAATAATTTTTTTCAAAATTAACAAGTTGCGATCTCTTTATTAAAATTTTTTGAAACAAAATTCACTAAAAATAATACATGAGATATTATTGTTCATATTTGAATATCTTGGCAGCCCTACGTACCTGTTTTGTGGATCCTGAATCTTCCGACTTTGTTGATTCTATAAATAAAAAATATTACATGATATAAATAAATTAAAGTAACACGTGATAAATTATTGTTTATGTCTCAACAGAGGCTTTTTGAAGATAATTTTTAAATCAACTCATCCATTATGTTGAATTTTAAATGAAACTCATAAGCTTCAGGGGTAGAATAAAAACTACAATAAGTAAAATTAAAACTACAAGTTTTAGTCGGTGTTTCAACCATCCTAAAACTGCGATAGTTTACATGGCACTAGCTTCCTTTACCGCTAACTAAACTGGAGTTGCTGTGTTTTGTTTATGCCTAACGTCTGCATTAGAGTAAGTATAATGTGATGATACTGGCCATAGATAAGGTTTTGGCAGGTCATTAGTCAATGTGAAACATATCTATCGGTACACCGTGTAATTAACTATTATTCCAATAGCCTGGCTCTATCTAGATTGATCTATACACATGTACGTCTCACACTAGGACCGCAACATCTATTAGCCCGAACATTTACAGATAAGTGGTAGGTAAATATATTAAAAGCCTGGACGCAGCAAGTGCGTTATGCTAGTGAATTTTCATAGAAGTGATCTGGCACAAAATATTTTATTATTACTTTTTTTTCTTGTAACATAGAAATCTAAGTTTTGGTGTGTAGTTTATTTTTTATATCTTAAACCTACCTACCAAATTTGGTTATCATAGCTTTTTTATTTTTTGAGATAAAAATTTTTTTTCGAATGAAAACTCAAAATTTTCCCGGAAAACCTCGTCAGATTTTCTTGACTAACAAACTTATCCAAGCCATTTACAAAAGGAAGGTAGGTGCCAAACTTTATCAAAATCGGCCCATTATTTTTTGACTTATCGGTGTGATACAAACATATATATATATATATATATATATATATATATATATATATATATATATATATATATATATATATATATATACAGGGCTTTAATTAATTCCCGAACCCCAAGTGACCGCTTAAGTTAGGCAACCCGGCATACACGGTTGTACAACCTGAATTAATGAAATCCCTAAGATGCCAGTGTTGCCTCATATTTCCCTTGGGGTTTTATAAAAAATATAAAAATTATAATAAGTTGAAACAGTAAATGTCTTAAATGTATTTATTATTTAGTATTTTTAACAGCAAGTCTGTTCATGTATGGTTTACTGCTATTAATTGTTAAAAAAATAAATTAAAAACATTATAAAATATTACTTTTATTTTGTATAGATATCAAAATTTTGTATAGTACGTAAACAAATTATGGTCTGATTATTTAAACTTCTAATTTACGGTTTTAGGAATGTGTATTCAGTAATATTGAAAAAATATGCACCTGTTTGGGCAGATTACCGACGAACAGATTTGGTAAGGTTTCGTTCCACGCGAATTTGAATATCGTCAACAACATAACCTTAACATACCTACACTTTTAACTTACGTAAAAACGGAAAGTTTTGATAAAAACTGTTTATTTTTATTGTCCAACAGATAGAAAATTATTTGCAGAAAGTAAACACTGGTCGAACTTGGAAAATGCACAATATACATACAAAATAACCGTCAAAGGGAATTGAACGCCAATGGACTGAACTGTCAATTATCAATTGATTTAGTAAGTTTAGGGTCCCTAGTCGAGTGGTTTTTTTGGTTACTCTTTGGACTGCCAACTCATAAAATCATATTCCACTAAGAGAGAGACAGAATCCGGTCACGTGGGGTTCGGGAATTAATGAAAGTCCTGTATATATATATATATATATATATATATATATATATATATATATATATATATATATATATATATATATATATCTATATATATATATATATATATATATATATATATATATATATATATATATATATATATATATAGTAATATATTTTTGCAAACTAATTATACAGTGTATCTTACATATAAGCATTGCTCGTGCATGTAAACAGTACAATTTTTAATATATATGTCAAAATAAAAACGTCAAAAACTTTCTAAACTGTCACACACCAAAATTTTCTTCAAATTTCCAGGTAGAAAAACATTCTAGTTATCTTTGCTAATATTTCTACTGGATCCATAATATTTCATCTCCATTTTTGGGTAACACTTTTTAGTGAATTTTCTTAGAAAAAATTCACTAATGAGGAGATCTCGACTTTTGAATTTTGAAAAAATTTCTTCAAATGAGCGCGATCTAGGACCCCTAGAACCCATATCCGGGGTCAGTTTCAATTTTTATATGTTTATATATATATATATATATATATATATATATATATATATATATATATATATATATATATATATATATATATATATATATATATATATATATATATATATATATATATATATATGTATATATATGTATCACACCGATAACTCAAAAAATAATGGGCCGATTTTGATAAAATTTGGCATGTACCTTTCTTTTGTAAATGGCTTGGATAAGTTCGTTAGCCAGGAAAATCGGACGAGGTTTTCCGGGAAAATTTTGAGTTTTCATTTGAAAAAAATTCTTATCTCAAAAAGTAATAAGCCGATTTTAATAAAATTTGGCATGTACCTTTCCTTTGTAAATGGCTTTGACAAGTTTGTTAGTCAAGAAAATCGGACGAGGTTTTCCGGGAAAATTTTGAGTTTTCATTCGAAAAAAATTCTTATCTCAAAAAGTAATAAGCCGATTTTAATAAAATTTGGCATGTACCTTTCTTTTGTAAATGGCTTTAAAAAGTTTGTTAGTCAAGAAAATCGGACTAGGTTTTCCGGGAAAATTTTGAGTTTTCATTCGAAAAAATTTTTTATCTCAAAGAATAATAGGCCGATTTTGATAAAATTTGGCATGTACCTTCCTTTTGTAAATGACTTTGACAAGTTCGTTAATCAAAAAATTGGACTAGGTTTTCCGGGAAAATTTTGAGTTTTAATTTGAAAAAATTTTTTATCTTAAAAAATAAGACATCTATGATAACCAAATTTGGTAGGTAGGTTTACGATATAAAAAGTAAACTATACACCAAAATTTAGATTTCTATGTTACAAGAAAAAAAAGTTATAATAAAATATTTTGTGCCAGATCATTTCTATGAAAATTCACTACCATAACGCACTTGCTGCGTCCAGGCTTTTTTATTTTAGCGTAGTTTCTCAAAAGATCTAAAGATCAATATCACCATAAATTTTAACGTCTGTTTAACAAGGAAATAAATAATGATATATATATATATATATATATATATATATATATATATATATATATATATATATATATATATATATATATATATATGTTCAGAAAGATTTCCGCGGTCTTTAATGTGAGACATGCTTGGTTCTCGGGTTAAACCGCGTCCAGAATTTATGGAAACTCGACGTTTCGGCTCCTGTTTTGGAGCCATTTTCAAGAGGTAAAGGAAATATGTAAGGACACTCTAAGGCCTCAGTCTGCCTACTCCTTAGAGTGATGGACAAAGGTGGGTAAAGGAAATATGTAAGGACACTCTAAGGCCTCAATCTGCCTACTCCTTAGAGTGGTGGACAAATGTGGGTGAAGGAAATATGTAAGGACACTCTAAGGCCTCAATCTGCCTACTCCTTAGAGTGATGGACAAAGGTGGGTAAAGGAAATATGTAAGGACACTCTAAGGCCTCAATCTGCCTACTCCTTAGAGTGGTGGACAAAGGTAGGTAAAGGAAATATGTAAGGACACTCTAAGGCCTCAATCTGCCTACTCCTTAGAGTGGTGGATAAAGGTAGGTTGGGTTGTTGTAGCTCGATTACGGGGCCTCAATCTGCCTACTCCCCAAATCTCGCTGGAGATCGTCTGTGAGGTCTCAGTGTGTTCAACCCTAGGCCTCAGAGAGATCTGGCAGTTCGTTGCAAGTCTTGTCTTATATAGGTCGTTTCGTCTACCTGTTGCGTCATCAGTGAAAGTAGTGGCGTCACCGTCAATTAAGTGGGGGGATAATGATGCAACAAAATTGTCTGTGGAATTCATTTCCCTTTTGTGTGTTTGCAAAGAAGATATAATAGGTTTCCAAGTAGTCGGAAGGCGAAGACCATCATCTCTCTTATTTAAACAATCGGGACGTTTTTCAATCTCGATTGCTTCGCGGATAATTCTCGTTTTGAAATTGTAAACCGGTGCTATTGTTTTGGCATTATCGAAGTCTATTTTGTGCCCTGTATGAATATGATGCATGGCCAGCGCCGATGAGGGGTCGGATGATCTAACTGCGAGGGTGTGTTCGTATATTCTATTGTGGATGCGTCTGTTTGTTTGTCCTACGTAAGTTCGGGAACAGTCGGAACAAGGAATTTCGTAAACTCCGTGGGATTCGTTTGGAATCGTATCCTTGGGAGTTTTTATAAGATTTGATAGTTTTTGGTCTGTTGTGAATACGGTTTTGATATTATGGGTTCTGAAAATTCGGCTGATTTTGTCGGTGACACCTTTAATGTATGGTAAAAACGCTGTGTGTTGTAGTGTGGACGCTGTTTGTTCTTGTTGTGGTGTAGTGGTTTGTTGTTGTGCGTTTCTAATGTTTCGTAGTATGTGATTGTTGTCGTATCCGTTTTCTAGCAATGTCTGTCTTAAAAAGTTTAATTCTGTCTGTTTGTTGTTGTTGTCCGTTAGTCTAAGGGATCGTGTTACTAATGTTCGAACCACGGAATTTAGTTGCGATGGGTGATGGTGAGATTGGGCGTTAAGATACCGATTAGTGTGGGTTGGTTTTCGGTAGACAGTGTAAGAAAATCCTCTGACTGGGTTTTTAGTGATGCGTACATCTAAGAAAGGCAAAGAAAAATTATTTTCCATTTCCATGGTGAACTGGATTTGGGGGTTGATGTTATTTAGGTAAGAAAGGAATTCGTCTAGAGATTCTTTGCCGTGTGGCCAGACAGCGAAAATGTCGTCAACGTATCTTAACCAGCACGTTGGTTTAAGTTGGGATGAATTGAGGGCTTGTGTCTCGAAGTTTTCCATGAAAATGTTGGCTAATGCAGGAGAGAGGGGTGGACCCATTGGAGCACCTCGAACTTGTTTGTAAAATTTGTTTTGAAAAAGGAGATAAGTGTTAGATGTGCAGTGTTCCACAAGAGCTAAGGTGTCGTGGGAAATTTTGTGTTTATTTTTGAGAATGTCAAGGGTTTCAGATAGAGGTATATTGGTGAATAAGGAAACTATATCAAAGCTAACTAGGATGTCGTTTTGAGAAATGGTGTTGTTTTGAAGAAGGTCGATGAAATGGGTGGAGTTTTTGACATAGGATGTAGCGTTTTCTACTAATGGTTGGAGAGTTTTGGCTAGATGTTTTGCAAGTTTTTGTGTGGGTGAACGGTGGGCACTTACGATAGGGCGAAGGGGAATATCAGGCTTATGGATTTTTGGGAGACCATATTTTCTAGGGATGCGAGATGATTTTTCGCAGGGGAATAGTTCTTTTTTGAGGTCAGGATTGAGTTGGGAGTTGTTGATGATAGTTTAGATATATAGAGATAGAAAAGATAATTTCTCAATCAGAAGATGCAATAACACACTTACCGACTGACGAAGCTGAAATTACGAGACAAGACATTGCAAGAATATTACGTTATGCCAAACTTCCACCTTCCAACCTTTCTCCTCACGAACGACAGTCAATGAGAGACCTAAACCGAAACACAGAAATTATAATCCTACCAGCAGACAAAGGCAACGCTACAGTCATACTTGACAAAACAGACTATATACAAAAGATGGACAATATACTAAACAACACAGACTACAAACAAATCCCTAACGACCCTACAACTTATCTGAAAAAGAAAACCAAAACTATCATCAACAACTCCCAACTCAATCCTGACCTCAAAAAAGAACTAATCTCCCGCGAAAAATCATCTCGCATCCCTAGAAAATATGGTCTCCCAAAAATCCATAAGCCCGATATTCCCCTTCGCCCTATCGTAAGTGCCCACCGTTCACCCACACTAAAACTTGCAAAACGTCTAGCCAAAACTCTCCAACCATTAGTAGAAAACGCTACATCCTATGTCAAAAACTCCACCCATTTCATCTACCTTCTTCAAAACAACACCATTTCTCAAAACGACATCCTAGTTAGCTTTGATATAGTTTCCTTATTCACCAATATACCTCTATCTGAAACCCTTGACATTCTCAAAAATAAACACAAAATTTCCCACGACACCTTAGCTCTTGTGGAACACTGCACATCTAACACTTATTTCCTTTTTCAAAACAAATTTTACAAACAAGTTCGAGGTGCTCCAATGGGTTCACCCCTCTCTCCTGCATTAGCCAACATTTTCATGGAAAACTTCAAAACACAAGCCCTCAATTCATCCCAACTTAAACCAACGTGTTGGTTAAGATACGTTGACGACATTTTCGCTGTCTGGCCACACGGCAAAGAATCTCTAGACGAATTCCTTTCTTACCTAAATAACATCAACCCCCAAATCCAGTTCACCATGGAAATGGAAAATAATTTTTCTTTGCCTTTCTTAGATGTACGCATCACTAAAAACCCAGTCAGAGGATTTTCTTACACTGTCTACCGAAAACCAACCCACACTAATCGGTATCTTAACGCCCAATCTCACCTTCACCCATCGCAACTAAATTCCGTGGTTCGAACATTAGTAACACGATCCCTTAGACTAACGGACAACAACAACAAACAGACAGAATTAAACTTTTTAAGACAGACATTGCTAGAAAACGGATACGACAACAATCACATACTACGAAACATTAGAAACGCACAACAACAAACCACTACACCACAACAAGAACAAACAGCGTCCACACTACAACACACAGCGTTTTTACCATACATTAAAGGTGTCACCGACAAAATCAGCCGAATTTTCAGAACCCATAATATCAAAACCGTATTCACAACAGACCAAAAACTATCAAATCTTATAAATACTCCCAAGGATACGATTCCAAACGAATCCCACGGAGTTTACGAAATTCCTTGTTCCGACTGTTCCCGAACTTACGTAGGACAAACAAACAGACGCATCCACAATAGAATATACGAACACACCCTCGCAGTTAGAAAATCCGACCCCTCATCGGCGCTGGCCATGCATCATATTCATACAGGGCACAAAATAGACTTCGATAATGCCAAAACAATAGCACCGGTTTACAATTTCAAAACGAGAATTATCCGCGAAGCAATCGAGATTGAAAAACGTCCCGATTGCTTAAATAAGAGAGATGATGGTCTTCGCCTTCCGACTACTTGGAAACCTATTATATCTTCTTTGCAAACACACAAAAGGGAAATGAATTCCACAGACAATTTTGTTGCATCATTATCCCCCCACTTAATTGACGGTGACCCCACTACTTTCACTGATGACGCAACAGGTAGACGAAACGACCTATATAAGACAAGACTTGCAACGAACTGCCAGATCTCTCTGAGGCCTAGGGTTGAACACACTGAGACCTCACAGACGATCTCCAGCGAGATTTGGGGAGTAGGCAGATTGAGGCCCCGTAATCGAGCTACAACAACCCAACCTACCTTTATCCACCACTCTAAGGAGTAGGCAGATTGAGGCCTTAGAGTGTCCTTACATATTTCCTTTACCTACCTTTGTCCACCACTCTAAGGAGTAGGCAGATTGAGGCCTTATAGTGTCCTTACATATTTCCTTTACCCACCTTTGTCCATCACTCTAAGGAGTAGGCAGATTGAGGCCTTAGAGTGTCCTTACATATTTCCTTCACCCACATTTGTCCACCACTCTAAGGAGTAGGCAGATTGAGGCCTTAGAGTGTCCTTACATATTTCCTTTACCCACCTTTGTCCATCACTCTAAGGAGTAGGCAGATTGAGGCCTTAGAGTGTCCTTACATATTTCCTTTACCTCTTTAAAATGGCTCCAAAACAGGAGCCGAAACGTCGAGTTTCCATAAATTCTGGGCGCGGTTTAACCCGAGAACCAAGCATGTCTCATATATATATATATATATATATATATATATATATATATATATATATATATATATATATATATATATATATATATATATATATATATATATATATATATATATATATATATATATATATATATATATATATATATATATATATATATATATATATATATATATATATATATATATATATATATATATATATATATATATATATATATATATATATATATATATATATATATATATAAACATATAAAAAATGAAACTGACTCCGGATATGGGTTCTAAGGGTCCTAGTTTGCGCTTATTTGCAAAAATTTTTTCAAAATCCAAAAGGCGGGATCTCCCCAATAGTGAATTTTTTCTACGAAAATTCACTAAAAGCGAGTTAAAGCTGCTAGAGTATGTGCGAAATTTATCATCTACATCTATATTATTGACGATTAAAAAAAGTCTGGACGCAGTAAGTGCGTTATGGTAGCTAATTTTCATAAAAATATATCTAATGTCAAATATGTATTTTTTTAATAAAAGGCATGAAATTTGGTTACCGGTATAGTAGAAACAATGTACCATATTTCACCAAAATAATTTTATTTTGTGAAAAATATATGTGTCCTAAAAATAAACTTAAAATGTTCTCGAAAAAACCCTTCTGACTTTATAGGCAACGAACCCATTCAAGCTATTTACACAACTTCCAAGATATAATTGTTACATACAAATAGCTTTTTGGCAAAAATTCAAAGATCAAGTACTTGCATGAAAATTTGCACAGTTTTTCTGACAAAAATTCGCCATTTTTTTTACGAGAACTACCTTAGGTAATGTTACACAAAAATTGTATTTTTTTTACGAAAATTTGCTATATAATTTTTTCGCGAAAATACTAAAACTTTTTTTATAATAACTTATTGAATATTTATTATTAATTACCAACATTTTACAAAAATTTTACAAATAATGATTTTTACGGAAACGCATAAAATGTTTGAGAAAACTGACAAAATATTGTTTATGGGAAAATTCGCTGAAAATAAAATAAAATTAAAATTATAGAGATACCTAATTTCTAATTAAAATTAAAAAAAGCGGGACGCATCAAGTGCAATATAGTAGCGAATTTTCATAATTGTAGATTTGTCAGCGTAGTTATTGAAAGAAAAATCTTGTTTCCTGAAAAAAGCTGGAGTTTATAAATTAGCTTGTACACATTGTAACGCAATCTACATACGTCAAACTTCTAGAAATTTTAACACCCGATACAAAGAACATATTTCTGCATTTAGAAATAACCACGCTGACAAATCTACATTTGCAAAACATATTATTGATACCGAACATAGACCTACAGTAAATAACCGCATACAACCACAACATTTTTATGATGACAAACGTAAACTAGACTTTTTTTAAGCTTCAAAAGTCAAAAAGCACACACATGACAATAGCTACCTTGTTTCAAACGAGCAAACTGATTTAATGAATTCCCCTTTTTTGGATATTCTTCTTTCTAATTAAATAAGTCAAAGAAAATAACTATTCTTTCAAAAAAGTTGTAATAAGATAATGCGTTGATGTATGTCGATATTTTCGTTGTATAGAGACTGCTTTTATACTGTTATTGTTTAGTTATTTTATTGTTGTAACTGTTATCATAGTTATTACAGGCTAGTTCTATTTTTGTGTTAAATATTGATATACATCACATAGATATTTTGAAAGCCTCATCTGTCATCTGTGTTTCATTTTATTTTCAATTTGATAAAAAAATTTTTGATCAAAGCATCATATCATAACATAGCAACAGATCTTTATTTGTAGTTGTCATGATTTCGTACTAATTCAATTTTTATTTGTCTGAGAATGCTGTCAAGCAGCGAAACTATAGTCACAGAAACGTTGAAGAACATCCTAGAACATCCAGAATTCGTAAGGGCCACTTGCTCAAGTTAGCTTACGCGCTGGCTACGTCCTTCACCTACAAAAACGAAAATCAACAGTGAAGCCAGAGAAGTAGTCTCTAAGTCTGTATTTAGTAAAGTATATTATTCAAACTAATTCTTTAAATTGAAATGGATTTGGAGATCGGTTTTAGAGTTCCCAGTAAGCGACTAATTGAAGAATATTCTATTTTCTATGCAGCTGGAAATCAAAATGTGGTAAATATAATGTGTAAGTACTAAAAGTCTAAAAAAAAATGTGTTACAAATCTCATTAAAGTTACACAACTATTCTAGAAAAAAAATTATAAAAAATACGTACCTGCCAAATTGTAAATCGGACAGGTATTTTAGTGAATTTCCGTAAAAAAATTCACTAATAAGGAAATCACGACTTTTGAATTTATAAAAAAATCTCTTCAGACAAGCGCTAATTAAGCCCCCCTAGAACACATATCCGGAGTAATTTTCAATTTATATGCATACATACATACATACTTATATATATATATATATATATATATATATATATATATATATATATATATATATATATATATATATATATATAGGGTGGCGCATTGAAAACGAAACAGGCCGATTTGCGTCCAGAGAATTATTTTTTCAAGAAACGCTGTAACAGGTCAATTTTAATATTGAGGGGGACAACCCCTTAAGGGTGGTGATAACAACCCTTATATTTTAAATAGGGAACATGGGTCGAACCTTACATCATTTGAAAGCTCTTTCTTTTCTGAATTCAGCACACTAATTTTTTTGAAGTTTTATCAACTCGTTTAAAAATAATTCACAGTTGAAGATGCAAAAGCGCATTTCACTCATTCCGATAAGAAATGTGCTGATAGTCAATCTTTTGTTGGTTTGTAAACAAAAAATTGACTATCAGAATATTTCTTATCGGAACGAGAGAAATGCGGTTTATTATTTCAGTTTATCGGTCGGTTTGATACTTGATAGTAGTACCGTAAACTAATTCACAATGGTGTATTATGTAGAAGAAAGAGTTGAAATAATTACACTTTTTTTCAAAAACGATGACTGTGCCAACCGTACCGCAAATTTGTTTAATGAACGACATTCGAACAGACATGTTAACAGAAAATACATTTTGAAGTTAGTTTCGACAAAGTAGTTGAGTAGCCAACAAAAAACGAGATCCTGAACGTGAATTTCCGGTTAAAAATGAGACTACTGAGCTTGAAGTTTTAGGACAAATTGCTGCAGACCCAACTTTGAGCACGAGAAAATTGGCCACTGTTTCAAACATCAAAAGAAGAACTATTCAGCGAATATTGAAGCATCATAAATTTCACCCGTATAAAATTCTTCTTGTACAACAACTGAATGAAGATGATTTTGATCGGCGGCTGGAGTTTTGTGAAGTTATGACTGCACGAATAGCTGATTACGGGAACTTTCTATTCAATATCTGTTTTTCAGACGAGTGTACGTTTTTATTAAACTCTACAGTCAATCGTCATAATAGTCGTTATTGGGCAGATAATAATCTAAGAAATTTTCACAAAGTCCACACTCAAACTCAACAGAAATTGAATGTCTGGACTGGCATTTTTGGAGACCGTTTAATCAGACCAATTTTTCTTGATGGAAATTTTAGTGGCGAAATGTATTTGGAGTTACTAGAAGATATAGTTTACCCTCTACAAATTGACATTGTTGAAAATGATGATCGCTATCAAGAAAATCAATTAGTGTTTCAACAAGAGAGCTCCTTCGCATTTTTTACAACGTGTTTTTGTGAGTTTTTGAACAGAGAGTTTCCAGAGCAATGGATTGGGCGTAGAGGTGCTAGTGAGTGCCCCCCTAGATCACCGGATTTAACTCCTTTAGACTTCTTTCTATGGGGCTATTTAAAGAGTAGAATTTACACAACAAAACCGGAGTCTCTGGAAGAATTACAACGACGGATTGTTGAAGAATGACGTCCAATAACTCCACAAATACTCTAGAATGTCAAAGCTCGTTTTGAACAAAATTTGTACTTTTGTATGGAAGCTGGTGGTCAACAATTTGAACACTTACTTAACTGAATAAACATTTTTTAACGTTTTGTTTTGTGTTTTAGTTTTTTAACGAAAAATTGACTAATCAGTGCAATTCTTATCACAATGAATGAAATACGTTCTTGCAACTCCAACTGTGAATAATTTTTAAACGAGTTGATAAAACTTCAAAAAAAATACTGTGCTGAATTCAGAAAAGAAAGAGCTTTCAAATGATGTAACACTAGACCCATATTCCTTATTTAAAATATAAGGGTTGTTATCACCACCCTTAAGGGGTTGATGTGACAAAGTTGAGTTTTATGTCTAAACATGTCCCCCTCAATATTAATAGGCTTGTTAGCCAGAAAAATCGGCCAATGTTTTCCCGGGATATTTTATGTTTCTTTCGGAAAAAAAATATATCCCTCTCCGTTCTTTCTGGAGATATAAAAATTTTCCGAAAAAGAACCGAACGTTTTTCACCAAAAACTAATTTGATTTTAGTGAATTTTCTTTAAAAAAATTCACTAACGAGATCTCGAATTTTGAATTTAATTTTTTTTTAATGTGCGCTAATTAGGCCCCCTAGAACACATATCCGAGGTCAGTTTGAACTTTTATATGTTTATATATATATATATATATATATATATATATATATATATATATATATATATATATATATATATTGCGTATCACACCGATATTTCAAAAAATTATAGGCCGATTATGATCAAATTTAGTGAGTGCCTTCCCTTTGCACGTGGGTTGGATAAGGAATAAGTTCGTTAGCCAGGAAAATCGACTTAGGTTTTCCAGGAAAATTTTGTATCTCCTTTCTAAAAAAAAATATATCTCCGGAAATAACAAAGTAAGGGCAACTGGGCGTGTTTATATTATAAACAGTGAACCACGGACCAAAATTTAGGCTTCTAAATTCAAAGATAAAAAAGTTATGGGCAGTTGAAAAAAATTTTGAAGTTTTCCTCGAAACGTCAAAGTCGCGATTTGAATCGTCAAAATTGGCAATGTTTAGGCAAAGAACGTGAAACAAATAAGGATTGTGAAAAGACAGTGTTGCAACATGAGTGCTCTGCGAACATTTACGTTTCAGCTTAAACCCTCATTGATCTTCATTTTACAAAAATATTTACAAAAAATTGATTTCAAATAGAGACTTTCTCTGATGCTTTGGCTGTCGGTTTAGTTAAGTTGATGCTTTCGCTGTAGGGTTAGTTAAGTTTATGGTTTAACGGTCTAATTTTTAGCTAATATACGCAGAACAAATTTATTAATGCATTTTTGCATTCTTTATCGAAATATGATGCATGTTTGTAAGAAAAAATCTGGACGCAGTAAGTGCATGTAAGTAGCGAATTTTCATCAAATCCTTTAAATTTCAATAACACAATTTTGTTGGCTAGAAAACCAACAAAAATGTTTCTATAAAAATTCACTTACATAACGCACTTGCTGCATCCAGACCTTTTTCTGCCTGACGAACTAATCCAAGCTACTTACTGAATGCAAGTAGGGAGAGCTAAATTGTAGGGTTACCAGGGTTAGGTCAGGTTTTTTTTTATGTTTATATGTTTTTACATATATATATATATATATATATATATATATATATATATATATATATATATATATATATATATATATATATATATTGTGGCGGTGGTTCCGACCGCAGTGTTTTAGTCAACACTACCCTATGGTTCTCTTGACAGCTAAAACGTTGCGTTACGTTATTCGACAGCAAGCTGTCAAGAACTACTATATAAGAGACACCAGGGATCTCTCTCGCTCTCTCCTCGCTACTAACCGACACAGTGAAGATACGTCTCTCCACGCTCGGTCAGTTATCTGTTATGTGCTGTCTGTGATTGTTTTATAGTTAAATGTATAGTTTATTCAGTTAGTGAAATAATAAAGTATATTAAATGTTTACGTATGGATTTAATATCAACAACTGCAATTAACAACCATATTGGTGACCCCGTGCCGCAAGCCGAAGATGCCCAGCCTGATGTTCCAGCCGACGTCGCCTAACTTCCACGCACGTGCTCATGCCTACAGAAAACTAATATCTAAACAGGTCAGTCTTTTCTAATTTAAAAATTATCTGATTTTTTTCACAATGGCCGAAGATTCTTCAAGCAGCAATATCATGGCAAGGGTTGCAATAAAATTACCTCCTATATGGAGACGTAACGTGAAAATCTGGCAAATGCAGGTTGACGCCCAGTTTGATATATCGCGGATCAGTTCTGAAAAGACAAAATTCAGTCATGTACTCGCCATACTCGATCCTGATGTCGCAGAGTCAATTTCAGATTTTTTAACCCAACCATTATCATCAACCCCCTATTCAGATCTAATGAAACGTCTTTTATTAGAATTTGAAGAGTCCGATAGTCGCAAACTAAATAAACTTTTAACAGAATTAGAATTAGGCGACAGAAAACCATCGCAACTTTTACGCGAAATGAGGTTTTTAGCCGGTAGTCAGATTGGAGAAAATTTCCTTAAAATTTTATTTCTACAACGTTTACCAGTCAACGTTCGTTCAATTTTGGCTTTGAGCAACGATTCTCTGGAAAATTTGTCGGTTACAGCAGACAAAATCGTGGAATTTTCCAGAGATAAATACAACGTGGCTGAAATTCAGTCACGCGAGCCCGACAAGCTAGCCAAATTAGAAGCGCAATTAGAGAAGCTAACAGCATCAGTCAACGAATTGCGAACGCGTTCCCGATCTACCTCCCGAGAAAGACCCAAGCTTTCTCGAAACTCCATAACCGCAAATTCCTCAACCTCCACGTGTTGGTATCATGAACGATTTGGCAACAAGGCCAAACGTTGCATCCAACCTTGCAATTTCAAAGCAAAACATGTGTCGGAAAACTAATAAGGCACTCCCTCCACGCGGCAGGAGACGAGAGCCACCTAACACGCCGCCTTTTTATTTTTGATAGACGCTCCAATATGAAATTTCTAATCGACTCTGGAGCGGATATTTCAGTTATTCCACCCACTCACGACCAACGGAAATTTCAATCGAAACGTACCTTGTATGCTGCAAACGGGACCCCTATTCATACCTATGGCGAACAACTATTAGATTTGGATCTAGGTTTACGCCGTAGGTTCTGCTGGCCCTTCACACTTGCCGATATCAAGCAACCAATTATAGGCGCTGATTTTCTAGCAGAGTTTGCTTTACTTGTAGATATGAAACATAGACGTTTAATCGATACAAAGACAAACCTCTCTAAGACCGGTGCTAACCCACCACCAGGATTTAATTCTAAAATTCATCTCGTAGACCCGACACACCAGTACTTCAAATTGCTACAACAATTTCCTGACCTGTTTAAGGAAACTTCTTCTAGCAACCTTCCAGAGGTTGAGTCCTTCCATACTATAAGTACGGAAGGACCACCTGTCACTGCAAAAGCTAGAAGATTGCCCCCGGAAAAGCTAGCTCAAGCAAAGCTAGAATTCCAGCACATGATGGACTTGGGAATTTGTAGACCCTCCAAAAGTCCATGGTCAAGCCCCCTCCACATGGTGCAAAAAAAGGATGGCTCATGGAGACCATGTGGGGATTACCGAGCACTAAACGCTAAAACAATCCCAGACAAATATCCCATTCCAAATTTGCAGGATTTTAATGCCCAGTTAGAAGGCAAACGTATTTTTTCAAAATTAGATATCATTCGCGCTTTCCATCACATCCCAGTAGCACCTCAAGATATTCCCAAAACAGCAGTCATAACTCCATTTGGGTTATTCGAATTTGTTAAAACCCCATTTGGCCTTCGTAATTCAGCACAAACATTTCAAAGATATTTACATTCAATTTTAAGACATCTTGACTTTGCCTACTCCTATCTTGACGATATTCTCGTTGCATCAGCCTCTGAAAAAGAACATCAAGAGCATCTAGCAAAACTTTTTCAGACACTTCAAGACAACGGCATCCGTATCAATTCATCTAAATGTGAATTCGGAGTGGCCGAAATTTCATTTTTAGGTTTTCGTGTAAATAAATCTGGATTATTTCCACTTCCTGAACGCATCAAAGCTATTACCGACCTACCTCTTCCCGATACCATTGAAAAACTCAGAAGATTTCTAGGTCTCATAAATTTCTACCGTCGTTCTCTTCCACGTGCTGCGGAAATTCAGCAACCACTATTCGACCTCTGCCAGAATCCCAAAAAACGCGACAAACGTAAAATCGAGTGGACTCCTCAGACTCGAGAAGCATTCGAACGTTTGAAAGAGGCACTAAAAAACGCTACACTAATAGCTCATCCGTCTTCTTCGCTACCACTGATTCTCCATGTCGATGCTTCTGATTATGCTGTAGGCGCTTCCCTCCAACAATTACGTGATCAAACACTAGAACCCCTAGGTTTCTACTCTAAAAAGCTTACTTCAGCCCAAAAATCTTACAGCACCTACGATCGCGAACTTCTAGCTGCTTATCAGGCAGTTAAATACTTTAGATATACCCTAGAAGGTCGCCATTTCACCATTTATACGGACCACAAACCTTTGACATACGCTTTTGAACAACGCGTCGATAAAGCATCTCCAAGGCAACTACGACATTTAGACTTCCTAGGTCAATTTACCACAGACATTCGCTACATACCAGGTCCTACAAACATTCCCGCAGACTATTGTTCTCGCATTGAAACAATTTCACTTTCTTCCACTGTGTCACTCCAAGAAATTGCGCAAGCTCAGTCATCTTGTGAGGAACTCAAACACCTTCTGCAGTCTAAATCTTCCTCATATAAATTTCAAAACATGCCTCTTGACAACGGAATGAATCTTATTTGCGATTCTTCTTCAAAGAAACTTCGCCCATTCATTCCGCTCAAATTTCGCCGAAAGATTTTCGATTCTATCCACAATTTATCTCACCCAGGCATATCAGCTTCAGTCGATCTGGTCCAGGATAGATTTTGTTGGCCCAAATTGAAACGCGATGTATCTCTTTGGTCTAAAACTTGCATTCCCTGCCAGAAAGTGAAGATATGGAGACACACTTCCAGTGCCATTGGACAATACACCCCAGCCATGAGAAGATTCTCGCATATAAATGTTGACATTGTGGGACCATTACCACTATCACAAGGTCAACGCTATCTGTTAACAATAATAGACAGATTTTCTCGATGGCCCGAAGCAATTCCATTGTCAGATATTACAGCAGAAACAGTAGCGAACACTATTTTATCATGCTGGATCTCTCGTTTCGGTGTTCCGCAATACATCACCACAGACAGAGGTAAACAATTCGATTGCCACCTTTTCACACACCTCACTAAAACACTAGGTGCAGACCACATCAAGACCACAGCTTACCACCCAGCAGCAAATGGTGTAATCGAGAGATGGCATAGAGTTCTGAAACAGGCCTTGAAAGCTCATATGGACGAAAACTGGGTCGCTAAATTGCCAATTGTGTTACTAGGACTCAGATCGTACATAATTCCAGAATATCGCTCAACACCCGCTGAAATAGTCTATGGAGAATCAATCAAACTTCCCACCGACTTTTTCAACAGCACACAAGCTCATGATGTTCCACCACTTATATCTCAGCTGAAAGAAGACATAAGGAAACTTCGACCAGTACCTTTTAAACACCATACTGCAAAAAAGGTATTTGTCCATCCTAAGCTTATGGAAGCTCCTTTTGTTTTTGTTCGCATCGATATTCCGCGAAAAACTCTCGAACCAGTTTATGACGGCCCCTTTGAAGTGTTATCCCGAACTGACAAAGTCTTCAAAATCAAGAAATCACACGGAGAAGAGACAATTTCTGTTGACCGTCTTAAACCCGCATTCATTCTTTGTGATAACGAACCGACAACTTTCCACCCTCAGAGACATCCTAGTGAAACTGAAAGTGACAGTGAAAGTCCAACACCTAGTGAAACTGAAAGTAACAGTGAAAGTCCAACACCCAGTGAAACTGAAAGTGACAGTGAAGTTCCCGTTCCCGTTCAAACTACACGCCATGGACGTAGAGTTCGATTTCCACGAAGATACTTGAACTAATAGCGTTGCCACTGAGAGGGGAGTATGTGGCGGTGGTTCCGACCGCAGTGTTTTAGTCAACACTACCCTATGGTTCTCTTGACAGCTAAAACGTTGCGTTACGTTATTCGACAGCAAGCTGTCAAGAACTACTATATAAGAGACACCAGGGATCTCTCTCGCTCTCTCCTCGCTACTAACCGACACAGTGAAGATACGTCTCTCCACGCTCGGTCAGTTATCTGTTATGTGCTGTCTGTGATTGTTTTATAGTTAAATGTATAGTTTATTCAGTTAGTGAAATAATAAAGTATATTAAATGTTTACGTATGGATTTAATATCAACAACTGCAATTAACAACCATATATATATATATATATATATATATATATATATATATATATATATATATATATATATATATATATATATATATATATGTATATATATAATTATGTAAAATATGGTAAGATTCATTTCTATGAAAAATCGATACCATAACGTATTTGCTGCGCAGAAACATTTTTCTGTTCACGATATAGTAAACATATAATTCGAAGTCAATGGATGAAAGGAGGTGGTGGTGAAATTTCTACCTATAATTTTTGACATAAAATAAATTATCTGTAAGCACGTTATTTAAAAACATAAGCTGAAGATAAGTTCCCAGCTTTTTCTATGGTTTTTGTTTTCCAAACGCGAAACCGCATTCACCAACTTCCAGTCCAATTAAAACTTGTATAATTTGCGAGTGCATAATAAACCGAGAGTTTAGAGGAAATGAAGCTATAAGCAATAAAACCGTTGATCCAGTGAGCGGTGAGTAGTGTTGTAAACTAATAATCGGAGCAATTTGAGGTCGGTGTTTGTTCATAACGAGTCATTGTTGACCGAAGGGTGCGTCTCACAAACAGAATCCCTTGGAGATTGGACACAGCCCGGATTCTAAGCAGCGGGTCTGACTTTAAATTAATTAGTTTACCCAATAATACCTATCAGCTGACCGGAGTCGCTAGTGGTGTCGAATTACAGTGGTCAGTTACTCCTGCTCTCTTGTCTCTATAATGCTTGGATAGTGAATTATAGAAATCGGAATTGCCCAAGGTTATTAGTTTTGGATGAAGATTGATGGGCTAAAATCACAGGACACGATACAGGGTACAACACTGTAATTAAGCTTAGAAATCTCATTAAATCCCTCTTTTGTATGTACTACTATTAAAACGTATCATAATCATCACTATTTGAGGGCGATGTCGCATTGTCGTCGAAACCATGATTCTCTGTCTCTTCGTTTCACTATAACTTCCATACTAGGCCAGGAAACAAAAGTCTGGACGCAGCAAGTGCGTTATGGAGGTGAATTGTCATAAAAATATTTTTAATGGCAGATATGTCTTTTAGTGAATTTTCTTAGAAAAAATTTTCACTATTGGGGAGATCCCGACTATTGAATTTTATATATATATATATATATATATATATATATATATATATATATATATATATATGTTTATATATATATATATATATATATATATATATATATATATATATATATATATATATATATATATATGTTTATATATATATATATGAGACATGCTTGGTTCTCGGGTTAAACCGCGTCCAGAATTTGTGGAAACTCGACGTTTCGGTTCCTGTTTTGGAGCCATTTTCAAGAGGTAAAGGAAATATGTAAGGACACTCTAGGGCCCAAATCTGCCTACTCCTTAGAGTGATGGACAAAGGTGGGTAAAGGAAATATGTAAGGACACTCTAAGGCCTCAATCTGCCTACTCCTTAGAGTGGTGGACAAAGGTGGGTAAAGGTGACGCCTAGGGTTGAACACACTGAGACCTCACAGACGATCTCCGGCGAGATTTGGGGGGCAGGCAGATTGAGGCCCCGTAATCGAGCTACAACAACCCAACCCACCTTTATCCACCGCTCTAAGGAGTAGGCAGATTGAGGCCTTAGAGTGTCCTTACATATTTCCTTTACCTACCTTTTTCCACCACTCTAAGGAGTAGGCAGATTGAGGCCTTAGAGTATCCTTACATATTTCCTTTACCCACCTTTGTCCACCACTCTAAGGAGTAGGCAGATTGAGGCCTTAGAGTGTCCTTACATATTTCCTTTACCCACCTTAGTCCATCACTCTAAGGAGTAGGCAGATTGAGGCCTTAGAGTGTAATTACATATTTCCTTTACCTCTTGAAAATGGCTCCAAAACAGAAGCCGAAACGTCGAGTTTCCATAAATTCTGGACGCAGTTTAACCCGAGAACCAAGCATGTCTCACATTAAAGACCGCGGACATCTTTCTGAACATTTATATATATATATATATATATATATATATATATATATATATATATATATATATATATATATATATATATGTGTGTGTGTACCTTCCTTTTGCAAGTGGCTTGGATAAGTTCGTTAGCCAGGAAAATCTAACCAGGTTTTCCGGGAAAATTTTGAATTTTCTTTCAGAAAATATTTTTCTTAAAAAATAGAAGAGCCATGGTAACCAAATTTGGTACGTAAGTTTACGATATTAAAAGAAAACTATATAGCAAACTTTATATTTCTATGTTAAAATAAAAAAAGTAATAAAAAAATATTTGGTGCCTGACCATTTCTATGAAAATTCACTACCATAACGCAGTTGCTGCGTCCAGACTTTTTTGTTTTTGCGTAGAGTTCTCAATCCATGTGCGTAGTTTCTTTGTTATTATGTTACCCCGCGTACCAAATTTGGTTGTCATAGTTCTGTTCCTCGTGGAGATACAAAAATTTTCCGAAAGAGAACCTAACATTTTTCAGAAAAAATTGATTTGATTTTTATGACTAACGAACTAATCCAAGCCACTTACTGAATGAAGCTAGGGAAAGCTAAACTGTAGGATTACCTGCTTTTAGTCGTTGTGCCATCGGTGAATAATCGGTCAACTTTTGTAGAACCGTTTACTGCTTTTGAAATCGAAAACATTATAAATAACTCAAAAAATAAAAAATCATCTGGTATTGATGAAGTTCCCATCTCGGTAATAAAGCGATATACAGAAACAGCAGCCGGTTGCATCTGCCATATAGTGAACTTGTCGCTTGTTGCCGGTAAGTTTCCAACTCCGCTAAAGCAAGCCAAGGTAATTCCATCTGCAAAAAAAGGAGACAGGACATATTTTCAATTACAGGCAACTCTTAATACTTAGTGTATTTTCTAAAATAATGGAAAAAGCGATGGCTGTACGATTGGAGAACTTCTTGGGAGATCAGGGAATAATATCGAAGTGCCAGCACGGTTTCAGGCCTGGACTATCAACGGAAACGGCTGTTATTGACATGGTGCAGTACATATACGACGAACTTGATAGGGGTCAGCGCGTAGTGACTTTTATGTTTGACCTGTCTAGGACGTTTGAAAAGCTAAATCCGCAACTGCTTGGGGGAAAATCTGCAGGGCCTGGGTGTTCGGGGCCCTGTTTGCGACTGGCTGCTCTCGTTTCTAACAAACAGACAAATGGTAGTATCGGTGGATGGAGTGCAATCACGACCTTTTGATGTACAGCTTGGCACTCCGCAGGGAAGTGTTTTGGGTCCGTTGTTGTTTGTCTTGTATGTAAATGATCTATCTGAACATATTGGGGAAGGGAGATTGTTCATGTACGCGGACGATACGACAGTGGTTGTGTCGGGGTCGGATGCACACGAGGTTAACCGGAAGGTTAATTCGTTACTTGATAGCTTCGATAAGTGGTGTGAGGTCAACCAGCTCCTTATAAATTACCAGAAAACCGTATTTCTTTAATTCAGAGCCCAGCAAAAGCAGGCAATTAACTTTGATTTTCAGGGCACTGTAGTGTCTCAGGCCACAAGCGTGAGAATATTAGGGGTAACTATTGACCAGCATCTTTCATGGAAAGAACATATTGAGGTTGTGTGTGGTAGGCTTAATCAGACCCATTTCCTAATATTTCTATTAGCAGAGTTCCTTGAGACCAAAGCTCTGATGACTGTCTACTACTCGGAAGTTTGTTCCCTGATATCTTACAACATTGTTGCTTGGGGACAGTCGGTTGAGGTGGAAGGAGTTTTTATACTGCAAAAAAGAATAATAAGCATGATTTTTGGTATGAGAGTATCACAATCTTGTAGGGCGCTTTTCAGGGCGCAAAAATAATGACGCTAACGTGCGTTTACCTATATAAACTGTTAAATTATATTCATGGTGTCAAAGATGGGCTAACAAGGCAGTCTGAGATGCACTCTTACTCCACTCGCCACGGGAATCAGTTTAGAAACAGGCAGTTCTGTAAAATGATGTACAGAAAGTCGCACTTTTTTTCGCGGGTGGATCTATATAACAGGTTGCCGGAAACTATAAAAGCAATTCAAAATGCGAATGAATTTAAAGCATCGCTGAAATCATACCTAACCAATAATTGCTATTACTCCTTTGCGGAGTATTTGTTTGATACCCGTGGGGCACAGAGCTGAGACGAACGAAAATTTTATTGTGTTTGTTTGCTTGAAATGTTTTCTAGTTCGTTTTTTACATTTGTTTTTGTAGTTTTGTTTTTAGCTTAGTAATTGAGGTGCTCAATCATTTGTAAATGGAATTAAGGTAAAATAAATTATTGACTATTAAAAGTGAGACTGACCCCGGATATGGGTTCGAAATAAATTTTTCAAAATTCAAATGTTGGTATGTTCTCATTAGTGATTTTTTTAAGAAAACTTACTAAAATGTCAAGAAGTCACGGCCTTTAAATTTTATGCTCAAGTAATTTATATTTGGGATATTTATATTACTAACTATAAATGAAAATGCATTTTTTAGCAATTTTTTTTTAATTCGCTAATGAGGTGATCTACATATATATATATATATATATATATATATATATATATATATATATATATATATATATATATATATATATATATATCCGACCGATAACTAAAAAAATAATAGACCAATCCTGATCAAATTTGGTGAGTACCTTCCTTTTGCAAGTGGCTTGAAAAAATTCGTTAGCCAGGAAAATGGGACCAGTTTATCCCGGAAAATTTTGTGTCTTCTTTCTAAAAAATTCATATATTCGGAAATAACAAAGTAAGGGCAACCAACTTTGGTATGTGTGTGTGTATTATAAAGAGTGAACTCTGTAGGTCTCTAGCTTTAAAGACAAAGAAGTTATGGGCAGTGAAATGAACAACTTTTGGAGTTTTCCTCAAAACGTCAAACTCGCAATTTTAAACGTCAAAATTGGCAATGTTTAGGCAAATAACGTGAAACAAATACGGATTGTGAAAAGAAAATGTTGCAAGAGGAGTGTTCTGCAAACCCTTAAGTTTCAGATTCAACCGTCATTGCCCTTCATTTTACTAAAATATTTACAGAAAATTCATCTCAAATAAATCCTTTCTCTGTTGCTTTGGCAGTCGGTTTAGTTAAGTTGATGCTTTCGCTGTAGGTTTAGTGAAATTTATGGTTTAACGGTCTTTAAGTTTTCGCTAATTTTCGTAGAACAAATTCGTTAATGGATTTTTGCTTTTTTTTATCGAAATATGATGCGTTTGGAAGAAAAAAATCTGGACGCAGTAAGTGCGTTTTGGTAGCGAATTTTCGGTAAATTTGCAAATTTGCTTCCAAACGCTTTTCAAAAAACTGTTTTCAGAAAGCTGCCTAGCCCCCCCCCCCCCCATGTATCCGCAAACCCCAAGAATATTTTCTCGTTCACACCCCCCAAGGAAGTTACGAGACCAGGAGTGAGTAGGGGTGCTGGGCAGTAAAAAGGAAATATGAGCAAAAAATGCGAATAAAACGGGCTTGAAAGCTGTCTTTTTCACATCTTAAAGCCTTATTCCCCTTAAACCCTTCCTACCCCGCACAGCACCCATATTCTCCCTGGTACCGTAACTTCCTTGGCGGGTATGAACAAGACATTTTTCTTGTGGTTTATGCAACGAGGGTGGTTGTATGCACGCGAGGGGGAAAGGAAAATCCCCACGACGAAGCAGCCACCCCCAAACCTCCCACCCTGTCGCAACTCGAACCGGGGGGGGGTCTGCTTCATCGTAGGCATTTTCCTTCCCCGTTGTGTGCATACAACCACCCTCGTTGCATAAACCACAAGAAAAACTTCTTGTTCATACCCCCCAAGGAAGTTACGCGACCTGGAGCGAATGCGGTGCTATGCGGGGTAGGGAGGGTATAATAGGGATATGGCTTCAAATAGACAGCTTTCAAGCAGTTTTCTTCGCATTTTCTGCTCATATTTCCTTTTTACTACCTACCCCGCCTAGCACCTCTATTCAATCCCAGTCCCGTAATTTCGTTGGGGGGTGTGAACAAGAAATTTTTCTCGTGGTTTGTGCATCCAGGGGGTCCTAGTACTGTTTCAGAAAACAATTTTTTGAAAAGCGTTCGGGAGCTAATCTGCAAATTTACCGAATTTTCATTAAATCCTTCAAATTTCGATAACTTAATTTGCTATTAACGTAAGTTTTGTTGGTTAGGAAACCAACATTTAAGTTTATTTTTGAAATTTTTTTGTATATTTGAAACCATAAATAATTTTGATAAAATATAGTATATTGTTTCTACTACATAGGCTATACCGGTAATCAGATTGATGCCTGCTCGCATTTGCTTTTTTTTTTAATGGACAGTCACTTCCATAACACACTTGATGCATCCAGACTTTTGAACGTTAATATATTTTCAAACAATAAAGTTATTTCGATGAAATATGGTACATTGTTTCTACTATATAGGCAACCAAGTTTGATGCCTGCTTTCATCAAAGAAAGACATTTGCTATTAAAAGCATTTCAAAGAAAATTCGCTAGCATAACGCACTTGCTGCGTCTAGACTTTTTTCTTTTAGTGAATTTTCTTAAAAAAAATTCACTAATGAGGAGATCCCGACTTTTGAATTTTGAAAAAATTTCTTCAAATGACCGCGAACTAGGCCCCCTAGAACACATATCCGGGGTCCGTTTCAATTTTTATATGTTTATATATATATATATATTTATATATATATATATTTATATATATATATATATATATATATATATATATTTATATATATATATATATATGTATCACACCGATAACTCAAAAAATAATAGGCCGATTTTGACTAAATTTGGTGGAAAAATTCCTTTTGCAAATGGCTTGGACAAGTTCGTTAGCCAGGAAAATCTGCCTAGGTTTTCCCGGAAAATTTTGTGTTTTCTTTCGAAAAAAATTTATATCTCCGGAATTAACAAAGTAAGGGCAACCAAATTTGGTACGCTAGTTAATATCCTTATAGGTAAGCCACCTACCAAAATTTAGCTTTGTAGGTCAAAAGGCAAAAAAGTTATAGGCATTTAAAGAAAAATAAATTGGGGTTTTCCTCAAAACGTCAAAGTTGCGATTTAAAACGTCAAAATCGGCAACATTTAGGCAAAGAACTTGAATCTAATACGGGATATGGAAATCAAATGTCTCAAGAAGGATCTTTTACAAACTCTGAAGTCTTAGTTTCAACCGTCATTGTC
The DNA here is from genome assembly GCA_964006375.1 of Tillus elongatus. Lineage (NCBI taxonomy): Eukaryota > Metazoa > Arthropoda > Insecta > Coleoptera > Cleridae > Tillus > Tillus elongatus. The sequence continues at coordinate 21,434,113 of OZ023262.1, read as the reverse complement.
CTTCATTTTACTAAAATGTTTCCAGAAAATTCATTTCAAATAGACCCTTTCTCTGATGCTTGGCAGTAGCCTTAGCTTTAGAGTTTATCGTTTAATGGTATATAATTTTTGTCGAATTTTCGAAAAAAATCAATATAGCTCAATATATCCGTTATTATACAAGATATGAAGAAAATTTGTATATATTAATTATAGGGCGTCTTGAGCTACATCTTAAAAAAATATTTCTACAATCACAGGATGGCCCATAAGTCGTTGGTGATACAAATTTTCTTTTTTTTTTAATCAAACACGCCTTATGTTATTGCATTTTTGAATTTTTCAGCGATGCATGTTTGTAAGAAAAGAAATTCGGGACGCAGCAAGTGCGTTATGGTAGCGAATTTTCATTAAATGCTTCAAATTTGACTGGCTCAATTTGCTATTAACCTATAAGGTTGACCAAGAAACGAGTTTTTCCGGGAACACTTTAAGTTTACTTTTGGAAATTTTTGTACATTTTCACACAATTAAGTTATTTTTATGAAACATGGCACATTGTTTTTACTATATAGGTTATACTGGTAACCAAAATTGATGCCTGCTTTCTTAAAAAGGAAACACACATATTTGCAATTAAAAACATTTTTATGAAAATTCACTACCATAACGCGCTTGCTGCGTCCAGAGTTTTTTTCAAATTAACCAGCCGTTAATACTTGCAAAAGTAAGTTACAACCGTCAAAGATAGAAAGTCATAATTGCGACAAAAACGCCACATCTCATTTAGATTCTAATGTTAATGCACCAACGAGAAAAGGGTGGTCTTTCTTGTTAGTGAATTTCCTTAAAAAAATTCACTAATGAGGAGATCCTGACTTTTGAATTTTAAAAAAATTTCTTCAAATGAGCGCCAATTATGCCCCCCAGAACACATACCTGGGGTCAGTTTCAATGTGTATATGTCTGTTAGTCAGAAAAAATCGGCCCAGGTTTTCCCGGAAAATTTTGTGTTTTCTTTCAAAAAAAATTATATCTCAGGAATTAACAAAGTATGGGCAACCAAATTTGGCACGCTCGTTTATATCTTTATAGGTGAGCCACATACAAAAATTTAGCTCTGTAGGTCAAAAGAAAAAAAGTTATGGGCATTTAAAGAAAAATAAATTGGGGTTTTCCTCAAAACGTCAAAGTGACAATTAAAAACGTCAAAATTTGCAACATTTAGGCAAAGAACTTGAATCTAATATGGGATATGGAAAAAATAATTCAAGAAGAATGTTTTACAAACCCCGAAGTCTTAGTTTCAACCGTCATTGTCCTTCATTTTACTAAAATATTTCCAGAAAATTCATTTCAAATAGACCCTTTCTCTGATGCTTGGCAGTAGCCTTAGCTATAGAGTTTATCCTTTAATGGTATATAATTTTTGTCGAATTTTCGTAAAAAATTAATAAAGCTCAATATATCCCTTATTATACAAGATATGAAAAAATATTGTATACATTAATTATAGGGTGTCTTGAGCTACATCTTAAAAAATTATTTCTACAATCACAGGGTGGCCCATAAGTCGTTGGTGATACAAATAATCTTTTTTTAGTCGAAAACGCCTTATTTTTTTGCATTTTCCATCGAAATATAATGCATGTTTGTAAGTTAAGAAATTCTGGACGCAGCAAGTGCGTTATGGTAGCGAATTTTGATTAAATGCTTCATATTTGAAAAGCTCAATTTGCTATTAACCTATAAGGTTGACCAAGAATCGGATTTTTTTCGGTTACACTTTAAGTTTACTTTCGGAAATTTTTGTACGTTTTCAAACAATAAAGTTATTTTGATGAAACATGGCACATTGTTTTTACTATATTATATGTTATACTGGTAATCAAATTTGATGCCTGGTTTCTGAAAAAAAAAACACATATTTGCTATTAAAAACATTTTAATGAAAATTCACTACCATAACGCACTTGCTGCGTCCCGAACTTTTTCAAATGAACACGTTCTTGTGGAATTTAACCAGCATTATTTCATGTGTCATTCTTTTTGTTCGGCACTGTAAATAGTGTGTTCACAGTTTTATAGCTTATGGCTCCATTTACTGCAAACTTCTCTCTATTATAAAATGGCACAAGCAATCACAAACACATAGAGTAACTTTTAATTGGACAAAGTTATAACTCAAGAAGTTGTTCGGTGCAGTTTTATTAGTTTGAAATTGCTTTTTTCAGGACACGTAAAGTTATTGTGCAAAGCCACGGAATGAATATGAGCTCGGACGATATAAATCATGACGTCACGTTTTGTTGCTCATCTTCGGCTTTATGGAACTCTGAATTACAAGTTTCCATGTAATATAATGTTGATTCAGCAAACAGTTCTCTATTCTGGTGTACCAGCGTTAATAGCAATCGTGAAAATTTGTCTGAAAAATCAGGGTTTCAAAGTATGGAGAGGCTAACACACATATTACTACTACTATAACTTCCTCACCAAGTGAATATAGGAACCTGTGATGAACAGTGATAGGTACACTTGGAGCACCCTAATCACAACAACACATAAAAAAAATATATTCTGGACGCAGCAAGTGCGTTATGGTAGTGAATTTTCATAAAAATAATTTTAATAGCTAACATGTTTTTTAAGAACGCAGGCATCAATCTATATAGTAGAAACAATATGCCATGTTTCATCGAAAAACTTTATTGTTTGAAAATGTATAAAAATTTCCGAAAGTGAACTTAAATTATTCCCGAAAAAACTGGTTTCCTGGTCAACCTTATAGGTTAATAGCAAATTGAGCTATTCAAATTTGAAGCATTTAAAGAAAATTCGCTACCATAACGCACTTGCTGCGTCCCGAATTTCTATTCCTACAAAGATGTATTATAGTTCGATGGAAAATGCAAAAATGCAATAAACACAGGGCGCGTTCGATTAAAAAATTCGCTACCATAACGCACTTGCTGCGTCCCGAATATATTTTCTAACAAAGATGTATTATATTTCGATGGAAAATGCAAAAATGCAATAACATAGGGCGTGTTCGATTAAAAAAAAGTTTTAATCACCAACGACTTATGGGCCATCCTGTAATTGTGGAAATATTTTTTAAGATGTAGCTTAAGACACCCTATAATTAATGTATACCATTTTTTTCGTAACTTGCATAATAACGGATATATTGAGCTTTAATGATTTTTTACGAAAATTTGACAAAAATGATATACCATTAAACGATAAACTCTATAGCCAACACTACTGCCAAAGCGTCAGAGAAAGGGTGTATTTTAAATTAATATTGTGGGAATATTTTAGTAAAATGAAAGACAATGACGATTGAAACTAAGACTTTAGGCTTTGTAAAGCATTCTTCTCGAGACATTTTCTTTCCATAGCTGATATTAATTTCAGGTTCATTGCCTAAATATTACCAATTTTGACGTTTGAAATCGTGACATTGACGTTTTGAGGAAAACCCAATTTTTTTTTTTAAATGCCTGTAACTTTTTTGTCCTTTAACCTGCAAAGCTACGTTTTGGCAGATAGCTTACCTATGATGATATGAACCCGCGTACCAAATTTAGTTGCCCTTACTTTGTTAATTACGGAGATATAAATTATTTTTGAAAGAAAACTCAAAATTTTCCCGGAAAACCTTGTTAGATTTTCCTGACTAGCGAACGTATCCAAGCCATTTACAAAAGGAAGGGATGTGCCAAATTTTATCAAAATCGGCCCATTATTTTTTGAGTTATCGGTGTGATACATACATATATATATATATATATATATATATATATATATATATATATATATATATATATATATATATATATATATATATATATATATATATATATATATATATATATATATATATATATATATAAATTGAAACTGACCCCGGATATGGGTTCTAGGGGTCCTAGTTCGCCCTCATTTGCAAATGTTTTTCAAAATTCAAAAGTTGAGATCTCCCCATTAGTGAATTTTTTCTACGAAAATTCACTAAAACTGACGATCGTTTCACTAACCAAGTTAGCGTCACCAGAGGATGAAAAATTCTAACTACTTTAAAATCTAACATCACCCCATATACCGGATCTTGGGTAAAGAGACCGAACTGATATGGGAAACTAATCGCATGCAAATTCTGCAGTGTATTGTATTTTTATCGCCGGACGAGGCCTTTGCACTGTCCCTGCTAACTTATCTAAAAAGTGTCAATCTTTAATAATTTTGGGAAGGTTCAATGACAGCTAAATTAACATTGATTCCTTTGGCGGAAATATCTGTATTCTTATGTTATCTTTAGGACGTGTTGAAACGTGGGAATTTATTTTACAAAGCAATCGATCAGGTGACTCGTAATCGGCGGTGGTGAAACGTTCATACATTTTTTGTTGTAACTATATTTCGCAATATATATATATATATATATATATATATATATATATATATATATATATATATATAAATATATATATATATATATATATATATATATATATATATATATATATATATATATATATATATATATATATATATATACTCTTGAACGCGTTTAGCTGTCCGGGTTGTCTAACATTTTTTATTAATTTCATATCATCTTCATTAACGTGATGATTATCCCAAATATGTCGAGCGGCGGAAGATCTATCTATGGTACCGTAACGTAATTGGGCTAAGTGTTCTTTGAATCTTATTCCAATCTATCTTTTTGTTTGTCCAACGTACTTTAAATTACAATCTTTACAACTTATTTCATAAATTCCCGACATTTTGTCTGTGCTATCCTTGTCCTTTGGGTTACCTAGCAAGTTTTCTAAGGTATTTCTTGTCGAAATTGTTAGCTGCAAGTTGACTTTTTTTAAGATGCCCTCTAGACACTTCGTGATTCGAGGTTCAAATGGTAAGCAAACAAAGGCTTTTTTTTCGGATTTCTCTCTTCTAAACGTCGTTGATTCCACCAACATTTTCTTTGTTTTCTGTTTGTTGATTAATTTTTCCACGTGGCAAGCAAGGTATCCGTTATATTCGGCCACGTTCTTAATATAATTTATTTCTTTGATATATCTACTTTTGTTTAAACGAAAATTAATTAACTGATTTATAAAAAATTCACACTGGCCATTTTTTTGTGCGTATGTATGTTGTGAGTCGCTTCAAATGTAGCTTAGAGTGGTGGTTTCCTTTCTATAACATGGAATTCTAAAGTGTTTTTATTCTTGATAACTAGTACATCTAGAAAAGGGTAGTTTATTATTAATTTATGATTCGTGAGTAAATTTTATAGAATCAAATTTATTGTTTAATTTAGCAATAAAATCTTCTATTCTGCAAATGTTTGTGTTAAATACTGCGAACGTATCATCGGCAGTATTTAACGTATTCAGCGCAGATCGACTGCCGACCTCCTTTACTTTGTCACCCATTCTTGGAACAAGTCTATGGAACTACACGGTGAATCCCAGATTGTTGCTCTAGACATATCCAAAGCATTCGACCAGGTCTGGCACGCAGCACTGCTTAATAAACTTCCGGCCTATGGCCTACCACCAAAACTCTGTACCCGGACAGCAAATTTCCTCACCAACAGGAGCATTTCTGTTATTGTGGACGGCCATTCCTCTAAACTGTATCCAATTAATGCTGGAGTTCCTCAAGGTTCAGCTTTAGCCCCTACTTTGTTTCTTCTCCACATCAATGACCTCCTCTCTAGCACATCCAACCCAGTTCACAGTTACGCGGAAGACAGCACCCTCCACTCAAATATACAATATTCTAAGCCTGTCTCTTTGGCCCAAATAGATGAGGATCGCAGACTCATGGAGGGTTCTGTCTCCGTCGATCTCCACCCTACTCTCACTGAAAGGCTGCGATCCCTTGCCCACCGACGTGCCGTTGGTGACCCCCCTCTCTCTCTCTCTCTCTCTCTCTCTAATAGATATCTCTACGGGTACTGCTCAGAGGATTTTTCTTCCATAGTTCCTCCACCTCCTGCCCCCAACAGATCTACCAGGGGAACAGAGCGAATGCACCCTTTTACTGTCCAGGTCACCAGACATAAAACATCTTGTTATGCCCGCTCTTTTGTCCCGAGGACTTCCAAGTTGTGGAATTCCTTGCCGACACATGTTTTTCCTTCTCCTCCGAACCTCCAAACCTTCAAGTCCAGAATTAACAACTTGCCTCTTTCCTCCTTGTCAACACCCACGGTACGATAGTATTTAGGCTGTAAGCCCTCGTGGTGTGTTGTTCAAATTTAAAAAAAAATCCACGTAACGCAAGCACACTCTAGAAAATAACCACTTTCACTTTCAATATCCGTTTCAAATCTGTTCATGAAAAGGTCTGCAATACATGGGGATAGCGGATTACCCATTGCCGTGCCTTCAAAAAATGTTGTTCAAAAAATTCATTGTTGAATTGAAAAATATTTTGTTTGATAAAAAGGTTTGTTAAAGTTAAATATTCTTTGCAAACATTTTCATTTATCTTATTGATTTTTAATAACTGCTCTAAATATGTTAAAGTTTGCTCCGTAGGAACGCTAGGGAACAATGAGGTTACATCGAATGAAATTAAAACCTCGCCTTCAGTCAATTTAACCTCTTTAATCTTATTAATAAATTCAAGTGAATTTGTTACTGAGGAACTTTTCTGTTTAATAAGCTTAAATAGGTTAATTGCCTGAAGGCGAGGTTTTAATTTCATTCGATGTAACCTCATTGTTTCCAAGCGATCCCACGGAGCAAACTTTAACGTATTGAGAGCAGTTATTAAAAATCAATACGATAAATGAAAATGTCTGCAAAGAATATTTAATTTTAACAAACCTTTGTATCAAACAAAATAATTTTCGTTTTCAACAATGAATTTTTTGAACAAACCCAACGCACGGCAATGGACAACCCGCTATCGCCATTTATTGCAGACCTTTTCATGAGCAGACTTGAAACCGATCTTGAAAGTGAAAGTGGTTATTTTCCTAGAGTGTGGTTTTATTACGTGGATGATATTTTCGCAGCACAAACACTTGCAAAATAGAAGATTTTATTGCCAAATTAAACAATAAATTTGATTCTATAAAATTTACCTACGAAATAGAAATTAATAATAAATTACCCTTTATAGATGTACTAGTTATCAAGAATAAAGATACTATAGAATTCGATGTCTATAGAAAGGAAACCACCACTCTAAGCTACATTCCGAACGACTCACATCATACGTACGCACAAAAATGGCCAGTCTGAATTGTTTAGTAAATCGGTTAATTATATTTCCTTTAAACAAAAGTAGCTATAGACAGAAACTGAAACTAACACACATGGGTTCTAGGGATCCTAGTTCGCGGTCATATAAAGAAATCTTTTCAAAATCCAAAAGTTGCGGTCTTCTCCGCCACGAGTTTTTTCTACGAAAATTCTCTAAAAATTATAGAGTATTAAACCATAAACTCTATAACTAAAACTACTGCCAAAGAATCAGACAAAGGTTATATTTGAAATGAATTTTCCGGGAATATTTTAGTAAAATGAGGACAATGGCGGTTGAGCTGAAACGCGAGGGTTTGTAAAACAAGCGTCTTGCGATAATGTATCTACATAACCCGTATTTGTATCAGGTTCTAAGCCTAAAAGTTCCCAATTTTGACTTCAAGTCGCAACTTTGACGTTTTAAGAGGAAAAACTATAACATTTTCAAAGTAATTTTTCTGGAATTTCTTGACCTTTTTGCACCAAAAAAGACGTAATCTATGTCTGTAATATACAACAGACTTTGTTATCCACATAAAACACTTTGTTTTTGTGCATTTTTCTAGTCATCAGTGGCGTCCAAATTTTTTTCTTTAAATGTCTATAACTTTTTTCTTTTAACTTATAGATCGATATTTAAGTAAGTAGTTGACTTTTTATGTTATAACCCTGCGTACCAAATTTGTTTGCCCTAACTTTGTTATCTCTGAAGATATAAAAATTTCCGAAAGATAACATAAAATTTTACTGGAAAAGGGGCCTGGCTATCGAATTTGTACAAGCTATTTTCAAAAGGAAAGGAAGGTACTTACCGAATTTTATCAAAATTGGGCAGTTATTTTTCTAGTTATCAGTGTGATACATACATATATATATATATAATATATATATATATATATATATATATATATATATATATATATATATATATATATATATATATATATATATATATATATATATATATATATATATATATATATATATATATATATATATATATATATATATATATATATATATATATATATATATATATATATATATTAACATATAAAAGTTGAAACTGACCCAGGATATGGGTTCTATGGGTCCTAGTTTGCGCTCATTTGAAGAAAATTCAGAGGTGGCGATCTCATTAGTGATTTTTTTTAAGAAAATTTATCAAAACTATAAAAAATGCTCTATATGTTTGCCACCTTGCCAATAAAAATATTTTCAACAAAAACCAGAGCAAATAGTACCCAGTTTTCATTGCTACTACCCTATTAGCACATGTGTACTTACATATTTTGGGATTGTATTTTCATGAATGAGAATGTGATTATATTTTTACATAATGTGTATATTTTATTGTGTTCTTTTGTGTGAAAATAGCATGAAAGTGTTTATTCTGCAAGTGCTAACAATGCTTTGTGCAGAAACAAGCGTACCATTGATGAAGGGGCACACAACAAATCAGTCGATTATTAAATCGGTTTATGGCAGGCATTCAACAAAGAACACAATTCTATCTAGCAATCGGTGAAACACATACACTCGCGATTTCAGGAGCGGGCTGGCCCATTTGGTATTCTGTGATCTCGAGTCACAAAAAAACCTAATATTGCGTCGAGTGGGCATTTGGGGGAGGGTGGTTCAAACAAACAAACTTTTGCTGCCTCTTCACCGGAGAGTCCCTATATCTGAATTATGTCATCTTTATTGCCACGTTTTTTTTGTCGCCATCTTTTGTAATGTGGTCGATAAATTAACTATACATAGGCTGAGGTGCTGAATTCACACAACGTTTATTAATTACTATATCAAGTAATTGGATGAAATTGTTAAATTTTTAAGGTACACTAAAACTACACCAAATTTTGTGTCAAAAATATATACAGAGTGCAAAAAAAGTGTGGAATATTGCCAATATTTCGAAAACTATTAACATATTTTTTTTGACGCTTGGTATATTGATGTACTTAAATTTAATACTTTGTTGGCAAGTAAAAAATTATGTGTAGCTACATAGGATGGCCCAAAAATAATACCATAATTTTTATTTTAAATAGAACACCCTGTATGTTTTTGCGTTTTTGGAATTTACATCTAATTTAAGGTCTAATTGTATTTGACATTTTTCCTATATCCACCAAATTTCATTAAAATAACTTTGTAATTTGCGGAGAAAAATTTTTTTTCGAAAGAAAAATCAAAATTTGAATAACTCAATTTTCTATAAACTTAGAAAGTTGAATTTCGGTACGTCGTAAGGTCTCTCCTAAGGCAAATTATCCATTAAATTTCATTAAAACATATAAAAATTGAAACTGACCGAGGATATGGAGTTTAGGGGTCCTAGTTCGCGCTCATTTGAAAAAAATTTTACCTTTTTTTTTAAAATAAAAATTCACTAAAAACCGGTTTGTATAGGTTGACTAAAATGACATCATATTGGCGATTAATAAAGAAAAATAACTGCTACCTTTATATTTCGGCAGATGCTTTACTTTTCTAAATATGAATTAAGTTTCCTTCTGGAAATCTTCTGTATTCCTTTAATTAAATTTTTAATACAAGTTTCTTTTAAAGAGACTTACACTAATCAGAGATGTAGAAAAATTTAGTTGTTTAGTTCCAGAGATAATTGAGTTTTGAGCATTTTTGTCAAAAGGAGTTAGAAGGCAAGATTTGTTTGATAATAGAGAGATATCGATGGTAACCCTTTCGAGAGAATTCTTCAAATGTGCGCGTACTAGGACCTTGAAAATCGATCTTCAAGGTCTGTGTAAGTTTAAAGTATTAACTTTACTAATATGCCGTATAATAATTGTGTACAATTTTTATGAAAATTCGCTACTATAACGCACTTGCTGCGTCCCGAAATTTTTTACTTGTCAACAGGGTATTAAATTTAAATATTCATTTATTTACAAATTATATATATATATATATATATATATATATATATATATATATATATATATATATATATATATATATATAAATATAGTGATAACTAAAGTTGTATCAATTTAGCACTCCGCCTATGTATAGGTTATTTATTGTCCACTTTACAAAAGATGACAACAACAAAAAAACGTGGAAATAAAGATCACGAAGTTAATGTAAAATATTTAGTCAGTTTTCGCAGAAATTTGTTTGTGTTACCGTAGAATACATTTCTTGTAAGATTTTTGTGAAACTTGGTAATAATTAATAAACGTTTTCGGATTTTCGGAAAAAATTTGGTTGAAAATTGTTGTGCATAATTTTTTGGAAGTTTCGTCGAAAATCTTTTTGTGAATAATTATATCTTGGCAGGTGGGTAAATAGGGTAAATTTGCAGTTTAGCTCCCTACGCTTTTCAAAAAACTGTTTTCAGAAACCTGCGTAGCCACCCCCCTGGATCCACAAACCACAAAAAAATTTCTTGTTCACACCCGCCAAGGAAATGACGGGACCAGAAGTGGGTAGGCGGGGTAGGTAGTAAAAAAGAAATATGAGCAGAAAATACGAAGAAAACGGGCTTGAAAGCTGTCTTTTTCACATCTTGAAGCCATATCACCCTTAAACCCTGCCTACCCCGCACAGCACCCCTATCCCCCACAGGTGCCATAACTTCCTTGTCGGGTAGGAACAAGACATTTTTCTTCTGGTTTATGCAGCGAGGGTGGTTGTATGCACGCGAGGGGAAAGGAAAATCCCCACGACTGCCACAAGTCAAACCGGGGGTCTGCTTCGTCGTAGGCTTCCCCCCCCTCCCGTGTGCATACAACCACCCTCGTTGCATAAACCACAAGAAAAAGTTCTTGTTCATACCCCCCCAAGGAAGTTACGTGACCTGCGGCAAATAGGGGTGCTGTGCGAGGTAGGCAGGGTTTAATGGGGATATTGCTTCAAATAGACAGCTTTCAAGCAGTTTTCTACTCATATTTCCTTTTTACTACCTACCCCGCCCAGCACCTCTATTCACTCCCAGTCCCGTAACTTCCTTGGGGGGTGTGAACAAGAAATTTTTCTTGTGATTTATGCATCCAGGTGGAGTCCTAGTAGTGTTTCTGAAAACAATTTTTTGAAAAGCTTTCGGGAGCTAATCTGCAAATTTACCGTAAATAGCTTGAACAGTTTCGTTGGCCAGGAAAGTAGGACCATTTTTCCGAGAACATATGAGGTTTATTTTCGGAACATTTTTGTACTTTGAAAAAATATGTTATACTAGTAACCCAATTTTATACCTGTTACCTTTTAAAAAAGACATATTTGCTATTAAAAACATTTATATGAAAATCCACTACAGCAATGCACTTGCTGCGTCCAGACTTTTTATTCAGACAAACAAAACCAATGAATAAAAGCGTGAATTATTTGATTTAAAAACTATTATATGTCCCCTGTACGGTCCTGAACAACCTGCTAAAATACAACATGTGACGAGAGTGTTATGAATGGCCGGCATAAAATGATCATTCGTTTCGTAGTTTTTGTGTGTATTGCAGAATTGTCCTGCTATTAAATTTCCATGGTCTTTATGATGTACAGACAGAGTGAATGTATGTGTCGTTTCAGCCCCAGAGGTCGCCGGGACTGTTTAACACGGGGTTGGTAATGAGGATGTATTCAATACACACACCCGGCAAGTGCAAGTGCATTTCGTGTTATTGTTTGTACGATTCTACGTCATAAACTCTGTGGTTAACGTCATACTTCGAAGATTTATTATCATTACTTGTATTGTGTTTTGTGTAACGGGTTGTAACTTAGGATAATTGGCTACAAGATCTGATGAGGTTTGTCTCAAACTTGGTTAATGGCAATGACGTTTCTTAGTTGGAATATTGATTAAACTGTATAGTAATTAATTTTCTAAAATAATTAACCATCAAACCGAAATATCTAGAGAAATTCCTAATTTAAGGAACATCCAGAACAATTGCTTGGATAATATCTAGTTACCTTTTTTTCCCCTCAGGGCTCGTCCGCGGCCTTGCCGCCCCGATAGCACTGCAACCTTTGGTCGCTTGGGCATGCCCTTAGTCTTACTCCACCCATTCCAAAATCACTGTGCCTTGAACCAATGTGCACAGCGATTGATAAGGTCAAGTTTTATATTGCTCTGTCTCCGGTCTAGACTGACCGTAGATTGTTGTCTGCAGTTGTCTTTTGCGGTTCCGAGCTCCACACTCGCACAAAATGTGCTGGGCTGATTCCTGATTCCTCCCCCTCGCCGCAGAGTCTGCATGCGAGGTCCCCTTCGAACCACCCCATTTTATGCAGGTGTTTCTTAACGGTCATGTGTCCTGTCAAAAGACCTGTTGAATTTCTGAGCTGTCCTCTGCTAAGATTAAGCAGCTCCACAGCTCTCTTTGAACTGAGTCCGTCAATTATTGACTTCATATGTCTGAGACCTGGACAGTCCGCCCAGTACACCTTGTGTTGGTTTCTGACCCAGTACTTAATGGCTCCCCTGGCAGTGCTCTTTGTCACGCCCAGAACCAGTTCTAGTGCCATACATGGTTCTGCTGACCCTCTCTTCGCGAGACTGTCAGCTTCTTCATTGCCTTTGACCCCCGAGTGACTCGGCACCCAGATAAGGGTCACCTCATTCTGCCCAGCCAGGTCACTCGTCTCGTCTCGGCACTCACTCACCAGCCAGGAATTTACCCGTGGCTACTTAGTGCCTTAAAGGCTGCCTGGCTGTCTGTCGCTATGAGGATCCGCATGTTGGTGTAGCTCCTCCTCTTGTTCTCCCGCAGACAGTGCAGGATGGCGTACATTTCGGCCTGAAACAATGTTGCATGGGCTCCGAGGGAAATGCTATGACTTACTCTCGGTCCTTCCGAGTAAACACCTACCCCCGTTCCACGCTCCCCGCCGGATCCGTCCGTGAACCATACGAGCGCGTCCTGTGGTATGCCCGGCATGCCTCGCGGTCGGGGATTTCCACTGTTAAGTTGTTTTCCCTGCACATTCGCGGGCTCGTGAAGTCTGACCTCATTTCAAGCATGAGCTCCTTCACGATCTCCTGAATTTTGCAGTGGCCCCTGAATCCTGGGTTGATCTTCAGTCTACCAATCCAGACTAGTCTGTATAGTCCTAGCCTGGCCTCCCCCATAATAACTAAGTGTATGGGGGAGGGGGGAGTTCCAGCAACACCTCCACGGCGGCTGTTGGGGTTGAAGACATGGCCCCTGTGATGCCTAGGCATGCCATCCTTTGGATCTTGCCTAGTTTTTGTTTGGCACTGGATTATGTCGCCTTAGGCCACCAGACAGTGCCGCATATGTTAGCGATGGTCTGAGCACCCTTGTGTACAGCCAGTGAGCCATTCTAGGTCTCAGTCCCCATGTTTTTCGATATAGCCGCCTAGTGACGGCCTTACGCAATATTTTTCCAATGTGACCATCCCAGGTTAGCTTAGAGTCCAAGACAACCCCAAGACATTTTACCTCCCTGGCCATTAGAATGCTCCTACCGTATAGAGTGAGAGTTCTGTGGCTGCCGCATTTCCTCCTCCTCGTAAACGGCACGACGGTTGCTTTCTCGGGGCTCACCCCGAGCCCCTGATCAACCGTTCAGCCTTGGTAAGCATCTACTGCCGCATTAACAACCCGTGAAATAAAATGCGCATCGAAACATTTCTTAGTTATTTGCAACATATAAATTATTTCCTACATATTATGCCGCAGAGAAGTGCGCAGAAGTACGTGTTCAAATCGAAATGTTTATGATCCGTACTGAAATATAAAGGGCTATCGTCTCTGAACGCCACAGTAAACATATACTGTGACGTAGATTTTGGAGAATTTGTAAAACATTTGAAAACCTGCATCATTAGACGGAAAAATTTCCATCTCAAGCGACATACGAGACAACCAGTTTGACTCCGTGAACTAAGCTTCTTTTTCATATAACGCGGGAAGATCCCGACAAATCATTGCTTGAATAATAAACATGTGGAGCATCTGGGCCAATCAGATTCAAGTGGTTTTCTAATCAGAAAAGAAAACCGGATTGCATACAAAATATAAAGATAACCTACACAAACAGATATCACTATACCTAAACACTCAATACACCCACACACACACAAAATGGCCGCATACAGATACTTAATAAACAGAATGCCAAATGTGGTACTCCATAATGACGAACGAGAAAAGGAATACAACATCATAATACAAATAGCACAAAGAAATATATTCAACAGGAAAACAATAGAAGAACTAGTAAGAAATAATCAAAAGTAAACAAATCAACACAACCTAAAACAAAACACCAGAAACAACACAAAATAAACAACATTCACTTATAACCACCACATCAAAAAAATAGCACAAACAATCAAACAATATGACTTAAAAATGAGCTACAAAATCAATAAAATAAAAAAAAAAACAAGAGCACAACCCACATGAATTAAACGGAATATATCAAATAGAATGTAACACATGCAACAAAAAATATAAGAATGACAAAAAAAAATAGAAACAAGATTCCAGGAACATATAACGTGATTAGATAAAATCCACATACCTAGCTACAAATAAAACGTAGCTACATACATTTACAACAGAAAACACCAAAAACCAGATATCAACTAATTACAACCAATAAAACATATTAAAGACTACAAAAAAAATGGTAATCTAGGAACAATAGTACATTCCACAAACAAACAATAAGAAACAGTTAATCCCAGAACAAATCCAAATACAAACATTTAAACAAAACTTAATAAGTCATACAAATAGACAAATTATCAAACCAGAATAATCAAAACAAAAAACCGATACAATCGACACAGACCGAAAACACAACCAATCAGAGAACTGTAAACCGACCCATAGAAGCTCATGACGCAGACGTCACATACAATTTCAGAGATAGACCACACAGGAACGATCCGTCAGTAGCGTGCTGATGATGAACCAGAAAAGTTCAAAACTGCAGGCAACGTAAATAAATAAAAAAAATTTGGACGCAGCAAGTGCGTTATGGTAGTGAATTTTCATAAAAATGTTTTTATTGCAAATATGTGTGTTTTCTTTTTAAGAAAGCAGGCATCAATTTTGGTTACCAGTATAACCTATATAGTATAACAATGTGCCATGTTTCATAAAAATAACTTTATTGTGTGAAAATGTACAAAAATTTCCAAAAGTAGACTTAAAGTGTTCCCAGAAAAACTCGATCCTTGGTCAACCTTATAGGTTAATAGCAAATTGGGCTATTCAAATATGAAGCATTTGATCAAATTCGCTACCATAACGAACTTGCTGCATCCAGAATTTCTTTTCTTACAAACATGCATTATATTTCGATGGGAAATGCAAAAATGCAATAACATAAGGCGTGTTTGATTAAAAAAAAAAGAAAATTTGTATCACCAAAGACTTATGGGCCATCCTGTGATTGTAGAAATATTTTTTTAAGATGTAGCTCAAGACAACCTATAATTAATATATCCAATTTTTTTTATATCTTGTATAATACCGGATATATTGAGCTTTATTTATTTTTTACGCAAATTGGACAAAAATTATATACCATTAAACGATAAACTCTATAGCTAAGACTACTGCCAAGCATCATAGAAAGGGTCTATTTGAAATGAATCTTCTGGAAACATATTAGTAAAATGAAGGACAATGACGGTTGAAACTAAGACTTCAGGGTTAGCAAAACATCCTTCTTGAGACATTTGATTTTCATAGCTCATATTAGATTCAAGTTATTTGCCTAAATGTTGCCGATTTTGACGTTTTAAATCGCAACTTTAACGTTTTGAGGAAAACCCCAATTTATTTTTCTTTACATGTCTATTACTTTTTTGTCTTTTGGCCTACAGAGCTAGGTTTTGGTAGATAACTTACCTATAAGGATATAAACCAGCGCACCAAACTTGGTTGCCCTTACTCTGTTAATTCCGGAGATATATTTTTTTTTCGGAAACAAACACAAAATTTTCTGGGAAAACCAAGGCAGATTTTCCTGTCTAACGAACTTATCCAAACCATTTGCAAAAGGAATTTATTCGCCAAATTTAATCAAAATCGGCCCATTATTTTTTGAGTTATCGTTGTGATATATATATATATATATATATATATATATATATATATATATATATATATATATATATATATATATATATATATATATATAAACATATAAAAATTGAAACTGACTTCGGATATGTGTTCTGGGGGGCCTAAATAGCGCTTATTTGTAGGAATTTTTCAAAATTCAAAAGTCGGGATCTCCTCATTAGTGATTTTTTTTGTTGAGAAAATTCACTAAAAATCACAAAAAGTACAGCAAACAAATAAAGTGTATATTTAAAAGTGATTACAGTGTAGTACAACATGACAAAAGATATATATATATATATATATATATATATATATATATATATATATATATATATATATATATATATATAATAACACAGATGATCTCCTCATTAGTGCATTTTTTTAAAAGAAAATTCACTAATAAAGACTGTAATTTAGTTTTGAGCACATTTAAAGTGTTAATATTACTTTTTCTGCAACCAATATACATGGGGCTATTCTCAGTTTTATTCGAGTCCGGATTTTATATACGATGTTTGATGTTTACACCTTAGTCCGGATTAAGGCGGACGGTATAAAAAATGGTCAGTAGTGTTTGCGTGAGTTTTATTGGGACGTATGTCGTCCTTTACCCCTGCTGTAACCGTAAATGAGAAGCTGTGATGTATTGCCACACAATGTCGTAAATCCGACGGAAGGCTTAAAGTCCTTTGCAATGTTGGCAGCTTCACAAAATTCTTCCATTTCGTTTCAGTATTAAAGTTATCATTTAACGGAAATTATGTAAGGTACGCAGAAAGCCAGAAAGATAATATGTGGCAATATTTTTCCGGAACATTGTGAGATGTACGACAGGGTCGCCACCTTGGTGCGGAACCAGGTATTATGTTGTCACGCTAGCTTTAGTTAACACAAAAAGTTATTAATAGATACGGTCAGTTTACGCCAGAATTTGCATATAACATTTTAATTTTGTAGTTACCAGCTAATTTCACCAGAAGCACCACAATTAGATATAACTACCAATATTGTACTAAAAAGATGTGAGGGGTTGCCTCTGCCTATTTGTTTGTCGATCTTGAAGCGATCAGACGTGTCCGTGTGTCCTTTTTATATTCTGTGTAATAAATAAGTATTGTTGAGCTTAACTTTCGCTGTTAGCGAACTTTCATTAAGAAAAATTCGCTAATAGAGAGGTCATGATGAAAAGCTTTTGAAAAAGTTTTTCAGGTGAGCACGAAACCGGGTTCCTAGAACCCAAAACTAGGGTCCGTTAAAATTTTTATATGTAATATATATATATATATATATATATATATATATATATATATATATATATATATATATATATATATATATATATATATATATATATTTGTGTGTGTGTATGTGTCCGAGGGATAACTTTTTTATTTTTTTCTTATTATTATTTCTCCCCCGAACCTCCAAACCTTCAAGTCCAGAACAAGTTGCCTCTTTCCTCCTTGTCGACACCCACGGTACGATAGTATTTAGGCTGTAAGCCCTCGTGGTGTGTTGTTGAAATAAAAAAGTTATCCCTCGGATACACACACACACACATATATATATATATATATATATATATATATATATATATATATATATATATATATATATATATATATATATATACAGTGCACGGCGTATCGAGCGTCCATTAGAAGTATCTACAAAAATATACACGTCATCATACCACTTCCGGTTATACCGGAAGTGGTTACTAACTTTGTTTTTTCAAATGAAACATGACATTTTTGAGTAGAGTTTTGGTTTTATCGTAAAATTTTAGGTTGACTTTTGATAACATACCATATGTAAAAAGTCAGCCGTTTTGGAGTTATATCGATTTTTTTAAAACTTAAAAAAAAATTATGTATGTATATTGAGTGGTATATCTCCGGCAAATATGATGTCAGCGATTTGCAATTTCGTCTGTGGTTTTTCAAGATACAAGAGTATCGTGAAAATAGGCAAATGCGTTGATAGCATATACAGGGTGGAAGAAATTCACATACCAACTTGGACAATTTCGGACCCCTATAACTTGCTTACTTCAAATGGAACACCCTGTATATTTTTATCTTATTGCTTAGAGATTTGCATTATCTTTCGATTTATATCAGCATGTCCTATACCTAAATGCAACAGTTATCCAGATATTGGAACATTTGCATAATGATAATGTTATAAGGTGCACAATATTTCAGTAGAGTGCCTTGACGGAAATGTTATTCTTAGCAACGCCATTACTTCATGACAGTTGTTTATAACAATCAACAAATATGTCGCGTTTGGGGTTTTCTAATGAAGATTTTCTAAATTTATTAGTTACATACGGCGAATGCAATCGCATTATGAGTAGAACCTGCCGAGTTTTCGCTGAAAGGTATCAAGATCGCCCCAGACCGAATAAACATACCATCAAACGTCTGCTTAATAATTGTATAAAGTTTGGTTCCTTTCAACCAATTGTTAGCAGGCAAAACCGTTATACCGAAGACGATGAAGCCATGGTACTAGGATACTTCCATTCGTATCCTGAAAATTCCCTACAAGAGGCTGAAAGGGATCTTAGAATATCAACCAGGTCTATCCACAGAATCTTAAGAAAGTATAATTGGCGACCTTTTAAGCTCCATTTGGTTCAGAATTTGAAAACTGAAGATTTATTGTGTCGTGTGAATTACTGTGAGTGGTTGCTGACAAGAATTCAAGAAGACGATAACTTTGTCAAAAGTATAATATGGACTGATGAAACAAAGTTTACAAAAAACGGCGTGTTTAACCGCCATAACAGTCATTACTGGGCTGCAGAAAATCCGCATATCTGCAGAGAAAGAAATTACCAAAACCGGTGGAGCTTTAATGTGTTCTGTGCCGTCAAAGACTCTCGTATTTTGTGTGTGTATTTTTATAACGAAAACTTAACAGGGGATCGATATGTGTGGTTGTTAAAAAACGTAGTGAGAGATGCTTTAGAAACTTTAGAAATTAGGGAAAGATCAAACGCTTTTTATCAAATGGACGGTGCTCCACCACATACTACTCATCAAGTCAGTGCGACATTAGAAGAAATGTTCAGTGGGAAGTGGATTGCGAACAATGGGCCCTACAAATTTCCACCACGCTCCCCTGACTTAACTCCATTAGATTTTTTCATATGGGGCTTTATTAAAAATAAAGTTTATAAAGACCCTATAACCACAAAGGAGAATATGCAAGAAAGAGTACGTGCCGCCTTCAATGAAATAAGCAGAGAAAGTATAAAACGTGCTACGAGCAATGAAATTTTAAGGCGAATTAATTGTTGTTTGCTAAAAAATGGAGCTACTTTTGAACATCTTTCTTGAACACCCATTGTTTATATACATGTTACTTATTAGATTGTTCCTTATCATTCCAGTTGCCACATTTTTTCTCACTTTCATTGGTTTAGTTGTGTAGTACTTAATAAATTGTTTATCTAGTTGCCTAAACAGATTATTATTATGGTATTCTCATTTATAATTTTGTTCTATGGGGTGTCCAACAATTAATAATTATTGAAGTTCATGAAGAATAACATTTCCGTCAAGGCACTCTACTGAAATATTGTGCACCCTTAGCCTTATAACATTATCATTATGCAAATGTTCCAGTATCTGGATAACTGTTGCATTTAGGTATAGGACATGCTGATATAAATCGAAAGATAATGCAAATATCTAAGCAATAAGATAAAAATATACAGGGTGTTCCATTTGAAGTAAGCAAGTTATAGGGGTCCGAAATTGTCCAAGTTGGTATGTGAATTTCTTCCACCCTGTATATGCTATCAACGCATTTGCCTATTTTCACGATACTCTTGTATCTTGAAAAACCACAGACGAAATTGCAAATCGCTGACATCATATTTGCCGGAGATATACCACTCAATATACATACATAATTTTTTTTTAAGTTTTAAAAAAATCGATATAACTCCAAAACGGCTGATTTTTTACATATGGTATGTTATCAAAAGTCAACCTAAAATTTTACGATAAATCCAAAACTTTACTCAAAAATGTCATGTTTCATTTGAAAAAACAAAGTTAGTAACCACTTCCGGTATAACCGGAAGTGGTATGATGACGTGTATATTTTTGTTAAATTCAGCTATCCAGAAAACCCAAGTGACCAAATTTTCAGATTAAAAATCGGTATAGTTTTGTAGATACTTCTAATGGACGCTCGATACGCCGTGCACTGTATATATATATATATATATATATATATATATATATATATATATATATATATATATATATATATATATATATATATATATATATATATATATATATGTATGTATGTATGTATCCGAGGGATAACTTTTTTATTTTTTTTATTTCAACAACACACCACGAGGGCTTACAGCCTAAATACTATCGTACCGTGGGTGTCGACAAGGAGGAAAGAGGCAAACTTGTTACTTCTGGACTTGAAGGTTTGGAGGTTCGGGAGAGAAGGAAAAACATGTGCCGGCAAGGAATTCCACAACTTTGAAGTCCTCTGGAGAAAAGAGCGGGCATAACAAGATGTTCTATGTCTGGTGACCTGGACAGTTAAAGGGTGCATTCGCTCTGTTCCCCTAGTAGATCTGTTGGGGGGCAGCAGGTGGGGGAACTATGGAGGAGAACGCCTTTGAACAGTGCCCGTGCAGATAACTATAAAAGATAAAGAGGTCACCAACGCCACGTCGGTGGGCAAGGGATGGCAGCCGTTGGGGAGGGTAGAGTCACCGATGAGACGTACAGCTCTCTTCTGGATGGAGTCCAGGATAGCGAGTGTAGAAGCGGCATCAGCACCCCAGATGTGCGAGCAGTATTCGAGGTTTGGTCTTATTTGTGAAGTATATAAGGTATAGCGATTTGCTGGTGAAAAGTATTTGCGAGCCCGGAAGAGGAAACCTAATTTCTTAGCAGCCGCTTCTGCAATTGATGTGACATGTTCATACCAATTCAAATTCCGATCCACAGAAATGCCAACAAATGAAAAGGACTCATTACTTTGAATAACTTGATTGTTTATTGTGATGGGTCTAGGGTTTGTGTATCTCTTATGAGAAACAAAGCAAGACTGTGATTTGATGGGGTTGAATTGTACAAGATTTCTACTTCCCCAGTCTAAAATTTTTTGGAGATCCACGGACATAGAACGCTCGATGAGTCTGCGATCCTAATCTAATTGGGCTAAAGAGACAGGCTTAGAATATTGTATCTTTGAGTGGAGGGTGCTGTCGTCCACGTAACTGTGAACTGGGTTGGATGTGCTAGAGAGGAGGTCATTGATGTAGATAAGAAACAAAGTAGGGGCTAAAGCTGAACCTTGAGGAACTCCTGCATTAATTGGATACAGTTTAGAGGAATGGCCATCCACGACAACAGAAAAGCTTCGGTTGGAGAGGAAATTTTCTGTCCAAGTACAGAGTTTTGGTGGTAGGCCATAGGCCTGAAGTTTATTAAGCAGCGCTGCGTGCGAGACCTGGTCGAATGCTTTGGATATGTCTGGAGTAACAATCTGGGATTCACCGTGTAGTTCCATAGACTTGTTCCAAGAATGGGTGACAAAGGAAAGGAGGTCGGCAGTTGATCTGCGCTGACGGAATCAATACTGCCTGTCGTGGATTAGACTGTTTTTTTTTAAGAAAGTTTAGTAATTCGGTGTTTATATACTTTTCCATCACTTTAGAGACGACTGAGAGGAGAGAAATAGGCCTGGAGTTGCCAGGAAGCGCTTTGGATCCTTTCTTGGATACGGGTTGTACTCCAACAGTTTTCCAGTTACTAGGGAATATGCCTCGATTGTAAGATGTCTGAAACAGACGAGTCAGGACAGGAGCAAGTTATGGTGCGCAGTTTTTGAGAACAATCGCTGGGATCTCGTCAAGGCCAGGGGCTCTCCTGGTATTAAGAGAAGAGAGCATCTTTCGTAACTTTTTAGTTTGGAAAATGATATCCGTCATTTTATGCGCGACATTGGGGACTGTTGGTGGTTGAGCATTTGGAGGTGGGTTGAGAGTAAAATTTCCAGCGAACAGCGAGGCAAAAAGTTCAGCCTTGCCCAGGGCTGTAGAAACAATTTCATCCCCTGAGTCAAGAGGTGGGAACGTGCTCTTGCAGAAATTATTCCCAATAGATTTAGCAAGAGTCCAGAAGGGTGTGCTGCCGTTGGGGCTTGAGAGGACTTTGTTTTTAATGTGGTTATTAAACGAGTTTTTTGCCTCAGAAAGAATCTCACAAAACGTCACCGAAATTATCCAAGCTGGCATGGAATTATTTATTCCACGTGCACAGAAAACCTCTGCAGCCACTCAAGAGCCCTGGTTCTCTAAATCCTGTGACAAGGCCAGACTTGAAAAGGTCAAAGCTCACAAAATGCTTCTACACAATCCCAGTCAAGAAAACCGTCAAGCATTTAACGACGCAAGACACCGCTATGTCCGCATTCTTTCTGAGGCAAAAAACTCGTTTAATAACCACATCAAAAACAAAGTCCTCTTAAGCCCCAGCGGCAGCAAACCCTTCTGGACTCTTGCTAAATCTATTGGGAATAATTTCTGCAAGAGCACGTTCCCACCTCTTGTCTCAGGGGATGAAATTGTTTCTACCGCCCTGGGCAAGACTGAACTTTTTGCCTCGTTGTTCGCCGGCAATCCTACTCTCAATCCACCTCCAAATGTTCAACCACCAATAGTCCCCAATGTTGCGCATAAAATGACGGATATCATTTTCAAAACTAAAAAGGTACGAAAGATGCTCTCTTCTCTTAATACCAGGAAAGCCTCTGGGCTTGAGGAGATCCCAGCAATTGTTCTTAAAAAATGAGCACCAGAACTTGCTCCTGTCCTGACTCGTCTGTTTCAGACATCTTAAAATAGGGGTATATTCCCTAGTAGCTGGAAAACTGCTCGAGTACAACCCGTCCCCAAGAAAGGATCGAAAGCGCTTCCTAGCAACTACAGGCCTATTTCTCTCCTTTCAGTCACCTCTAAAGTGATGGAAAAGTATATAAACACCGAATTACTAAACTTTCTTGAAAAACACAGTCTAATCCACAACAGGCAGTATGGATTCCGTCAGCGCAGATCAACTGCCGACCTCATTTACTTTGTCACCCATTCTTGGGACAAGTCTATGGAATTACACGGCGAATCCCAGATTGTCGCTCTAGACATATCCAAAGCATTTGACCAGGTCTGGCACTCAGCGCTGCTTAATAAACTACCGGCCTATGGCCTACCACCAAAACGCTGTACGTGGACAGCAAATTTCCTCTCCAACCGGAGCATTTCTGTTGTCGTGGATAGCCATTCCTCTAAACTGTATCCAATTAATGCAGGACTTCCTTAAGGTTCAGCTTTAGCCCCTACTTTGTTTCTTCTCCACATCAATGACCTCCTCTCTAGCACATCCAACCCAGTTCACAGTTACGCGGACGACAGCACCCTCCACTCAAATATACAATATTCCAAGTCTGTCTCTTTAGCCCAATTAAATGAGGATCGCAGACTAATGGAGGGTTCTATCTCCGTGGATCTCCAAAAAATATTATACTGGGGAAGTAGAAATCTTGTACAATTCAACCCCACCAAATCTGCTTTCTTTCTCATAAGAGATACACCAGCCCTAGACCCATCACAATAAACAACCAAGTTATTCAAAGTAATGAGTCCTTTTCACTTATTGGCATCTCTGTGGATCGAAATCTCAATTGGCACCAACATGTCACATCAATTACAGAAGCGACTGCTAAGAAATAAGGTTTCCTCTTCCGGGCTCGCACATAATTTTCACCAGCTAATCTCTATACTTTATATACTTCACAAATAAGACCAAACCTCGAATACTGCTCCCACATCTGGGGTGCTGCTGCCGCTTCTACACACGAGCCCTCGTGGTGTGTTGTTGAAATAATACAAATATATATATATATATATATATATATATATATATATATATATATATATATATATATATATATATATATATATATATACTTTCAAATGCGTCTGATTGCTGTGATTACCTGACACTGTTCATTAGGTTAAGACTTGTCCTATCTACGTATTGATTATTATCTTTATTATCTTACATATGTTGACCAATACGTGACCTACTCGTAGTAAAATATCTCAGTTGCGCTGGTTATTTCAATTATATAATGTCTGAAAAATAGTTATGGTGAATAATATTTTTCAAGGTGTAGTTATCAGTGCTCATTATAGGTTTCAGTTAAAAGATAAACTTAATAACACTAACATTGTTTAACACAAGTGTGAGTCACGTACTTCTAAACGCGATGTGGTATTTTATATTCTCTGGCAACATCGTGTCAACCACCCTGTCAAGCATGTGCCCCAGGTCCAGGCTAGCTACTGTACAAGGCTACTTCTGCTCCCATGAAGATATGACCGCAACCCTGCATACAGCGTAATCCGTGCCAAGTCAACCCCCTCACCCCTCACTTCCTCCCACCCCAACGACTCGCTGCTGCTTTCTTTCGCTTTCATCCCGACGACGAATTATAGCTCTTGTCACGGCTGTTCATTTGTAGATAGAGTTTTTATCCTCCTGGGGAAATCCCAATCACGAGCCGAGAAAATTGCTTATCTCTACATGGAGAGCGGCCCACGCGCGGTAAGGAGCGTAAAGACAATGCACCGATACGCGAGAACTAGCTGGTTGCCAGATATTATATAAAAAAATTAAAATGGGAAAATGCATTTATCATCAGATTTATTAAAATTTTGTAAATAGTGAAAGCGAAAGAAGTGGCAATACCATACGTGCATTGTGGTAGCTAATTTTGTAAAGTTCTTGTACATTTTAATACAGGGTAGGTCAAGGTAGATGTTTTCTCATGAAAACTCATGTTTCTGCCAGAGATTCTCCCGGGCTCAAATTTTATGGGAAACTAAATCGCGCAAACAAAATTTTCCTATATTATATCGTGTTGGTGCTAGAGGGTGTTTCTCAAAATCAGTCGATTTCTTTCATGTCCTATAACTTTTTTTTAAGATAATTGATTCCTGAACAAAAGTTTCTCACAGCATTTGTTTATGTAAAATAGGCTGTTTTTTTAATACAGGGTTATTGACATATTTCCTATAGCGAAAAAATTTTTTGCTTATGGGGCACCCGGTATTTTTTTTCCATTTTCTTGTAGTTCTTAAAATTCTCTTTTTGAAAATATGTAACACTATTTATCTAAATCTGTCAGTTTGCGATAAATAAGGCTTTAAATTAAGTCAAATAGTTATTAGAGCTCATAGCGCTATTTAACAATTACTGTAAATGAAACAAAGTCGGCGGCTGTCAAATTGTTTTTCGAGATTTTAAATTTGGACAGAATATGTTTTCATATCCATGTTCCAACATTGAAAATGTATCAAAACTGTGAAAATGTAAAATATGTAATACTATAATACTACTCTAAGGCATATTTTAAAAAAGAAGCTTCAGTTCTAGGGCTTCAACACCGACAGTATCACTTTTTTTAAATCATACCTGGAAGACCGATCTCAGTTCGTGTCAACTAATGGTGAAAAATCATCTACATTAGATCTAAAATATGGTGTACCACAGGGTTCTGTCCTTGGGCCTATTTTATTCTTGCGATACATCAACGACCTACCAAAATCAACTGACTAATTTTGTTCTATTTGCAGATAATACGACTTTTGTTTTTTCAGATCCAAACATCAATACAATAGCAGAATTAAAGATGTCTCTCAGGATTGATTCTCAGCAAATCAGCTTAGCTTGAACAGCCTAATATCTGAGTCTTTATTGTTTTCGTTAAAACACAATCTCGTCAATGGCGCCTGTGAAATTCCTTGGAGTTATGGTCGACAGCAAGCTAATTTGGGACTCACATTGTATATATGCATGCCAGAGGGCATCACGTGGCATGTTTCTCCTGCGGAGTATTTCGGTACAAGTCTCTACTCCTACATTAAAAAGTGCATACTATGGATGTGTGCATAGTATCTTAACTTATGCCATTCTGGTATGGGGGCACTCACCACACTCTGAATTTGTTTTCACAACCCAGCGTAAGGCAATCCGAATCCTGGGCGATTTGGGGTATAGAGATGACTGTCGTGGCCACTTTAGAAGCTTTCAGATACTTACAATACCTTGTGTCTAGTGTTAAGTGCCACGAATCAGACTTCACTAGGCACAGTACCATTCACAGTCATCCTACGCGCGGTAAAGATAACTTCGCAGTCGATTTCACGCGCTTAAAAAGAACAAGGAACGGAATCATCCACCATGGAATGAAATTTAATAACAAACTCCCTCATAATAAAAAAAAATTACATTACAACAAATTCAAGTCTGCCATTAAGATCATTTTGATAAGCAATGCCTTTTATTCATTTGATGAATATTTTGCTTATCGTATAAAATAAACCCTTTCACGCCATGCTATTTTTTATCACTTTTTATAACTTCAATTTGCATCAATATTGTTGTATCATGGAACTTTTGTTGACTTGTTCTGTTTTGTGCTGTTTTTTTTTGAATATTTATCCACATTGTGATGTTTCTGTACATTCATGCAGGTTTTAATTGAGTGTTTTGACCTATGATGCTGATTTGTATGTATATTTGTGAATAGTGAATAATATGTATGTTATCACTTATGTGATTTCGTTTGTACGCATAAGTAAATGACCTGTGTAATGCACCGCTGTGAAAAGACACCAATAAAAAATTATTATTATTTTTTTATTTATTATTATTATCACATATCTAAATCTAGCACTTTACGTTATATAGTAACCTAAATTAGACTGTCTCTAAAATTGGACGTTTGAGTTTTTACCATATAAAATAGAACTAGCGCCATCACGTGGTACTTTATGCACCCACTAGTTGAGTTGATTGTTGTTGCCGGTGTGCATGTTTGTTGTTTGCAAGTGAACTGAAATATCGAATATTTACAGAAAGACCACAGATCATGTTAATTCTGTACCGCTTACCATTGGACTAAACGAATACCGGCCATGTAGATAAAACTTTTCAACAACCTCGTTGTTTTTATATAACTTCGTTGTAATTTTGATGGCGTAGCCACTAATTTTCTTGCCGCGTTATATATATATATATATATATATATATATATATATATATATATATATATATATATATATATATATATATATCAAGTTCGATTCAATCCACCGAAGTATATTCCTAAATTGGGCCTTTTGGTGGTTCCCAAAATGAACCGGTCCAACTTAGGAAACCGCTGCATCTCCAATTTAGGAAACCGTTAACTCTCCGATTTACACTCAACACAGCAAGAACTTTGAAGAACTGTAACTTGTCAGGAGAAATAGACTAAGAAGTCTTCAGCTACCTAGTCACACCAGTCACCGTTTACTACCGGTGAATGGCGGGTTTTTGGTCTTTCCAAACATTTTACTCTTAAGCAATTGAAAAGTGGTTCCGGGCGAATGAAGGCCGAGCAAATATAGGCCGCGCGTTTTGACATTGTAAGTTTCAACGTTTCTACGTAAAGCATACAGCTACACATCAAGTCTGTAGCGACACCAGCATTATATGCCTCAATACAATAAATCACCCCATTACCCATTTAAAAGAAAATAGCGAAAAGCCAAGCTCGTTCTTCCTATAAGAATGAAGTTGAAGTTTCAAAATCAGGACCATTTGGGGTTCAAAAAATAAAAAGACAGTTGGAAACATCGAAAAGGAAAGTAAAAATTTTTGTACAGATTGTGAAATATCCATGATGCTGATTTACAATTGGTGGCTAATGAGAAACTGTCTCAATGCCAGTAACAAACACACACGCGCACACACACACATACACACACACACATCATTTGCAAGGTGAGACTGTGCAGAGTACTCTTTGGCGTAAAATACTTGGAGTGCAGCGAGGGGCCTAATTGGTACCTCATGATAGAACGCATGCTACGCATCTATCGTTCCGCCTCTCTATCGTGGCAGCTTTTCTTTATGGAAGTTACTCCACATCAGTCAGACATCTCCCCATTTTTAAGGGAAGTATTAGAATCATTTTGCTTTCTTGATACTTTCCCAGCCTTCTATCCTTCAACCAACCTAGGCATTTGAGACATTCTATTGACAAGGTCACGCTTATTAACATCCGCAACTATAAACCTTTCAAACTTGTGGTTCAACTCTGGGCTCTTTACTTTTGGCGACCTATTAAGCCACAACAAATTTAAACCTATTGAGGAATTACGCCTGCCAGACTTCAACCGACTGCTGAAAAATAATCTACTAACGAACTACGATCAAATTAAATCTCATATCAACAACAATTATGCAGAAGTTTTGGACACATGTGGTCCTGAAGTTACCCTACAGCAACGTTTTTGAACAGCCATCGCTCTATTGTTCAAGTCACCGACAAAAACAGAAAATACATCTACCAGCGACTCGTGCACGTTCACTATCAAGTTGATGATCCGCTACTTGGTAAATGGACAGACGACAAGATGCACTGGTCCTCCTTTTACTCTCTCCCAACCCTTGTTTATGAAGGTGATGTTTCTTTTAGATTTGCGAAGAACAGACTAGCAGATTCTATCTTCACCCATAAAGCCGGTTACAGCAATTGCTAACTGTCGGTGGTGTGGAGTGCCTGGCACGTCTTGGCATGCCATTATTAGTTGAAGTCAAGCGAAGGAATTGTGGGCTTTTGCCAACTCAGTTAAGTTGAAGATTCCAAAATCCCCATTACGACTTGTAGATATCTACTCAGGCCTAGAAAACAGCCAAGGCAGCAAAACACATATAGTAAACTATCTCTGCAGTTTGGCTAAGCAAACTATATACAGTGTCTTTACATCAGTGATAAAGGACAGTATCCCTTTTAAGCCATATCTGGACGTTTTTAAAAACCGTTTAAAATCAAGAATTTTAACAGAATACACCTGGTATTTGAGCAAAAACTCACTAGTGATTTTTGAAAAACGATGGTGTTACAACAACACACTGTTTACGATACACACCGCAAATTTAATATTTTGTTTTTGAGTGCCAGTTCCTGAAATGCCCGGAGCTGTTTCAATAGGTTTAGTATAATTTTTTATTACATCTGTGATAATAAATAATAATAATAATAATAATAATAATAATAATAATAATAATAATAATAATAATAATAATAATAATAATAATAATAATAATAATAATAATAATAATAATAATAATAATAATAATAATAATAATAATAATAATAATAATAATAATAATAATAATAATAATAATAATAATAATAATAATAATAATAATAATAGCACTCACGCACGCACACACACACACACGCAGTTAAATATATGACAGTAACCACCTGCCTGTTTATTGTCTAGCTATAAAATGATTGATTACTTGCTATCTACTATTTTACTATTTTCCTTGTGCAAATGATTTATCTATTTATTGCAGAAGGTTTGTTATGCTTTTATTGGCATTCTTATTGATACTTTGTTTGGTCATGCGTAGTTTGGTACCCATGTACAATTTAGGAAATGACTGGTTCAATTAATGAGACCGGTTCCCTAAATTGGACATTGCACACGTTTTTCTTTTTTATTGATTAAAGTATGTATATTGATTTTCTGCATTTGTTAACTTTCTTTTTAAGATAACATTGGATATGTACTTTGATATCTCATAATCACGATGACTGGAACTTTTATTATTTAACTCCCAGAAAATCAAGTTTAAAGTGGTCCAATTTAGGCGTCCCTCCCTTACAATCCAGAACAGCCAATTGGGATAAACTCATTTCAGTTCAATTAATGTGCATATTTTAAAAATATCTTGAAACACGTCAATTTTAGATTAAGTATTGCTGCAAATTGATTCAAAACTACCACATAGCTGTGATAATTGATTCTCTTCAGAGAAACATTCTCATGGAATGAATTTAGGGCCAATGACTTGACCACGAAGAAAATATTTGTATTCCTGTACCCATAAAATATTCAGTAAGTGGTGGACGTGCCGCCACCTAGTTGCGGAACCAAGTAGTATGCTGTCACGCCAGCTCCAAATAACACAAAGGTGAAAAAAATAGAGACTGGATACATCTAACTAACAATCTAGAAAATTGTCAGCCCTGGCCCATTTCCACCCCAATATAGGGACAAAGTATGTAAGACTCGATGAATTTTCACAACAAGTAGAACCGTAGACCGGTTTCGCTCTCATTAGAGCTCTTCAGTACGGCATACTAATTGCAGCAAAAATGCACCAAAAGTAATACGGCTATCGTATAGCCAGTCTTAAAATACTCAGTAAGTGGTGGACGTGCCGCCACCTAGTTGCGGAACCAAGTAGTATGCTGTCACGCCAGCTCCAAATAACACAAAGTGTTAAAAAAATAGAGACTGGATACAGCTAACTAACAATCTAGAAAATTGTCAGCCCTGGCCCTCAGTAAGTGGCGGCACGTCCACCACTTACTGAGTATTTTAAGACTGGCTATACGATAGCCGTATTACTTTTGGTGCATTTTTGCTGCAATTAGTATGCCGTACTGAAGAGCTCTAATGAGAGCGAAACCGGTCTACGGTTCTAATTGTTGCGAAAATGCATCGATTCTTATGTACCCATAAAATTTTGAAAGGTTATGTTACTAGAGTTTTATTGAAAGAGTGCCAATTTTCACCAAATCACCCCTTATTTATCCCCTACCCCCTGAAGCGATTTTACCCAAAAACAATTCTAAGCAAATTTGAAGATGATATCTCAATTCTTTCGCAAGTTATTGCGCCTATTAACAGGCAGATGCACCTGTCGACATACCGACAGACCGGCCGACCGACAGATGGACAGAACAAAATTTTCGGTCCAGAATCAAGTTTTTTATGTGTTTTGAGATTTTTTACGCCGTTTTATCAAAAATAATTCTAAATTTTTGTCAACAATATTTCACCCTCACACATCCAACTCCCAATTTAGTTTCAGCACAGAATACCAGATGCTTGATGAAATTAAAGGTTTTCTAATGAAAAAAAAAAACGCTAAAACGTTATATTGCTCGAATTTTAATGAAAAAGTGTCAATTTTTACCAAATCACCTCCATTAATCCCCTACCAGCTAAAGCAATTTAATCCAAAAACAATCCGAACCGTTCGTTTGTCGAGTGCTGTATACCAAATTTGAAGACGATATATCAATTCGTTCTAGGGTTATCGTGGCTACAAACACACAGATAAACAGACAAAAAAATTCAATCCCAAATCATGTTTTCTATATGTTTTGATACGTTTTACGACGGTTAAGCGAAAAAAAAAATTGAAGTTTTTGCGCCGATGCGATACTTCCACACGTTGTGACGATGTGGAAGTAAAATGACATCCTGCAACGTGATTGATTCGCTCCTACATTCAACCCTCTTTGAGTGACAGTGGCGATCTCAAAATTTTACTTCCACATCGGCAATACATGTGGAAGTATGGGATCGGCGACAAAAATTTTAATTTTTGGCCTAAACATGGTAAAAAAAATCTCTAGACGCAGTAAGTGCGTTATGGTAGCGAATTTTCTTTAAAATATTTTTAATAGCAAATGTCTTTCTTTGATGAAAGCAGGCCTCAAACTTGGTTGCCTATATAGTAGAAACAATGTACCATATTTCATTTAAATAAATTTATTGTTTGAAAATATATTAACATTTTTCAAAAGTCTAGATGCAGCAAGTGTGTTATGGAAGTGAATTTCCATAAAAATATTTTTAATAGCAAATGCGAGTAGGCATCAATCTGATTACCGGTATAGCCTATGTGGTAGAAACAATGTACTATATTTTATAAAAATTACTTATGGTTTGAAAATATACAAAAATTTTCCGAAAATCAACTTAAATGTTGTTTTTATATCCAACAAAGCTTACGTTAATAGCAAATTTAGTTATTGAAGGCAGGTTTCTGAAAACAGTTCTTTGAAAAGCGTTCGGGAGCTAAATTACAAATTTACCGAAAATTCGCTATCAAAACGCACTTACTGCGTCTAGATCTTTTTCTACAAACGCATCATTTTCGATGAAAAATTCAAAAAAGCATTTACGAATTTGTTCTACGCAAATTAGCTAAAAAAAATATACACCCCTAGTCACTCCTGGTCCCGTAACTTCCTTGGGGAGTGTAAACAAGAAATGTATTGGGGGAATAGGGGTGCTTGTGCGGGGTAGGCAGGGTTTAAGGGGATATGGCTTCAAGATGTGAAAAAGACAACTTTCAATCCCGTTTTATTCGCATTTTCTGCTCATATTTCCTTTTTACTACCCACTCCGCCCAGCACCCCCATTCACTCCTGGTCCCGTAACTTCTTTGGAGGTGTGAACAAGAAATTTTTCTTGGGTTTTGTGGATCCAGGGGGGGGGTCTCGGCAGGTTTCTGAAAAAATTTTTGAAAAGCGTTCGGGTGCTAATCTGCAAATTTACCGAAAATTCGCTACCAAAACGCACTTACTGCGTCCAGATTTTTTTCTTATAAACGCATCATATTTTGAAAAAAAAATGCAAAAATGCATTAACGAATTTGTTCCACGAAAATTAGCTAAAAAATACAGACCGTTAAACCATAAACCACTAAACCTACAAATAAATATCCAAAAGCCACCAAACTTAACTAAACTGACAGCCAAAGCATCAGAGAATGGGTCTATTTGAAATGGATATTCTGTAAATATTTTAGTAAAATGAAGGGCAATGACGGTTGAATCTGAAACTTAAGGGTTTGCACAACACTCTTCTTGCAACATTTTCTTTTCACAAACGGTATCTGTTTCACATTCTTTGCCTAAACATTGGCAATTTTGACGTTTAAAATTGCTAGTTTGACGTTTTGAGGCAAACTCCAAAATTTATTGCTTTAACTGCCCATAACTTCTTTGTCTTTAAAGCTAGGGACCTAAATTTTGGTGCAGAGTTCACTCTTTATAATACAAATACGCGTAAATTTGGTTGCCCTTACTTTGTTATTTCGGGAGATATGATTTTTTTTTATAAAGAAAACACAAAATGTTGCGGGAAAACCTGGTCCGATTTTCCTGGATAACGAACTTATACAAGCCACTTGCAAAAGGAAGGTACTCTGCAAATTTTATCAAGATCGGTCCCTTATTTTTTGAGTTATCGGTGGCATATATATATATATATATATATATATATATATATATATATATATATATATATATATATATATATATATATATATATATATATATATATATATATATATATATATATATAAACACAGATCTCCCCATAAGCGAATTAAAAAAAAATTCGCTAAAATTGTCAAAACATATGGAAAACATGATTTGAAAACGAAAATTTTTTGTCTGTCAGTCTGTATATCTGTCTGTTTGCAGCCACCATAACTTTAGAATGAATTGAGATATCTTCCTCAAATTTGGTATGCAGATAGAACTCGACCATTATGATTTGGAGGTTGCCTTGTTTGTCAGTCTTACGTAGTAAGCTACAATATATTATCATTTTCAAAAAGTATGGATACAGCAACCGTAAATAAATGTTGGACACGCTCTGGGTACAGCAAGTATGTTATGGTAGAAAAATTTCGGAAAAATGTTTCAAATCCGATAGCTCAATAAATTTCCCATTACGCTATAATCTTCAAACTTGAACCATAGTAACACCTATGTGAACGCACGTGGGTACTAAAGTAACGAAAAATAACATAATGAGCTTCGAGGATAACAATAAGTTTGTTTTAAAAAACCTTTGTTGTTTATTGTTTGCAAAAACTGGATGGTTTGACTAAAACAAAACCATTCGAGCAATTAACAAGGAAAAATACCTGCTATATTTATAATTTGGCAGGTACATTCCCCTTGTCAATAATTTTTTTTTCTGAAAAACTTTTGTAACTTTAATGAAATTTGTAGCACAATTTTTTTAAAGAAACTTGAAGTATTTACATATTATATATAAGACCAAATTTAAATTTTTTAGCTCTATACAAAATATAAATTTTTTCAAATAATCGCTAACTGGGACTCTCGATTTCCAAGGTCCACTTAAATTTAAAGGATTAGTTTTAATAATATATCTTACTAATAGTGTATAATTATTATGAAAACTCACTACTATAACGCACTTGCTGCGTCCCGAACTTTTCTAAGGTAATCTTGATATTTGCGTGAGGATTATGATAAAAAAAACTTAAAATTGATTGAATTCTTTAGGGGTTCCTTCAAATTTTGCTTAAATATCATCTGGATATATATACCTACCAAGAGACAATATTATGTAAAGCTTCTGTTGTTAAAATTTGGTTTTCTAACTTTTACATAAATATGTTGGCTAATAACGGAGACAACAGACTACCCATAGAAAATCCTTCGTTTTGCATAAAAATTTAAATATTAAATTTAAAATTGTGAAGCCAGAGAAATAGTCTCTACGACTGTATTTAACATTGTTATTATATTACTGATTAGCAAATAAACTATTATTATATAACAAGGATGACACTTGTTCGTATTTTTCTGAAAATTGACTCAAAACTGAATTGTAATGTATCCTATCTACCGACAATAAAATATTAACACTCTTACCTCTGTTTTCTGATAGAATTGCACTGGCTTTACCCCTAACCCAGTATTGCATACAAGGTGGTTAGGTTCACATTACCTATTCATTGTGTTGTGGATGTGTCGCGACAATTTTGATGATATTTATTCAAGAACCTGCGGCACGGTAGACCGGGCTCGCCAGACGCCAGGCCATGAAAATACGATGTGATGGATTTCACGAGTCCACCGGGTGCTGTCAATTCAACCCCTCAATTCAGTTAGTTTTCTTTCTGGGTCTAGTCTAGGTCAAAAGCCCCAGCTACGTGTAAAATTCATGCTTTAACTGACTTCACAATTAAAAGGTTTTCATCTCCACGCGTATATATATATATATATATATATATATATATATATATATATATATATATATATATATATATATATATATATATATATACAGGGTGATTCACGACGCAATAGACATAGAATGTGTGCGTGTAGAGGACCTTAAAACATGCCTGTTTTTTTATATAAAATGTTTCTCTGATGCCCATGGTTGGTGAGATATTGGCCTCGGAACATTCTTTAATAATTACAAGAAACAGCTGTATTGCAGCAGTGCCCTAACATAGAATAACCAAATTTGGTGAATGGTTTTCTTTTATCAATATCGTTATTTGACATAAATTCTAGGCCTGAATTAGGGGTGGGCCTATGATTTGATTTTTTTTAACCTTAACCTGATCAAAAGTTAAAGTCCATCAATTGTACTGCAAATTGAATTTTATCTATTTTTCTTTTCCGGTCACTATTTCCACAAACCACCCGTTTTTGAGAAAATTGCGATTTTTAGACTTGAGATCAAAACAAAATTATGTCCCATTGAGATTTTATCAAACATTAAAGTCTCATAAGGGATGCCTTGGGCGCTCTGAAAATCACCTATTGCTAGGTTACACTTGTTGTCAAATCTGACATTACTTAAATTTATTAAGTTTGACAACAATTATTGTCTTATGTTTCTTGTTTTCTTTTGTGATAATAATTTGTTGCTCAAAATTTCGTTTAATGAATAAGTTGACATGCGTACGGTATTAGGGTTTTGCATGGGTAATTGCCTCAGAAGTGTAAAGGTATATCCAAAAAGATTTCCTAATCATAATATAACACATCGTTAAACGTTTGCAAATCTTGATCGTGGAGCTTCTTTTTCATAAAAAATGCTGGAGGACGCGATCATGCAGTGAACGTACGAACTGAGGAGCGTCTTCTAGACAGTATTGAGAGTAAGCTTCAAATCAGCACCAGGCGACTATCCAGGCAGTTTCATATACCACAGTCGACGGCCCATAGAATTATCTGACGCAATCTGCTGCATCCATATCACCTTCAAAAAGTGCAAGAACTGCTACCACAGGATTTAGAGGCAAGACTGTTTTCTTTTGTAATTTCATCTTACATCAGAACATAGATTTTCCCAAGACCATTCTTTTTGCGGATGAAGGTTGCTTTACAAGGAGAGGGATTAAGAATGTGCACAGCTGCCACGAATATTCGGGTGTAAATCCACATGCAACAGTAACCATTTCCAAAGAGAATTTAAAATAAATGTGTGGGCAGGTATTGTCGGAGGACATTTGGTTGGACCAGTTTTTTTTCTCCCTCAGGGCTCGACCGCGGCTTTGCCGCCCCGATAGCACTGCAACCTTTGGCTTATTGTGCATGCCCTTAGTCTTTTTACTCCACCCATTCCAAAATCACTGTGTCTTGAACTAGTCAGCACAGCGATTGGTAGGGTGAAGTTTTATAATGCTCTGTCTCCGGTCTAGACTGACCGTAGATCAGTTGTCTTTTGCGGTTTAGAGCTTTACACTCGCACACGATGTACTGGGCTGATTCTTCCCCCTCGCCGCAGAGTGTATATGCGAGGTTCCTTCGAACCGCCCCATTTTATGCAGGGGTTTCTTGACGGCCATGTGTCCCGTCAAGAGACCTGTTATGTTTTTGAGCTCTCCTCTGCCAAGAATTAGAAGCTCCATAGCTCTCTTTGAACTGGGTTCGTCAATTATTGACTTCCCATGTCTGAGCCCTCGAAAGTCTGCCCAGTACACCTTGTGTTGGTTTCTGATCCACGACTTAATAGCTCCCCTGGCAATGCTCTTTATCACGTCCAGGGCCGGTTCTGGTCCCATAAATGGTTCTGCTGACCCTCTCTTCGCGAGACTGTCAGCTTTTTTATTGCCTTTGAACCCTGAGTGATCCGGCACCCAGATGAGGTTGACCTCATTCTGCCCAGCCCGGTCACTTGTCTCGTCTCTGCACTCACTCACCAGACAGGAACTTACCCGTGGGCTACTTAGGGCCTTAAGGGCTGCCTGGCTGTCTGTGGCTATAAGGATCTGCTTGTTATTGTAGCCCATCCTCTTGTGCTCCCGCACACAGTGCAGGATGTCGTACATTTCAGCCTGAAAGACCGTTGCGTGGGCTCTGAGGAAAATATTATGACATACCCTCGGTCCTTTCGAATAAACACCTGCCCCTGTCCCACGCTCCCCGCCAGATCCGTTGGTGAAACAGACGAGCGCGTCCTGTGGTATGCCTGGCGTTTCCTCCCGCCATGCCTCGCTATCGGGGATTTACATTGTAAAGTTGTTTTCCCTGCAGATTCGCGGGCTCGTGAAGTCTGACCTCATTTCAAGCATGGGCTCCTTCAAGATCTCCTGAAGTTTGCAGTGGCCCCTGAAGCCAGGGTTGATCTTCAGTCTATCCTTGCAAGCTAATCTGTATAGGCCTAGCCAGGCCTCCACCATAGTTACTAAGTTAGGAGGGGGGGGGGGGGGGGGGAGATCCAGCTACACTTTTATGGCGGCTGTTGTGGTTGAAGACATGGCTTCTGTGATGCCTAGGCACGCCATCTTTTGGATCTTGCCTAGTTTTAGTTTGGCACTGGATTGTGTCACCGTAGGCCACCAGACTAGTGCCGCGTATGCTAACGATGGTCTGACCACCCTTGTGTAAAGCCAGTGGGTCAGACTAGGCCTTAATCCCCACGTTTTTTCATATAGCCGCCTAGTGCTAGCTAAGGTCATGATTGCCTTACGCAGTGATTTTTTAACGTGACCATTCCAAGTTAGCTTAGAATACAATAAAACCCCAATGTATTTTACCTCCCTGGCCATTGGAATGTTCCTACCGAATAGAGTGAGCGTTCTGTGGCTCTCCCACTTCCTCCTCGTAAACGATATGACGGTTCCTTTCTCGAGGCTCACCCCGAGCGCTTGACCAACAGTCCTCCTTTCCACCACTTTCAGTGCTGTCTGCATGCGCTCCCACACTGACTGTGTAACCTTTGCTCGGACTATGGTGTCAATGTCGTCCGCATAGCCCTGCACCTCATACCCCCCTCCCGAGAGCCTCCCCAGCAGGTCGTCCACGACTAGGCACCAGAGAAGTGGAGACAGAACGTAATCCTGCGTACACCCTGCCGAGACCCCCGCCAGCAGAGTCCATCCCGCGAGTGAGGTGAACAGTGCCCTGTCCCTGAGCATGGAACCGATCCACCTGCAGCAGGTCTTCTCTATCCACGCTCCCTGACAGCTACCAGAACCAATCCGAATGAGGTGTTGTTGAAGGCCCATTCTGTGTCTAGGAAGGAACCCAGCGCAGTTCTCCAGCGTATTCTCCAGTTTCAAGACCAGTTGGTGTAGTGCTGTTTCTGTTGAGACTTCTGCTCTGTATGCATATTGTCCGCAGTGCAGGTGATATGCTTATAGTATACCGCCCCTAATGTGAGGGTCGAGCAGTTTTTCTACTGTTTTTAACAAGGACGCGATACTTATTGCCTTAGGGACAGTATCCATGCCCGCGGAATGTACTTCAGAGCCAGGCTGGCCCACATAATGAGGGTAAGCACTGGCGCCAGTATATATATATATATATATATATATATATATATATATATATATATATATATATATATATATATATATATATATATATATATATATATATATATATATATAGATATATATATATATATATATATATATATATATATATATATATATATATATATATATATATATATATCCTCTGTTGGAGCATGACGGGCATTATTCCATCAAATCCTCGGGATTTGTATGGCTTAAAGATGTTAATAGCCCATCTCATTTTGCTCCAAGTAACCACCTATTTAGCGACTGTTCAGTCTACCCTACATGCCCGCCTATAAGGCGCCTTTATTTCTGAATGTTCCCAGTCCGGAGCTGATTGGTTTATTATGTCGGGGAAGTGCGTCTGCAGTAAAGATTCCATAGTTTCCTCTCCCGAGTTTGTAAAGCCCTCCGTGGATGTTCTAAGGGAGCCTATGTTGGTCTGGTGCTCTTGGACAGAATCTTGTGTAGTCGAGCACTCTCGGACGTGTTCTCTACTTCCTCGCAGTGCCTCCTCCACGACTCCTTCTTGGCGTCCCTCAGTTAGGGCCTGTATATATTCATCCAATGCTCCCGACATTTTCTCCGCATTAAACAGCTTTGAAACCTGCGTCCTCCTTTGCCTGAGGTCCTCGTTCCACCATGGGACGTTCCTTGTGGACACTCATTTTTTGGGGGCAGTTGGCGTTATAGGCCAATATAGTGATTGCGTCTCGCACTTGGGCTGCCGCAATCTCGAGGTCTATTCAATTATCTATGGTGCTCTTAACCCCCCGCTGTTCTACTGCTAAGCCTGCCCTGTATGCTTGCCAGTCCGCCTTGCGGGGGGTCCCGGTACCATACCGTTGGTCTCTCGACTTTGGCGATTTCAAACCGGATGTATCTGTGGTCTGAGCTACACACTTCCCCAGACACAGCCCAATTCTTAACAAAGTCACCCAGAAACTGGGTGGAAACTGTTAGATCTAAAACTTCCCCACGCCGTGTTGTGACGAAGGTCAGTTTATTACCTCTATTCAATATGTCTAAATTAAATTTCATAAAGAATTGTAAAAGTTCCTCACCCCTAGAGTTTGTGTCCGAGCTTCCCCACACGCACGTTCGCATCAATGCCGATGATGGTCTGCCATCCACCTGCTCTGCTACCCACCATCAGCTGCTCCAATTCCTTGGGTGGAGGAGTGTCCGTGCTGTCCCCTGTCAGATAAGTTGATCCGAGAGTAATGTCCTTCGGTCCATCCGCTCCCTCACATCTGTTTTCATCGTCGCCAGGTCGCTGGACCAGAAATTCATTGAAGGCAGAAACTCTATCCCTTCCCTGACAAAAATGCAGGCCCCCGGGTTCTCACTGGATCTGCTGTAGATTAGCTTTCCAGGAGCTTCGCCGAGTCCCTTGATCTCTCCTTTATAGGAGTACGGTTCCTGGATGAGGGCCACATCCGTGTTCCTCATAGCCATCAGTAGTCCGGCCGTGGCTGCCCTACTGTGTTGGAGGTTGACCTGAAGGAACCTACGTCCCATTAACCCCTAGTTCTTCCCCAGTGGACGGAATCTAACTCTTCCCAGGGCCCGGAATACCTTGAAGGAGGTCCCTTTAAGGGATCTGCAAGACGCCCGGTCGATCGAGAAGGCGAGAGTCTGTCCTTTATAATCTCCCTTCCTGTCTAGAACCGACCAGTGTTGTGTCCCCAGTTCAGGGTTCTTGACAACGAAGGAGAGTTAAAGACTATTATAATAGATAAAATTTGCTCCATATCTCCTGCTATGATAAGATCAGCAAGACGAGGTATGCGCGAGAGGGTTCGTCAATGCATAAATAACAATGGAAGACATTTTTAACATATTCATTAACATTACACACATTTATTAATTAGTAGGAAGTATTTGTTATGTTTTTTTAGTTTGTTTATTCACTAGTAGTTTCGTTAGTATCTATGGTTAATATGATTTTATTCTGTTAATTAAAATCTTCTGTGCTAACATTTTGACAAATAATGAATGTTGATAATAAAATGACATAGTTGATATTTGCGACCATAATTAGTTTTTAATTTATTTCTACAATGTTTATGAAGAAAAATATGAAGTGTGTTATATTATTTTAAGAGTGAACATTTTTGCCATTTGAAAAATTAAAAATCCAATATGGCGGCCGAAAGAGAAAAAAAGTTGACTATCGCTGCGCAAAAATCAGCGCCGATACGAAAATTCTGATGCCGTCAGTTGATTGCTCATATCAAATTATGGTCAAGTAG
Organism: Tillus elongatus; assembly: GCA_964006375.1. Lineage (NCBI taxonomy): Eukaryota > Metazoa > Arthropoda > Insecta > Coleoptera > Cleridae > Tillus > Tillus elongatus. The sequence continues at coordinate 21,393,017 of OZ023262.1, read as the reverse complement.
CAAAAATTAGGAGCCTATTTTGGATAATAAGGGATCTATTGTATAATTTTGAAAATTGAGGTTTTCAGTTATATATATATATATATATATATACATATTTTTTATTATTGTTATTCGTGCTGGTTAGGTAAGCAATTATAGCTATAGAAGCAGTGGTTCATTAAAATGCCCAATAATAGCAATTCTAATATTTATAACCCAAACAATTTGGAATAATATCTCAGTAAAGAGGTTAATTAAGCCACATATCTAAATGTATATGTGTGGCTTAAACTTTTAAACATTTCATTTAAAACCCAAGAATTATGCTCAAAAGATATTTACCTACATATAATTTAAAATAATATCTATTTAAAAACACTATGTATAGAATATAAGAAAGTGTATTGTTAAAACCCAAAAGACAACAGTGATTTTGAGAGACTTGAAATCAAGATTCGAACATTTAAAAGTGTTGCGTTTTTAAATTTAGTTTTATGTTATATCTAGGATTAGTGAGGTTATCCAAATGAAATCCTAATATTAGGCATTTAATTAATTTTATAAGATTTGAACTTAGCGGGATTTTGGAATATACATACCTGTCAAAAGGTGAGATAATTTTCAAGAAAGCTTGCTGTGATAAAGCAGGAAACGGATTTCAAGATTATTTTCAACGAGTTCGCATTTCCGTTTTAATTAAAAGGTTATTGGTTGATAAGACGCGAGAGCGAGCGTCATATTCACTTCCCGAATGAATTTCAATATTAATACCATTTTTGTGTGTAAACAATAACCATTTGTTTCTATAGGTAACAGAAGAAATATATTGAAAGATCGAGAATAAGATAATCATCCAATGAATAGTAATATAATGGTAAATCAATTCAGGACTTACATATAAAGCCAGCCAAAGGAACAAGGTACCAAATACCCATTTAATTTGTTTAAATCAAATCCGGAGGGGAAGAATTTGTAATTAAAAAGATAGACAACTGTCAACCGTTTGTTTAGCTATAAATGTATTTATGGTAAAAGCAGAAAATTAACTTATAAACAGAAATCCAAACCATATTCCCACGATAGTCGAAAAGCGGAATCATAGAGGGCGCGAAGTGTCTCAAATGTGAAATCTACAAACCATATTTATCAATTTTGTAAACCTTGAAACTATAAAAATCCTGTCATATAATTCATAGTAAAATTTGTTCTTAAATTTAATATATTAGAAGATCCGCGCTTAAGACAAATTTCTAAAATTTTCATAAAACAAAACCTTCTTTGGGCATATAGACATAATTAAGATTTTATTTGCATATAGCCGTCTATTTCTTTAAATTAGAACCGTCTTCTGAGATTAGAGTCACAGCAGAGCAGAGCCAGGGCACATTAGTTAAGGCAAGTATTTATTAATTTAAATATATATATATATATATATATATATATATATATATATATATATATATATATATATATATATATATATATATATATATGAACTATAGCATACAAACGGTAAGAGTAGTAAAGAATAGGCCACCAACATTACACGGAAATAAAATGGGTTGAAGTCACATTATAGTTTAACATATGCACAGGAACTTGAATAATCATAAAACCACAGTCAGAAATATTTATTAACAAACACCTCAAAATCACAAAAATAAAGGTATAATTTGTAAATAAATAAAATCATCACAAATTATACCTAATAAAAATAAAATCTATATATATATATATATATATATATATATATATATATATATATATATATATATATATATATATATATAAATTAAACAAATATACAAATTCATTTACAATATAAATAAATACAAACATAATAATAATCATAACAAATTGACACCCAATCAAGGGCAGGTAGTACATCCATTATATATATATATATATATATATATATATATATATATATATATATATATATATATATATATATATATATATATATATATATTGTTTGTTTCGAATTGTTTTTTATAGAATAAGTTTCTTTTTATCACATATCAGTGTTTTCTGGATTCCCTTTACTATCATCTGTGTTTAGTATATTATCTGTATTTTCTTGCTTATTAACAGTGCTCTGTAAGGTTTTCACCTGTTGGGGTAATAAAAATTATTATTATTGTTATTATTAAAAGAGCCAGTTCCTTGCTTATGCAGCTATCAATGTTAGGTGACCAGACCCTGGAAGATCCATCTTAACAGCAGGATAAGTTTCGTGACATCGCCATTTTACCAAAATATATTACGTAATCTACAATAAACGATATTCCTACAGGAAATAATACCAACCCATCAATTTCTCAAGAGCCCCCAACTGATGCAAATCCAAGACCATACAGCAATAAATTCAGGCAAACTTCAGCTGTCACATCATGAAGAGCAATAATTTACTGGCAGTTGAGTAAAACAAGGCAAAAGAGAGTTTTAGAAAAGGGAAAGTAAGGCAGGCATCGGTGTTTGGTCGAGTTGAAGGCAGACCGCATTGTAAGAGTAGTAAAGAGCGAGGTGTATCTTTCTCCCATAGGATCTCTGTGATGGAGTGTAACCAAGGGGCTCCCTCATACCATTCCCGGCACTTAGAATCGACTAGGCTAGATTTACAAGCCAGAAATAACATGTGGTCAGCTCTGTTTGTTTTAACAATTGATCCTAGTATTGCTTCCTCTATTATTCAACATGTGCTCTCGTATTTTTATATTCCTCTATGTTTGACAATATTTCTACGGTTGGGTTACTTCTGAATTTCCCTGGAGGGAAAGCTATGCCGACCATGTTGAGATATCTACAACCTACAATCCAGTTCGTTTTATTACATAATCTTATAGCCAATGGAATATACATGGTCAGGTGGTTTTTCTGGTTTAAAAGGATATAGTTTGTGTAAATAAATTGTTCGTTTATTTTATAGTATATATCGCTTTAGCTTGTGTATCTAGTTTGTAAAATGTCAGCGAATTTTCAAAGTAAGCGGTCGCTTTTAAAATACGGTTTGTTAAATAATGAACAAAAAGTCTGGATACACCAAGTGCGTTATGGTGGATAATTTTCATAAAAATGTTTTGAATGGGAAGCAAGTCTTTTTCTATTGAAGAACAACAAATTTTATAAATATTACTAAAATTTCTTGAAAAACACAGTCTAATCCACGACAGGCAGTATGGATTCCGTCAGCGCTGATCAACTGCCGACCTCCTTTCCTTTGTCACCCATTCTTGGAACTACACGGTGAATCCCAGATTGTCGCTCTAGAATATCCAAAGCATTCGACCAGGTCAGGCACGCAGTGCTGCTTAATAAACTTCCGGCCTATGGCCTACCACCAAAACCTTGTACCTGGACATCAAATTTCCTCTCCAACCGGAGCATTTCTGTTGTCGTGGATGACCATTCCCCTAAACTATATCCAATTATTGCAGGAGTTCCTCAAGGTTCAGCTTTAGCCCCTACTCTGTTTATTCTCCACATCAATGACCTCCTCTCTAGCACATACAACCCTGTTCACAGTTACGCACCCTCCAATTTAAGCATGTCTCTTTAGCCCAATAGATCAGGATCGCAGACTCATGGAGGGTTCTGTATCCGTGGATCTCCAAAAAATATTAGACTGGGGAGGTAGATATCTTGTACAATTCAACCCCACCAAATCTCAGTCTTGCTTTCTTTCTCATAAGAGATACACCAGCCCTAGACCCATCACAATGAACAACCAAGTTATTCAAAGTAATGAGTCCTTTTGACTTGTTGGAATTTATGTGGATAGAAATCTCAATTGGCACCAACATGTCACATCAATTGCAGAAGCGACTGCTAAGAAATTAGGTTTCCTCTTCCGGGCTCGCAAATACTTTTCACCAGATAATCTCTATACCTAATATACTTCATAAATGAGGCCAAATTTTGAATACTGCTCCCACATCTGGGGTGCTGCTGCCGCTTCTACACTCGCTATCCTGAATTTCATTTAGAAGGGAGCTATACGTCTCATCGGTGACCCTACCCTCACCCAAAGGCTGCAATCCCTTGCCCACCGACGTGCCGTTGGTGACCTCTCTCTCTCTCTCTCTCTCTCTCTTTTATAGATATCTGCACGGACACTGCTCAGAGGAGCTGTCTTACATAATTACTCCACCTGCTGCCCCCTGGTAGATCCAGGGGAACAGAGCCAATGCACCCTTTCACTGTCCAGGTCACCAGGCATAGAACATCTTGTTATGCCCGCTCTTTTGTCCCGAGGACTTCCAAGTTGTGGAATTCCTTGCCGGTTCATATTTTTCCTTCTCCTTCGAACCTCCAAACCTTCAAGTCCAGAATTAACAAGTTGCCTCTTTTCTCCTTGTCGACACCCACGGTACGATAGTATTTAGGCTGTAAGCCCTCGTGGTGTGTTGTTGTATAATAATAATAATAATATATATATATATATATATATATATATATATATATATATATATATATATATATATATATATATATATATATATATATAGTAGAAACAATGTACCGAATTTTGATAAAAATACAAACATTTTCTGAAGTAAACTTAAAATGTTCCCGAAAAAACTGATTTGGTTTTCTTGACCAACGAAGCTGTTTATTTACAGAACTTCCAATGCAATTCTTCACAAAACTTTTTTTACACAAATTCAAAAAAAAATAATGCAAAATTGCAGTTTGTTTCACGAAAATCCGTCATTTTCTCAACAAATTTGATTTAAGTGGTACGTGGAGATTATATTTTTGACAAAAATTTGCCAAACAATTTTTTTACAAAAATTCAAAAATCTTTTTTTTCACAATATATTTTTAAACATTTATTATTAATTACCAATATTTTTTTCACAAAAAACTTTCAACGGAAACTAAAAACTTGATTTTTGACTTATAATTGTGACATTACCTTATTTCATCAGCTAATTCGTTATTACATAGTTTCATACCTCCATGCCATAATGTATTCTAAAACTTGTGCTTTATACCATCTCACTCACATTTCCTAGTTTGTCAATCAAGTGCAAAGTGAGTATCTTGAATTTTATTCTAAAATTATACAAAATTGCTTTTTATATAATTACCTGATTTACATTTATTCAGTCTCAAACTTGTGAGGGGTTGATAGTCCTCCATCGGGCGCCTCTCAGGTGGCGGATAGGGGAACGCCTCCTAGATATAGGTGGTACCGAGGAAATCAAATACTCGGGGCGGACCAAAACTAGCACTGATCGTTACCGGTATAAGTAACCAACTCTTGATGACCAACGGCTTTGGGCGGAAGAGTTACTAAGAGATAGGGCACCTTCTTGCCCTTGAGATGAGAAATCATCTCCAAAGGCGGACAAACCAATGAATGGTGAACGGCAGGAAGATGCAGAAGGCAACGGAAAACCACTGCAGTAAAGATCCAAATGGATATCCCTAGTTAATCAACATGGCTGAGTTCAAGGAGAAAAATTCCGGAGTTTCTAGTCCCCTATTCGGATCTCCGGGCGGGGGGGGGGGGAGTTTTGAATGCAGCTAAGAAGAAGGAAAGAGACATAAGGATCGGTACATGGAACATCATATCCATGTACGAGGTAGGTAAAATTCAGAACATACTTCAAGAAATGCAGCGGCTAAATATAAACATAATGGGACTCAGTGAAAGTAGATGGCCTAATTCAGGAGAAATGAAAATTAATCAGTCAAAGATTTACTACTCGGGTAACAACGACACAAATCACCGAAACGGAGTAGCGATTGTGGTGGACGGCAACTTTTGTCAAGCTATAACTAGCTTCATCCCCATCTCAGATAGAGTAGTGATAATAAGAGCAACAACAACCCAAAGAATACTTAACATCATTCAGGTATACGCCTCCACTTCCGATAAGATGGAATAAGAAATAAAACAATTCTACAATAAAATTCAACAAGCTCTAGCCGTCACAAAGAACATGAATATAATGATAATAATGGGAGACTTCAACGCAAAAATTGGAAAGGAGAAAGTAGAAGATATCATTGGTGATCTTGGGTTGGGCACAAGAAATGAAAGGGGGGATAGATTGACGCAGTTCTGTCAAGAGCAAGACAAGGTGATTACAAACACATACTTTAAACTGCCTGATAGGAGGCTTTGTACTTGGAAATCACCCGCTGATAACACGAAACACACATTTAAGAATCAAATTGATTACGTTTTAATCAATAAACGATATCGAAACTCCATAGTGGCGGCTAAAGCCTATCCTGGAGCAGATTCAGCAACAGACCATAATCCAGTAATAATCCAGTAAGGCTCAGAGTTCGATTGAGGAAGCCAAAATCGCAACAAAACAAAAAACATCTGCAAAACTTAAACTTTAAAAGCCCAATAAGGAGAGACCAATTGACCAAGAACGAACTAGGTAAGATCAGAGTTGAACCGAATGAAGATCCAAACATAATATGGGATACCATCAAAACCACGATAACGACTTCAACAAAAGAGTTACTACAGACAAAGAATACTGTTCGCCAACAAAAACCATGGATAACTGACGAAATTTTCGAACTAATGGAATAAAGAAGAACGTACAAAAACATAGACAACAATGCATATAACCGTATACATAGTGAGATGAGAAAAAGAATACGTGAATCCAAAGAAAAATGGTACAGAGGAAAATGTGCGCAAGTAGAAGATTTGATAGTGAAACACGATGATCTTAACCTCTATAAAAAAATTAGGGAAGTAGCTGGTATAAAAAGGCGAAACCAAAGCAATGTCTTGCTAGTTGGCAAAATAATCCCAGACACTGTAGAGAAACTAGTAAGATGGAAGGAGTTTATCCAGGAACTATTTGACGATGACAGACAACAAGAAATAGTAGAAGAAGACACAGAAAGAGAGTTGGGCCCAACAATAACAAAGGAAGAAGTAATGCACGCAGTAAAAATGGCAAAATCTAATAAATCTCCAGGACCCGACGAAATTCCAGCGGAAATAGTTAAACTAATCACAGACGATCAAATGGGCATATTGGTGGATCTATTTAACACAGTATACAACACACGAATTTGGTTATTCTTAAGTATGACACGATGCTGATCCGATACTCTCTGTTGAGTCACCTGTATGTGTGGGCACATTTTGAGAAATTCGGTGTGAAGTTGTTGCTTATATCCGGTGGTCGGTTGTCCGAGTTGTGTTACTCTGTAGTAAATGCGCATAATTGTTTCATTCATATCCATAGTTCATTTCATGCGCCGTCTTGGTAATCCCAACTGGGTGAGTGCTGGCTGATTTTCCTGCGCAGCATCCTCAGTGGGTGGAGCTCTTGGTCTTACTAGGTTCCCTGCTCTATTTATATTATTATTATTATTTATTTTAGAACTTGCCAGGACTACTGAAGTCGAATTCGAATTTTTATTTACATTTTTGTGTGCCTATTTGACTTTTAGAATCTAAAAGAAAACCCATTATTACGAGGCAAAATATAGTGCAGTTTGTAGCGAAATAATTTTTGTATCAATTTCAAACGAGATTGATGCTAGATCTGGTACGAATCGGCCTAATCCAAAATCGAATGAGCCTAACTTTAGTATCATATACACAAGCCTACTAGAATTAGAATAAATGTATGTAGAGTTATTTTATAATCCCAGTGTGATAGATAATCAAAGCGTTCCAGTGGGATTGTTCGGCGTTGCACTCCTGTGGTAATCGTTAACAAATTGTTGTGGTGGTATGATGTGTCCACTGGCACTTTACTGGCCAACACGCATATCCACTACATTTTACATTATTATTTCATTACTCTACATACAGTGCTTTCATTTCAAAACTAGCCACCCTTAATAATTTCTTTATCAAGGAAGACAGGTTCAAAAAAAATACAGGTCAATTGGTATTTCGAGGGGCACGTTCACAAACAGTATTTTCGGAATTTTACTTTTCACCCCCTAAGCCCCAGTCACCCCAACTTTATAATTTTAAATGGCGACCCCTAGCTTGAGATTCATCATTTTAAAGGTATTTAAAATCCTAATCCAACGGCGTTCACAAAATTTAAATCCACCGCCAACTTTTCAATTTAGAAGAAAAACGTCATCAAATTCGGAATATTTAGAAAAAAATTATATAATAGTTTAAGACAAAAACCTACTTTTTTAAGTGCTCAAAGTGCCCTCCGTTGTTAGCTAAACAATAAAATAATCGACTGTCGAATTTTTTTGTAACATTAGAATTGTTTTTATCAGTAATTTTTCTGAGCGTAATGCTGTTGCAAATTTAGCTCGCGGGTGCCATTTGCGGCTATCAATTTTCCTGGTACGAGGTGATATGGGAACAATAACGCCTATGTCTAATTTAACGATACATTTCAGATAAAATGAGCCAGTTTTACTTTCTTAATAACTTTGTTACTTATTCGTATTTAGTGTTCGATTTCTCGACGACTGCAACGAGTTAAAACCGAGTCTGTTATTAAATTTTTAAATTTTGAAAACTTCAAACTCATTCAAATCATTTCGATTTAAAATATAAGGTTTAAATAAAACTAACAATCACGGTTTACACTACACAAGAAATATTTAAAATAATTTACTTGTATGGTGCTCAGAATAGGTGTTCTCGTAATACGGCCCGAGTTTTCAAAGAAAGGCATCCTGAAAAAACTGTGGCACACCAATATGTGCCAAGTCTTACACGAAAATTTGAAGAAACTGGCTCAGTATGTAACAAAGCAAATAAGCAACCACGAGTTCTTAACGAAGCTGCACAAATTAAGGTTTTAGGATGTTTTGCCGCTGAACCTACGACTTCAATTGCAAGAGTCGCTGCATTAACGAATATTACCGTCGCTTCCGTACATAAAGTTTTAAAACTTTACAAGTTATTTCCTTATAAAATAACCATTCTCCATGAACTCTGCGAGGATGATTATGATAGAAGGATTCAATTCTGTGAATTAATGACTGCCAGAATTCAAGACGAAATAATTTGGTTAAGAATATTTGTTTTAGTGATGAATCAACGTTCTTTCTGAATGGCTTTGTTAATAAACGCAACTGTAGATATTGGGATAATCGAAATCCAGGAGTGTTTGTAGAAAGTCATACACAGTTTCCACAAAAAATATAATGAAATAATAGGCCCGTTGTTTATTGAAGAAAATTTAACTGGTCCTTAGAAAACCAACTTAAGAAGGCAACCCACTGCTGAATGAACAAAATTTGCACTATCAACAGGACGGTGCACCAACAGACTATGCCTTACGTGTTCGCGAGTGGCTTAAACAGAGATTTCTCGACAAATGGATTGGAAGACGAGGCGCCCTGGAATGGCCCGCTAGATCTCCGGACTTAACACCACTCGACTTCAGAGAATATTCAGGTTCTAAAAGATAGGATCACCCAAGCTTGCCGACTAATTACTACACAAACATTTCAAAACGTTTGACGAGATTTCGTCGATCGACTATTTTATTGTTTAGCTAACAACGGAGGGCACTTTGAGCACTTAATTAAGTAGGTTTTTGTCTGAAATTATTAATTTTTTTTTTTAATATTCCGAATTTGATGACGTTTTCTTCTTCTTAATTCAAAAGTTGGCGGTGGATTTAAATTTCGTAAACGCCGTTGGATTAGGATTCTAAATACCTTTAAAATGATATATCTCAAGCTAGGGGGTGTCATTTAAAATTATAAAGTTGGGGTGACTGGGGCTTAGGGGGTGAAAAGTAAAATTCCAAAAATACTGTTTTTGAATGTGCCCCTCGAAATCCCAATTGACCTGTTTTTTTTTTGAACCAGATTTCCTTGATAAAGAAATTATTAAGGGTGGCTAGTTTTGAAATGAAAGCCCTGTATATCTAACCAGACTATTTACATTAAATGTATGATAAACTTAAAGCTGCTCACCTATTCAGGATACTAACACAGGTCTATAAATGTTGCGAACCAACATGCGTGCCCTTTATTTGTATTCATATTGTACTGGGAGAAATTATGCAGTACTGTCAAAAAGTGCTTTTAATAAAATCTAAAAAGGTTATTGACTGTTTTAACCCTTTCGAGACTATTGGTGCACATATGTACCAACGGAGATTTTTCAAAAACGGAATGTATATTTATTAAAATGAATTGGTTTAAATATGTACCAAGCAGTCCACTTTAAGCGTATGTTACACCAATGCCGTACGTAAATGTGCGGTTATGTTTCAGCTGTTTATCGTGGTGTTTTGCTGGTGTCTCAGAAGTTGTGGCGTAAACTACAGTAAAACCAGTTTTTTTTTTATTGTACTGGTGTATTAGTTAATAGTGTGGTGCATTGCCCTATATAGGATTCTATTGAAATTTTATTGGCGGAAACCTTCAAAAACGCATTTAGGTTTACACGTATATGTACAGGGTGAGCATTATAAATGATAACCCCCTTTTATTTTCGTTATTTCTAGGCGAATTGATCCGCTCAAAAACTTATTTTGAACAATTTTTAACGTAGTTTCTGAATCTGCTATAGCTTTTTAATAATTTCGAAAAATGTACGAGGTGGAACAAAAAATATATTTTTTCTAAATGGAACACCCTGTATTTTTTTACATCTTATAATTTGTCGATTTTTTCTAATAACAAAAATATATAGTTATAGCACATTTGGATACGCAGCTTTTAAGTTATGATGAAATATGTAAAACGACAAATCCCTTTACGTATTACTCAATAATATACGAAGTAGCCTTTGGAAATTCTAACTTTGTATAAACGTCAAAAAGGTTAAGATTTGTTAGTGATTTTTTTATTAGGAATCTTTATTCTGTGCAAAAAAGCGATCGCGCCTTATCATAGTTTATAGAATAGGCGTAGAATTTTAGAAATATTTCTATATTGTAATAAAAACATGACTGCTTCACAAAGGGAGTTTAGAAGACTATCCGAATGAGACTGTGCCTGGTAAAGGAACATTCAAGAAAATTTACAATACATTTTGTGACACAAATTCATTAAAGAATGCAAATAGAAGAAAAACGAGGAATACTATTGGTGAGGAAATACAAATGAATATTTTATTATCGGTTATAGAAGAGCCAAGTCGCTCTACTTATTTTGTAGCTAAAGATTTAAATGTAAGCCAAAGCAGTGTTATGCAAATTTTAAAAAGAAATAAGTATAAACCTTTTCACATTCTTCCTGTTCAACACTTAACCAAAAATGATCTTCCACAGAGAATACTGTTTTGCCAACAAATTATTGAAAAATATAATGAAAACAATGATTTTTTGCGAAATGTGTTTTGGACTGATGAGTCGTCCTTTTCCACAGCTGGTTTATTTAATAAACATAACAAACATCACTGGGCTCCAGAAAATCCACATATGGTAAAGCAAATAAAAAAACATGGACGTAAAAATGTCAATGTGTGGTGTGGGATACACCAAAACAAATCTCACAGGTGTAGTTTATCTCCATTTGCTACAAGAGCAAGTTGAGGAATATTTGGATGACTTGCCAGACTTCTAAATTTAAGAGCAATCTGGTAGCAAGACGGAGCTCCCCCACATAACGTTAGACCTGTGACGAACTACTTAAACCAAAACTATGACCTCTGGATAGAAAAAAAAAGGTCACATCCATTGGCCGGCTAAAAGCCCCGATTTAAATCCGCTAGATTTTTTTCTTTGGGGTGCTCTTAAGAACAATATTTATAGTGAAAAACTGTCGGGGGACTCTGTGCAACTAAAACAGCTTATACGACGAGAAATAAATTATTTTAACGAAAATGCAGCGATATTTGAAGATGTGCGATCAAATTTTTACGGCGATGTTTCAAATGCTTATAAAACAACGGAAGTTATGTAGAAGATACGATGTGAATCTTTATATTATTTTCTAATTTTTGTAAATTTGATACTTTTATTTTGTTTCCTCATGTATGGTTTCGTTATATATTTTGTTGTGACAATCATTGAATAGATATCTTAGCTAGTTTTGTATAATAATTAACTAATTATTGACAAATCATATTGTTAGGATAAACTAATAGTTTAACGTTTGTATACAAAATTTAAATTTTGTTTCCAAAGGCTACTTCGTATATTATTGAGTAATACGTAAACAGATTTGTCGTTTCACATATTTCATCATAACTTAAAAACTGCTTATCCAAATGTGCTATAACTATATATTTTTGTAATCAGAAAAAATCGGCAAATTATAAGACGTAAAAAAATACAGGGTGTTCTATTTAGAAAAACTATATTTTTGTTCCACCTCGTACATTTTTCAAAATTCTTGAAAAGAGATAGTTTATTCAAAAACTACGTTAAAAATTGTTCAAAATAAGTTTTTGAACGAATCAATTCGCCCAGAAATAACGGAAATAAAAGGGGGTTATCATTTATAATACTCACCCTATACCAGTCAGTCTCGTAGAGTATACTAACATAATTTTATTATGATAGGTATGGCTCGGAAAAAATAACAGAAGATGAGATATATTACTGTCGGGACCACATGTCAGAGGTTTCCAGTATTCCTGAGTTTTCAGGGGGTAGTAATGACCTGGAGCTATATTCACCTGAAAACACTGATTCGGAGGCCGAGTTGTCAAGCACATATAGTGAAGATAATGAACAAATCAATGTCGAGCCAGAACCATCAAACAAGCGTGTAGTTACTGAGCCTCCTCATCAGATAAATGATAAAATTCAAAACGAAATCATTGAGGAACAAAATCCTAACAAGTATTATTTCTAAAAGTCATAACGTCTGGGTTTGACATGGTTAAAGGAAATTAAAGGCTTTTACTACCAGAAAAACTGAATAATTCTCAAAACCCTACGCGTTTCAACACATTAACGTGCCATCTTCAGGGAGTTTAGACCTATAATGTACAAAGGTGGTTGTCAGAAACTATGTTTCTGGTAGGTCTAACATGCGAGTGACTAACACCGCAACTTCAGAAAGAATACAAAGTCCAGCAAAGCTAAATGTCAAATACAGATTAGTCCTAACGGCCATGCAATATTTAAACTGACATTAGTGTCAGGAGTTATAAAACATCTCTATAAACATGTACAAATTAAGATTTAAAAACTTAAAACGGGACTGGAGTCCCACAAGTATGAACAACACTCTTATGGAGTCACAATCAATAAGTTAAATTCAAACTAGTCAAATTACATAAAAAGCTACAGACAAGCACAAACATAAAAGCAAAGCAGGCTGCACAGCTGAGCAGAACTCTCCGAGAATATCTAAACATGTGAAATTCAGAAAGAAAAGAAGGATATAGATGCCACATTTGGGTTAATACTTACAAATTTCCTATCTCAATTACAAAAAGATGCTGTACGAAATGTTGTCGAAGTTTGGCTTTTCATCTATTGTCCTCAGGATACCAAACAGAAACTGCGTAAAACAGAAAGGCAGGAACATCACAAGACTTGAAGAAATCAGACGATGAATGCAAAAGACGCTTGTTTTTTAGTTTTAATTTTAGCAAACGAACAAAATAGAGTCCCTAGGATCTCTACATATTTCACTTAAGAAATGCAAACTGAAGGTGATAAGTGACAAATGACATGACAACCAGAAGTGACATGTGAACTACGGCTGGCGGAGAAAATGTCAACGGCGCGGAGAGAGAACCAAAGAAAGAGCCGATCTTTGCTCTATGACCGGAATCGATCTCACGTCATTCGGAGCACTACCATTGAAAGTTAAAGTCAGGTTTCTGCAAATGAAAGTCTATTCACTCAGGATTTTCTGTATGTGAAAAGAAGGTTATTCTTGGTACCAAAAGAAGCACTTTAATTACATGGAGCTAGAGCACTACCATTGAAAGTTTATTCAATAAGGTTTCTGTAAATGGAAGGAAAGTTCATGCTGCTGGTGTTTGAAACATTAAGTACATTATAATTGAAGCCATTTATGTACTTGTAGATCTAGATTTCCTCCAGGACAAACTGTTCCATACCAAAACTAGATGGGTGAAAAATTCTAGTGTCGTTCTCCTTGTCAAAGGTGTGGCCGCTATCTCTGAGGTGGCAACCGAAGACAGGAGTGGTGTTATCGATATTATTTCTGCTTCCAAGATGTTCAGAGACCCTGGTACCCAGTGCCCTTCCTGTTCTTCCTATATAAACAGTGTTACATTGGGGGTCCCCACAGGTGAGACAATATACCCCCGACTTCTTGAGGTGAGGAATAGAATACTTGTTATGAACCAGAATCTTCTTAACAGTATCTCTTGACCTGTATGCGAACTTGGTATTGTCTCTCTTTAAGACACGAGAGACTGCAGCAGTGATTGGGCCACAGTATGTAAGAGGAAAGTATGAAGGACTCTCTGGTTGGGCTAGATAGAGATTGGAACTTGTCTCTCTTAAGAGCTGACGGCTCTTTTTCCTTATCAGTCTGTCTATTAAGTCGACAGGGTATTCATTATTAGCTGCTAGCTGTTTAATAACATTGAGCTCGTTATTAAAGTTCGTCCCCGATGGTGGGACTCGAAACAGTCTTATTGCTTGTGACTCGCATGGTAGACCTACCAGAAACATAGTTTCTGACAACCACCTTTTTACATTCTAGGTCAAAACCCCTGAAGATGGCACGATAATGTGTTGAAACGCGTAGGGTTTTAAGAATAAATCAGTTTGTCTGATAGTAAAAGCCTTTAATTTCCTTTAACCATCCCAATAAGTAAGCTATGACATCAGCTATATTATAGTCCACCCCAACTTCGTCCCGTGCTCCTAGAAAATATCTACCTCCTCCACGAGCATGTTCACTTTTGACATATTTTAACACTAGCATGAAGATAAGTACACTTGGAGAACCCAAATCACCACAACACATACTTTGAAAACCTTACGATCGTTTCGCCGACAACGTCAGCGTTATCACATGATGAAAAATTCTAAAATTAAATCAACAGCTACCGCGTATTTATATAGCACCTAGGTATCCGATCTAATCCGAAGTAAAAATTGTAGTCAGCGACCCATCGTTTGTCTATTGTGTAAATATTTAACGAAGTACTTTATTCTTTTGGTTGACCAATTTATGAGCTTTTTATCTAATTTAGGGATAATGGGCTAAAATTAAAAGGTACCGAGATATTTAAGGAAGGTACACGTTCTTTTTGAACTAAAAATTTCACTGTGTAAATATTGGAGCCCATGAAGAGCGCCCACAAGCACATCTGGCGAACAGACCAATAACAGCCGCTCATCTTTAAAAAAACAAAACCACTGTTCACCTCACAATGTTAACTTTAACAAAGGATAAATAATTCAACTAAAATTCTACACAAGTATTTATAATTATTTATTATTCTACGTAAAAACAAATATTTATATTTGTTGGAGAAACATATTGGTACGCCCCTGTCTCTTTACTTTCATTCGGTTGCACTATCCTTTAAGTTTCTACCTGGAATTAGTTATCTCTGGATTTCACAATATTTTCCAATTTGATGGTAATCTTTATCTTCAAGCCGTCTGTATTGCATTAGGTTTACGCATGAACAATGCCATACAAAAAATACTTATATATCGTTAGGTCCATTATTGTAAATAGCTTTAGCTGTCTATGACGTATTCTTTAGATGCACCCAGTGTATTTTCTTCACTAGGAATAATGCTTCTACCTAGTTGGCCATTCTGTATTACTGACATTATGTTATGTCAACTACGTCACCTAGCGTTGCGCGAAAGTTCGATAAAAGCAAGCCTTTCGCAAGGTACAGTCAGTTTTACTACAGATCTCATCTTCTTCGCTCCTTGGAACCCTGAGTTCCTAATCTTCCACTTAAGCATCGTTCGCGTGTTTAACCCAGTTAAATTCTACAGTCCCGTTCTGCAAAGAATCTCATCTTCATCGCTTTTTGGGACTTCTAAGCTCCCAAACTTCTACTTAAACATCGCTAGGTGATTAAGCCAGTTCAGTTCAAGCTCCAATATTCCTACAGAAATTCCGTTCGTACAGTGATACAGTGAAAAGTTTGTGTTTTCTTTGAAATTAGAAAGTATACGCTCAGTTAAATGCAATAGCAAGTAGCTAATAAGATTGTGAAATCTCCTGATTACGCATCAAATCAAGTGTAAAACCGCAAATTGTAAATAAATGTTAAGTTCAAAGTGTATATAGTAACAATACAACATATATAAATATAAAGAAGTGTATTATTGAAATCTTCTGGAATCCAGTGCACCTAGAGTTATAAATACAGTCCACATCTTCAACATATTCTTCTTCCAAGGCTAATTAGCAAAGCCGACTAGTTAGCGAGGGTGGAAACAATCCACCAAGCCGACTAGTTAGCGAGGGTGGAAACAATCCACCTGCAAAACATTGGAGAAAGAAAACAAGCTATTTATCCCCTAATATTAGCTTCTTAGTAGGCTATGAAATCCAATACCAGAAAGCAAATGACAAAAAAAAGTGTTCAAAAAGCAGTAGGCCATGGAGTCTAACAATATACTTCTACTTTTAACATAATTTTGAGTAATGATTCACGATAAAAAAATATTGTGATTTAATTTAAATACTCATTTAGGTAATAATGCTAGGTAATATTATGTTAAATAACGAAACCCGGCAATAACAAATAGAGACTCAAACTCCACAAAACAACACAATTAGAAACGGAACTCAACAAATAATAAAATAGAAAATTATCAATACACTAAAGAGAAAATTGTTCAATGTGGCCACCGTTTTGTTCAATGCACTTTATACACCTTTTTAAAACATGCCTGAAAACTCTGGTGAGGGTGTTTCGGTTAATATGATTTATATCTTCCGTGATTCTGTTTCGTAATTCATTGATATTTTGTGGTGGATCGAATTTATACACATCATTATTCAGGGCACCCTAAAAATAAAAATGCATGGGTGTTATATCAGGACTTCGAGCACACCAAATGACACGATTATTAAAAAAATTTAAAAAAAATTATTTGACGATCCTAGCATTGTGAGTTGGACAACCGTTTTGTTGGTACCAAATCCGGTCTAAATTATCATGAGCTCTTCTAATTGTTGGCAAGTTATCTTTTCTCAATAGATTAAGAACCTTTCCCCACTTAAATTATTTTCAAAAAAGAACGGACCAACAATGAAGTTACCTGGCATTTTTTAAAAATTAACTGCCTAACCTACAAATAAAAATAACACCAGACATTAATAGCAAATCTGTGTTACAATCGTCTTTCTTCCTTTAGATGGGGATTTTCATTTGCCCAATAACGCCTATTATGGCGATTATATACACCACAATTTGTAAATCTAGATTCATCAGTCCACATTATTTTCAAATGAAAATTTTAATCTTGCTGACATTGTCCTTGATATAATCTGCAGAATTGAGGTCGCTTAGGGTAATCGTCCACATTTAAGCGTTGTACGATTGTAGGTTTGTATATACATACCATCCGGTAATGACTTCGTTTTAATACACAGTGTACCGTACTTTTTGAGCGTCAATTTGTTCACCATAATACCGAACAGATTGCGGAGGGTTTTTGTTTGAAACCTGTAAGACGGCATTATTTATTTCCTCATTCCTAGGCATTGGTAGTTTCTTGGCGTGGAAGCTACCGTCGTTCAATAGATTGGTCACAATCCTACGAAATATTTTGGTGTTTGGTTGTCGTCTTTCTGAGTATTTGTTTTGATATGAATTTGCAGCTGCCTCAGTATTTCGGTTAGAACGAATATAACATTCCAACTTGTCAAAATATTCTTCATTACTGAAGATATTGTTGAATAATATTTAAACTAAACAGCGCACAAACTATTTAGTACAAAATTTTGAGCAACGTGTTAAATACACCTCAAATTGTTCAGATAATCAAGAATGGCAGTATTCTTAATTTGCGCAATAGTGTTATATCCATAGCAACCTTTCTTCTGTTGTTTTTCAGTTGACTTACGGTTAAAGATCAAACAATTTTCAAAGGCGTCCTCGTAAATCACCAATCTGCTTTTATTGAGTTCTGTTAGTAAATTTAGTTATTTACTAAGTTTACCTATTTAATTAAATTATAACAATTTTTTAGGATAATGTTGTAATGTAAAATATAATTTGTAATAATGGGCCGATTCATTGGTGTGCTCAAAGTTCCAATTTTTTTATCGTGAGTCATTACGGAAAATTATGTTAGAAGTAGAAGTCTATTGTTAGACTCCATGGCCTACTGCTTTTTGAACAGTTTTTTTTTTGTAATTTGTTTTCTGGTATTGGATTTCATAGCCTACTATCCTCAAAACGGGTTTTCTCAAAATGGTTAGTGCAATTACAAGATGTTTCAAGCATGTTTTACATTATTGGAAAGCTTTTTTCACAGGCTATCACATGAGCATAAAATCGAATATGGCTGCCATAATAAAAACAAACGTTGATACCTGTAGCTCAAAAACAAATGACAATTCAAAGTGGAGGATAACAAAAAAACATTACTCTGTAAAAAGTGTCCTGATAATGTGCAAGTCTTAGACATTTCAGATCAACGCCTTCTTTAATATTGAAGAAAAAAGAAATCGATGAAAAAAAACTCGAAAACGAAAAGAGGCAAGGCAAAATACAAGTCATATTTGGAACGGGCATAAAATTCTACAAAAAATTGCTAATTTAACCGTCTCCTTATCTCTAATAATAACGGAGATAGCAATATATTCCCATCCAGTTTATATATATATATATATATATATATATATATATATATATATATATATATATATATATATATATATATATATATGTATGTATGTATGTATAGGTTATATTTATGTTAAATATTCACACGGATCACATAGACATTTTGAAGACGTCATCTATAATTTTTTAACACTATATTTTTTAAAGAATTTTTTGATCAAAATATCATGACGTGGCAACATACAGGCTATCCCCCGTAGACTTCCCATTAGCCGTTTCTGGAGTACGGCTCAAAATTGAATTTTGAAAATTCGCGCACGTCGGTTTCTCAAAATTTACAGTTGATCGAAAATATTGACGTTACTATGGGACTTCCGCTTATACCGGAAGTAGACGTCAACTTTCTTATTTCAAATGGAAGATAGTATTTTTTGTTACGGATTGCTCGTGAAATTTTATGGTAGGTTTGACTAACATGTTTCGTCATTTTCGAGATATTTGACTTTTTTCAAAAGTTTCTTAAAAAACATTGTCACATTTACACACCTGAATCTCTTTTATTTTTCAACCAGAAGAGTTAAAGTTTTAAAGTGCAAATTCTAAAATGCCACAAAATATTTGAAATTTACTAAAGCTAGTACAAGTTAGACCGGGTGTCCGAAATAGACCGGTCAATCGTGGCAACTTTTAAACCTAATAACACTCTTATTTTAAATAGAATAGCCTGTATTCTATAACGTTAGTTTATGTACTTTATATTGTTCTTTTGATTGGTATCAGCATTCCCGATACCTAACTCCCACCGATTTGAAGATATTTAAACATTTTTGTGATAAGAAATAATTATTAGTTAGTTTATCAGATTGCCTAGGAGATGAAAATTTTAAACGTCATCTTCCGACATAAGTAAAATATGCGACGACTTTTGAATATAACTTTTATTTACGAGGAGTATAATCAAATCATTAACAGAACATTTCGTGTGGTTGCAAAGAGATTTCCACATAAACAGAGATCAACACAGTCATAAATACGTATAAATGACTGCAATTTTCTCCTGTTTGGTGATGCTGTCAAGCAGTGAGACAGATCACAGAGAAGAGAACGAACATTTTTGTGAAGCTTGAGAAATAGTCTCTACCCCTATATTTAAACAAATAATATCAGATTTGTAAGATGTGTTAACATGTAAAAAAATGCTTACATTATCATCAAGTATATATTCTTACAGGCAGAGTAGAAATAATGTAGAAGGGTAGTGGGGTAAGGTAAGGGTGTTTGTTATGCCGAAGGGGACCTGCAGTAGTGTTCCTCATCGCGACACAAGAGAAGCATCAGCAGATTGAAAAGACGCGTTACCGGGATTGACTGTGAGCTTCCATCATCCAGGTCCAGGTCCCCAAGGAGTTCGAGCTCTACCCTCTCCCATACCCTCTATATGCCTGACTCATACACACGTACAGACCAGAAATACACAACTTACTTCATGTGATGCAAGACTCTATGGCCAACTTTCTGTATGCATTGAAAATGTATGGTTCTATGCCGTTTTGATGCACTCTGCACTACTTTTCGTTTGTTTTATATTGCCAAAACAGAAGTGGACTTAAAGTTTGGCGGGGCACTTATAATGTATAGGGCATAATGTATCGAAATAACAGTAAAACACGCTTATTGCCAACTAAGTGGCATCTTAAAATCAATAAAAATTCTGAACGCAACCATTGCAAAAATCACACATATTTGAAATAAAATATTTAAAAATATAATACACTGATAACAACGTATTAGCCAGGAGTGGTTGTTTTCGCTTGGTAGGTTTCTTCCCACAGCTTTCTTGTTGATGTACTTTGTGTACGTCAAAGCTGCTGCAGAAGCGTAGAACCATCAGAAAATCAGAGATGGCGCATCCCGCTATTCTTCATTGCACATTATGGCAATTTATTCCTTAGGGCCCACATATTTTTTATTTATTTCAACAACACAACACGAGGGCTTACAGCCCAAATACTATCGTACCGTGGATGTCGACAAGGAGGAAAGAAGCAACCTGTTAATTCTGGACTTGAAGGTTTGGAGGTTCGGGGGAGAAGGAAAAACATGTGCCGGGAAGGAATTCCACAACTTGGAAGTCCTCGGGACAAAAGAGCAGGCATAACAAGATGTTCTATGTCTGGTGACCTGGACAGTAAAAGGGTGCATTCGCTCTGTTCCCCTGGTAGATCTGTTGGGGGAAGCAGGTGGAGGAACTATGGAAGAAAGCTCCTCTGAGCAGTGCCCGTGCAGATTTCTATAAAAGAGAGATAGGTCACCAACGGCACGTCGGTGGGCAGGGCTGGCAGCCTTTGGGTGAGGGTCGGGTCACTGATGAGACGCATAGCTCTCTTCTAAATAGAGTCCAGGATAGCGAGTGTAGAAGCGGCAGCAGCACCCCAGATGTGGGAGCAGTATTCGAGGTTTGGTCTTATTTGCGAAGTATATAAGGTATAGAGATTAGCTGGTGAAAAGTATTTGTGAGCCCGGAAGAGGAAACCTAATTTCTTAGCAGTTACTTCTACAATTGATGCGACATGTTGGTGCCAATTGAGATTTCGATCCACAGAAATGCCAACAAGTGAAAAGGACTCATTACTTTGAATAACTTGGTTGTTTATTGTGATGGGTCTAGGGCTGGTGTATCTCTTATGAGAAAGAAAGCAAGACTGTGATGTGCTGGGGTTGAATTGTACAAGATTTCTACTTCCCCAGTCTAATATTTTTTGGAGATCCACAGAGACAGAACCCTCCATGAGTCTACGATCCGCATCTAATTGAGCTAAAGAGACAGGCTTAGAATATTGTATATTTGAGTGGAGGTTGCTGTCGTCCGCGTAACTGTGAACTGCGTTGTATGTGCTAGAGAGGAGGTCATTGATGAAGAAGAAACATGGAGCATAATTATGACATTCTGGTGAGTCCAAACAAGGATGAAACCTGTTTACGTCTTTTGCTGTTCAGCATACTGTAAGCGTCGGAAACAGTGTAGTGATGGTGGCTAGCGAGGGATGTGATTCAATGTCCCTCGTGGTTTTAGCCAGGGATGTAAATAATAATAATAATAATAATGATGTTTATTAAGCAAAAATGCTACTAATTTACACAAAACAATGATTATATACAATTGACTACCTAAACACAATTTACTAACTAACCTAAATCAAGTCTAATATCTATACTCACTAACTTACTTTTAAACTAAATATAATTTGAACAACCTATGTTAATCCACTTCTAAATTTACATGTACAGTTGTTAAGCCTAGCTTAATTTTTTCAAGTTTACAGATTTCAATTTATTATCTAATTTATTATATGCTATAAGAGTAGATAGGGAGTCACCTGGGCTCATCCCCTCCACTTTTTTCTGCGCATGCGCGTGACGTCATGCGCATGCGCTGACCTGCGCAGACATGTGACAGTTGACAGCTGACCTGTCAGATTTGACAGGTGTCAAATGTCACTGACCTGACAGCTGTCAGCTGTCAGTTGTCATCTAACCTGACAGGTGTCAAATGTCACCTGACCTGTCAGATGACGTCACAAGCGTTCCAAGATGGCTGACCTGTCATAGACAGCCGCAACCCGGGTCTCTATGGAATTGTCTGACCTGAGATGACGTCACAAGCATTCCAAGATGGCTGACCTGTGTCCATAGATATCTACAAGTCAGGTTAGGTATTAACTGTCTTATGTCTGACCTGTGATGACGTCACAAGCGTTCCAAGATGTCTGACCTGTGTCCATAGATATCTACAAGTCAGGTCTCCATGTGTGTATTTGAAGAATACCATCTGTCTGATTGTTTATTTAGGTTAAGTGTTGTATGACATGCTTAGTACCCGCCATCTGATTGTTTATTGAGGTTATGTTTGTATTTGTTTATTAAGGTTATGTATGTATTTGTTTATTAAGGTTATGTCACGTGTTTGATTACCAATCATCTGTTTGTTTAGTAAGGTTATGTTTGTATTTGTTATTTGAATGCAAACAGACATGATAATACAAGAGTGTACTTACATACAACAAGAGACGTCAGCCTTCTTTCACAGCTTAATACACACACTACTGAACAGGTGTCTTCTGTGTTGAGGAAACAGACAGACAGACAGACAGACAACTGATTGCCATTGTTAAAGCTTGTACATGCTGTTTAACAAACACGTCATGACAGTTCAAAGTCTTTGCTTAGACTGACAGATGCATGTGTAATAACACAGCTGTTTAACAACAGCTAGAGTGAGTAACACTGGTAACACACAGCAAAACAAACAGACAACTGATTGGCATTGTTGGAGCTTGTACACGTTGTTTGAAAGGATACAACACACGTCATGACAGTTCGATGTCTTTGCTTAAACTGACAGATGCATGTGTAATAACACAACGACATGACAAGTGTTTCAACCGAGGGAGCCCACTTAGAGTTATCGCCAGGGAGCCGGACTACTGGCCCCCTAAAAACGAACGCAACAGCTCAAGTAATACCAACAACAGCTAGAGTGAGTAACACTGGTAACACACAGCAAAAACAGACAGACAGACCATTGATTGTCAACAAGTATCATATAGAATCTTGTTGAAGCTTGTACACGGTGTTTGAAAGGATATACACAGGACACCTTGATGTCTTTACTTATACTGACAGATGCGTTTGTAATAACACACCGACAGACATACGACTATTTAACAACAGCTAGAGCGAGAGTTGAACAGTATAACGCTGGTTAACGTGGAGAGCAGTCATGTTCAAGCTACTCCTGAGTATCTGTGTTCTTTGTCTAAGTGCCTCCTGTGGAGAGGATGTAAGTGAAACAGACAGACAACTGGCCAACGATTATCTCATCAAATATGGTTATTTAAGCAGTAATATCACTAACAATGACCAGCTAACGATGTTAGAGAAGACAGAAGCTTTCACAGAGGCTTTAAACATGTTTCAAACGTTTTTCAGTTTACCCGAAAGTAACAATTTGACTAGTAGAGACATTAACCTGATGAAACGTAAACGATGTGGTGATGAAGATTTTTCACAGAATTCATTATTAACAGTAAAACCTATATGGAAAAAGAAAACTTTGAAATGGTACATACATTATTCAGATCCTACAGTACTATTGCTAACACAAAAAGCATTCAAACAATGGGAACAACATATTAATTTGAATTTAGTGAGAACAAACAACTATGCTGAAGCCGACATACTTATAAGTTTTTGTGATGACCAACATTTTTACTTGAGAGGTGGGCAACCGTGTACATACCCAATTGGCGGTGATGTTTTAGGACACGCTTATTTTCCAAATGTTGCCAATACACCCATAGAGATCCACATAAGCAATAATCTCACGTGGAACCTTCAACTACACGCATCAAATGGCTCATCATACTATATGGTTATTCTACACGAACTGGGACACGGTTTAGGACTCAAACACTCCAACAATAAAAACTCTCTTATGTATCCACATGCTGGGGCCGGTATATCTGACGAAGATATTCAACGAATGCAGGAACTGTATGGGCAACGCTCTACAACAGCAATAACAACAACATCAACAACAACAACAACACAGCCTACAACCAAGACATCAAAGACTACAACAAAGACTACAACAAAGACTACAACAAAGACTACAACAAAGACTACAACAAAGACTACAACGAAACCTTCGATAAAACCAAAGGCGGTCGCTGTAAAACCTGAAACCAAAAACACTATGGACTTGTGTAATTATATAGACAAGATCAAACCGTTAGTCATTATAAACCACAACATGTATCTGTTTGATAAGAAATGGGTGTGGGTTGTCCCTTTGAACAATATGAAGGGTCCCTATCCGGAGGCAAAACTTGTGACAGATTGGCTACCACATTTGAAAAATTTAAAAGAAATTAAACATATATATCAGAGACCTGGTGGTGAAGTGCTCATGTTTACCAATGACGAAACATTAAGCATTGTTGCGTTTCCTAGCATACAAGCTACATTTGTAGCCCCCTTCAATAATCTCACATATCTGAATACTTTGAGGTTTGACCGGATAAATGCAATGGTAAACACATATACAGGAAAAACCATTATATTTCATTCGGACAACATGTATGAAATCATCGGTGAGAAGGGATCTAATTTCTATAGACTAGAAGCAGGTTATATAGATAAATTTTCTCCCGAATTCCCAGCTAAGATTGATGGCGCATTCAGGTACACCAATGGGCGGATATACATATTTCGTAAAAATAAATATTACGAATTTGATGAGTTTACCAATCAGGTCGTTACAATAGGCCGTAAAGATTTATCTATGTTTGGTATTCAATGCCCGACCCGCAGTCTATATGAGCAGCTCAGTCTGCTATTACAAAAGATTATCAGTTATACAAAGGATAACACTGACCATCAACCAGCAAATAGTGAAGACTATAATGATTATATATAGTATGTGTGTAACTTGTTCAAAATATTTGTTTAACAGATCAAACAGCTGACACTTAGCTTAACATATTAATGTATGAAAATAAAATATTTACCAGCATGTATATGTGTTTTTATTCCTTGTCAACAAGACCACTGTTCTGTTTAAGACTGTCTAGAGTACACTCGACAGCAGTTCAATATATGAGTTAAATAACACTACTGTATGGGGGCCCCCTTGATGGGTAAATGGTATTCGTGTTTGAGCTTGTCTAGAATACAGCCGTTAGAAGTATGACATCATCCACAAACCTGTTCCACAAACCTGTTTGAGCTTTGTCTGTACGGTTGTTATCTAGTGTAATTTCCGTTGAATGACATCACCCCATTATTCGTGTTTGAACTTGTCTGTGTATCTGTTTAATATACGCAAGAGAGAGGCCCTCTTAAAGGTAAACAACCTGTCAGTTGATGACCTTGTGTTATATCTGTTCAATCACCCCCATTATTCGTGTTTGAGCTTGTCTAGTACAAACCGAAAGGATGACATCATCCATGTATTTTAGCCTAATATATAAATAAGTGAGCAAGTTCGGTTATATTATTAGTTGTTGTACCATGTCGTTTAACAGTGTCTTATGGTATGGACACAAAAATAGATTGTTTGAAGAAGACTGTGAATTTGAATTAAAACAGTTGGTGTTAAAGATACAAGAAGAAGCCTTTATCGACGAACGTGATTCTGAAGGAGAAAATTATGAAGCCGGACATATAGTCGAGTTGTGTGACATATATTTAAGTGGGTTCTGCTCTACACAATTTTTGCTTTGGCACTCATTCGATACCGTACAGGAGCTCCGTTAAGTGAACCGTTTTTCAAGTATTTACCCGAAGAAGCAAAACATCAATACATACGTTATTACGATAAACAAACTGTCCACACAGAGGCTATTTAGTTTTATACAAAAGCCCAGTGGTATACAAATGAAACAAGAATGAATAGTGAGAACGACACCACAAAAGTTAGACTGTTAGTGTTACAGATACAAAAACAAGCTTATCGAGACGGGCGTAAGTCCGAAGCCGAAGAATATGAAAATATACATATGGTAGAGTTGTGTGACTTATATTTAAGTGGATTTTGTTCAACACAATATTTTGCTGTGGCACTCATTCAACACCAACCGGGGGCCCTGTTAAGTGAACCATTTTTTAAATATTTACCTAAAGAAGCAAAAAATCAATATAAATATTATTATGATGCTGATGAGGTCACACTCGAAACAACGAACATTGAAATTGAACCGCCAACCGAGAAAGAACTCAAACACGAAACACTCGAGACGATGAGAGAAGGGTTTAATAAAGAATTTGAGTTTTCAAGCTGTGATGACATCCACAAGATTGCAGACCACCTAAACGATATATTAAAGCACAGTTCTAATTTAAATGATAATGCTGAACGTACTAAATCCATGAATTTTCTAACACGAAAACTTCACCGTACAGACGCCACCGACATGTTATATACAATTTGTAACGAATATTTCGACAGTCTTCCAACCAATGCTGATTGGGATAGATATGAGAACAAAGATTGTGTTGCTGTAGACAAGTTTGTTAAAGTCTGGCAGAAATATCTGAATGAACATGCAGTGTAGCATGAAATATGTTAAAGTATTTAGTGATCGCAATAGATTTGTAAAATTTACCAGGAAACCACTCAGAACCATTCAACAGACGTTTGTGGTGGGGGAACAACAAAACCTACTTAACATGGTCAGCAAGCTTCAGTCTAAACTTAAAAGAGTTTGTGTAAACATGTCTTGCGATTGTATTAACATGAATATGTCTGTGTCAGAGAGTGATAACAACGATGACGATTATGCCGTTGATGAAAACGATGGCCCCGATTTCACAGAACACCGAACACGACGAGTCTTATTTAACAAGTATCAGGCTGACGACAGGCTATTGATGGAAACCACTTTTAGTGTTCGACGATCCTTGAAATTGATTACCGGCATCAGTGCAAGAAACGACTTTACAAATGTTGTGAAATTTGTCAATCCGTTGGCTCTGAATGAAGAAAACCAATATTTAGCCTTGGAAGAGTGGGATTTTTACGATTTCCTAGGCAACATACGTGAGCTGTATAGGAAATATCTTAAAGGTGAAGACGAGCCAAATAGCTTTATAGTGCATCATCTTAATTACTGCCGCATAACCTATTCAAAGGTGCTAAGTGAAAAAGCCTTGTGTATCGATAACGGTTTCACATCTATGCATCTATTCTTAAACGAAGAGTGTGTAGAACAGCTGCTGACACTTGAGGTGTTGGTTAAAGCAAGACTGAACTATCTGAAAGAATCTCAATTTACCTGGACTTACACGTGTTTTATGGAAAACATAGTGGAAATATTAAACGATCTGAGTAGATGGGGTGCCAGTGTACCGCAAATCATACAAACTATAAAAACGTTACTCAACACTGTAACACCAGCATTTAAATATTACATGTTGGAGTGTTTGCACTACGCTCAAGATCAAGTATTGACAGACATCCACACCATTCGCCATGGTTCTTTTTAAATCAAGTTTCATCGTTCTATCAACACTGTGTCAGAATGTGTTGTATATTCATAAGCCACCCAATGTAACAGAAGTACGAATTTGTTTCGACACCGACGACTGCATGATATGGTCAGCTCTTACAACAACAACATATCTACACAACGATGACCTAACCCCACTTGCAACATACAACATGTCAGCCAAAAGCATGTCATCTGATGTGATACGTTACAAAGTTATGTTTCTGTTTGATAATGGTAGTCGGGGCGAGACACCTTATTGGACCACTCTTGTATTGACTAAGGTCAAGCTGTTCACTTCAAAGTATATTTTTGTGTTTATAGCCACTGGGTTTCTCACATGTCTTACCATATTCATGTTGATGTATTTTTGTTTCAAATATAGCACTTATCTGCACATGTATCGCAAACGTGTTTGCTAATACAAATATATAAAATAAACACTTGTGTTTTATTTACTAGTTTTAAGGTTTGCTAAGGGGTTAATAGAAAAACCTATATATAATTTACAACTTTTTTATTTCGGTAGCAAGTTTACAACATACGAAAATAATAGCATACAATTATTGATGCTGCATATACAGCTTCTAGTGTATCCTGGTGAGTGATGCATGCACTTAGAAATGTCTGGCACCAACGCAGGACAATCAGTGTTTGTTTCTAAATTGATCACGTCCACACGGTAGCCACAAGTGAGCAGCATCTGTGTCAGAAATCTCTGTTTATTCTCGCCTTTCACATAGATTCTGTCCACCTGTTGTTCGACGATGTGTTTCATCAGGATATTTGGTAATTCTTCTAAATAAGCAGTACCATAATTATAGTCGATACAATGGTGACGGGCCTGCAGAAACTTGACTTGTTTGATTACATCAGCAGATAGAAAACGCATTGGTTGTGGTGGCTTAAACACATACTGTACAGTTTGATAACCATTATAAATTACTAGTTCTTTGGGTGTGAAGTCGGGGAGACAGAAACCCTGAGTGTCGACAACTACGAACCTCATCTTGATACTGCCCCAATTCACTATACTTCCACATCAGCTTATATACACCTCTAGGTTGAGAGGTGGGGGAACAGCGTTGTATGCCATACTCAGATGATAGAACGAACAACGTTAGAGAGTGGTGAGTATTCGATGATGCAATCATGTATAATTATGCAGAAACATTTAGTGTTATTGGGAAAGTTCTGGTTACTTTCCATTTCCAATTTGATATCGACAGTAGACGGTTTGATGGAATCCGTATACTTTGAACAATCAAACACAAACATGGGATATTTAGCGAAAGCTTTGTAATCCAACGTAGGCTGTGGTTCTCTACCGAGATATGCTCGTTGAAATTCAATCATGTTTTTATATGCTTCCAGATAATTTGCTTGCCCAAAGTTCAGATTCATACCCTCGGTCGGTATTTGTTTTGAATTCAGGTGTAGTCTTATATCTCGAACGTCCACATGATCAAACTGATTAATATCTTTTCCTGGGTTGTGGTGGCGATCCGTTTGAAAGACTACGATAACAAAGCGAGGTCGTTCGGTGTTTGATGAGGTCTTTACAGACCACAAGTCTTTGATTGAATTACTTACATTCGGTAATTCGTACGTCTCCCATTTTCTAAACGGTATAAGAATCTTTTTATCTTGAGCGATCGATTGCAACAGCTGCTGTTGTATCACATCGCTGGGGTGTATGTGTTTGACTTGCAAAGCCATATGTTCAATGTTAAACTTTATAGCTTTGTCAGCGCCTGCTACACTGCTCAGAATATAGCAATTTCTATCGTTCTGACCGCGTGTTAAGCGTACCAACAAACGACTGAAAAGCACTTTTCTGTAATCTTTGAAAATATTACACAGATAGCTGAGCGGTAGGCAATAGCAAAATCTGTTGTTTTTCACCATGGTGTTCCTTTCGTTCGGATGCCAGCCGGCAGGAATGAGAGCTCGTGCTTCATCGCTGTTGGCTTGTAATAATGTTCGTACTGCTGTAACGATGCCTGGGTTTCTAACATGTTCGATAATCTGATTACACATCTCAACAGCCACAGAGGAGAACAAATGAGCTGCAGCATTCGCTGTTACCGACACATCACCAGTTGTACCTGTTGTCTCAGTGGAACCGCTAATCAGGAGAGCTGCCGAAGACCAATCGTAAAACACATCTTGTTGATTGATGGCAAACTCACATGTGTCGTTGTAATCAAACGATCTGGTTTGCGGGGCGTACGTGTGTACTTCTTCTCCCTTGATGGATTCATCGTGAACGGAGTCTGCGAAGATATGTAGTTTGTTTGACATCGTAACCCAATGATTGTAGAAACTGTACGTTCTCTTCGGATAGAACCGTCTGTGATGCAGACAATAACGATACAATTGTTAATTAATGTCAATTGCATAGCCAGGATCAACCATCGGAGCAAACTCGTATAGTGTGTGTGAGGGTTTGCCTTCGTGGTAAGACCCGCTTACTATGTTACACTCCAAACGGATCGTTTTCACTTTAACAATCTCCACAGGCAAATCAGATGCGTGCACCACATCCTTAATAAGAGATCTAGTTGAGGAAAAACCCAAGAGAGGAGCTATTGAGGCGTCCCTTGTCAAATCAATGTCATACTTGCACTGTATCTCACACTTCAAAGTGTTGTTGTTGGCTTTCAAACTGAACAGTTTACTTTCATCGTCAACAGCGGCACCCTCTGGAAAATTATTCAACTTGAGATAGATACGGGCCATTTCATTTTGGATACAGCGTTCCATATCGCTAATTTCATATGCTCCATTGGGAATTATTATTTCTTGTATAACACCAGCTTTCTTAGGCTCGGCGTCGAGTGTAAAATTGAAATGCAACTTATTACAACCGGTCTCTATATTTGGTATGGTGTTGTATGTGTGAAAATTCGAGAGTGCCACCGAATGATCGAACCGGGGGTCCAACACTATCGGTGGAAATATATCCAATGACAGGGAGGACGTGGAGCCTTTCAACTCGAACGTTAGCGACATGACTGATACACACAGGTTACTGTTTGAGTCTTTTATTGCAAAAATTTTAAACACAAATGACCACAATTAATTGTGTTATATGTTTGATACACATCATGATTATACAGTATGGAATAGTCTTTAAGGTAACGTTGCAGCTCTACAGGAGGCTTCAAGTTTCCATACGAGTCAAAGTACTCGACGATGTCACCGCGTTTCCTCACAGCGACCCAATGACTGCCTGGCTCCTTGTGTGTTTGCAAATTCATGATGAACGATTCATTTTTACGTGGTCCATTGCGAGGTAGCTCGTCTCGCATGTATACACCTCTAAAATATGGGATTTTCATTTTACCAGCAAACTTGACAAGATCTACATTTGTTAGAGGTCTTGCTGGTAAAGGTATTACACGTTTTTTGCCTTGTGTAAATACAAACCGTAGCCGGTGCGTTGTTTCTTCATGTACAAACCAGCACCAACACCACGCCCTCGTTTACCCACAGCAATGGCCTCCATTGTTTGATTGTGACGTTTTGCCTCTTCCAATTTCTGTTTCGCAGACTTGGCATCGTTCACAGCTTTAGCAATACCTGCAGCACCGCCACCCAGAGCTCCTAGTGCTGACAGCCCACCAAATATAAGAGGTAACAGCGGTAGGAAGCCACCGCTTTTAGGTATTGGAATAACTCGCGGTACCTTAACTTGCTTTCGACCACCTGCGTTTTTGATGACTTTTCTCGCTACATGCAGTAGATTTTTCACTGACGGTACCTCCTCTCCCACATTGATAGCACCGCGCATCAAAGCCAGTATGTTTTTAAACGGTACCTTACCACCGACTTTTCTCTTACTAGTTTTTCTGAGTTTGTTCACACCCATACCAAGTTTTCGTTTAACTTTCATTGTTTTTGCTACACTCCAGGCGGCCGCCTTCTCACCAAAACTTGCGTCCTTTGACTTGACTCGTTCCTTGGCTCGGTGCTCCAACACCTTGTCGGCACGATGCCTGTCACTCAACTGTTTGGATTGAGAGTAGGCGATGTCGTGCTCTCGACAAGCCTGATCTAGTGGGTTGATACCTTGATCGCCTCTGGCAAGACGTTCTTTAAGTTTAGTGCCTGGACCACAAAACTGATAGCCTGGTATGTGTAACTCAACAGGCAGTTTGTTAATGAGTGTGTTAACAAGGCCTTCACCCTTAATGACCAACATTGATACTAAAGCGGTGCTGTATTAAACACCCTGTATTTATACTTACAACAAGCAGGTTGGTGTTAGTCTAGTTAACGATGCGTATCGTAAAACACACAACAACAGCCCTACCAGTTACAAACTTGGACGATGTTGTGCATGTGGAAACAGTTACACAACACAGACACGGTCTTCTGTTACCCGGCACGGTACGTTGTTTGATATGTGGTCCTAGTGGCTGTGGTAAAACCAATGTCATGCTGAGTTTACTGTTTGAAGCAAACGGTTTAAAGTTTGAAAACGTTTATGTGTATTCAAAGTCTCTGTATCAACCGAAATACAAGATGTTAAAGGAGGTGTTGGATGCTACAAAGGGTGTTGGTTACTATCCTTATCGAGAAAACGATGACATATTAGATCCGGGAGATGCCTTGGACAACTCTGTGTTTATCTTTGATGATGTAGCTTGCGACAAACAAGATAAAATAAGAGCATACTTTAGCATGGGTAGGCATAAAAACATTGATTCCTTCTATCTTTGTCAGACATACAGCAAAGTACCAAAACAACTGGTACGTGACAACGCAAACGTTGTTGTGTTATTCAAACAAGACGAAACCAATCTTAAACATGTGTACGACGATCATGTGACCACCGATATGACTTTTGAAAAGTTCAAGACACTGTGTGGTGAATGTTGGCAGACCAAGCATGATGTGATGGTGGTCGTTAAAGATTGTGATTTAGCACAAGGACGGTATCGCAAAGGCTTCGATCATTTTATATATATTTAAACTTGTGTGAGTGTGTGTGTTAGTCTTCATGTGTAAAACATACAGTGAGCATGGCTAAAAAATCTAAAAGTCTTCGGCGCCAACAAAAACTACCAACACAGCCGCCCAATATCAAACGTAAAATAGCCGATTTATCAAAGATTATTCGAAACAAATATTTGGCTTTGAAACTGGGCAAAACAGAGACGGATGAAACGTTACACCGTTTATATAGACCTCTGTTAAAACCATTGGATGATATATCTAGAAACACAGCAAGCACAGCGTTGGCTACTGCTCAAACAACTCTGCAGCAGCAGCAACCAACTAAAACTGAACTTGATGTCAAACCCCCACCACCACCACCACAACCAGCAAAGAAGGAAGTTCAATTTCTTAGTGATGATGAAACGTTTGAGTTGGAAGCAGAACCAGCTGAACCTGAACCCGAACCTGAATTGTGGGTTACCAAAGCTTATAGAAAACTAGATGCCGCAGCAAATACACCGGCAGCTATTTACGAGCAAACGTTAAGTTCGTATCCTGTAGTTGTTCGCTATTATGTTGATAAATATTTCACAGATAATCAACTATGTGATCAAACATACGGTGTTATTTATGATAAAGCCACCAATACTTGGATGCTTGGCAATAAGTCTGTTAAATTTGTTGTTACTGACGTAGATTTTAGAAATAGAGAAAGCTTTCAAATTGTTGTTGGTGACAGAAGATATTACGGCACTCAACACCTATTGGAATTGATATTTTTGAGAAAACCAGGTATGAGCGCTATGAAAAATAAGAACGCTTTACGTGACTATGCAGACATTATGGCAGCTACGAGTCTTCACAGAAAAGATAACAATCCTAAAGAAGACGTTCTGCGCAACACCTCTACCAAATATCAAAATGTAATAAAACCAATTTTAGAGAAACAAGAAGGTGCTAGAGCACGCTCTTCCTCAGTAACTTTAGGTCATGGTATGCCATACATGCTACATACTAAGCAACAGAAAGAATACGTATACTGGGACGATGTGAACGAACTGGTTGACAGACTTCGTCTTCTCGTGGCTTCCCAAGTTGCAGGTAATAATGCTCATAACAATGAGATACAGTCAATCTTGGAGGAGCTGAAGGAGGCTCGCATCATATAAAGCGTAAACACAAGCCAACCATCAGTTTCATCATGTCTATCGACAAGTTTGGTCGTACTGCTGCAAACTTCAACAGCAACAGCTCTCTACACAATCGCGTGGTTCAACGAGAGATTTTCCCTAGAACTGCAAGTGGTGACTTTGACGTACAAAACCACAGATTGTGTAACGTAGCCAACCCTATCGATTCAACAGATGGCGTAACTAAATCATTTGTTGATGCCTGGGTGGGCGACTATCAGAAACATAAAGCTGAGTATCTGAAGAATAAAGATGAAGTGACACAAAAACTAGTGGCCATTGTGTTAGAAGCCGTGCATAAGCCGGAGTTGAACGATTTGAAGCACGAATTGGAACAGAAATTGAAAGCTTTAACCAAGACCATATCAGCTCAAGTTTTAAAAGATATCGATCTGTCAACGACCCCAAAGCTAAAGAAGAAGTTGGGTGAAATAGACAAAAATCTAAAAGATTTGCATGACAAGTGGATACTTTTAAATCCAACATCACCATGAAGCGTCGCCGGCAACAACAACAAACACGTAACGATGAACCATCTGATGCTAAGAAACAAATTATAAACGAGCTGTACAAGCCTGCTAGAATCAAATTTAAACGTAGACAGACCATAATTAGAGGTTTGAATGACTTGTGGCAAATTGATTTGGCCGAGTTTACAGACTATCATCGTGAAAACTCCGGTTACAAGTACATTCTGGTGGTGATCAATTGTTTTTCAAAGTATGTATGGACACGTCCGCTTAAATCTAAAAACGCCGAAGAGGTGACTAAAGCCATGGCCGACGTTTTAGCTAACAGCACAGCACCATCTCACATTCAGTCTGATCTTGGCAAGGAGTTCTACAACGCTAAATTTAAGGCCCTAATGACCAAATACAGCATCAATCATTACAGTACCTATAGTGTTAAGAAGGCGGCAATGGTGGAACGAGTCATACGTACGTTGAAAGAGAAGTTATATAAAAACTTTCACTTGTCTGGTTCTTACAAGTGGCTACATATCCTACCCATTGTCACAGCTACATATAACGCAACCATTCATCGTACCACAGGTGTAAAACCTTTGGATGTCACTAGGAAAAACGAGGCAGCTATTCGTAAGCAAATCTATTCCAACACCGTACCGGTGTCTGTACAAACTAAATTTAAAGTGGGCGATGTTGTACGTATAAGCAAGGCAAAAACATTATTTGAAAAAGGTTATACACCACGTTGGTCCACAGAGTTGTTTAAGGTGGCCACGGTACACCCCACTATCCCAGTGACGTATTTACTAGAAGACATGCAAGACAAACCAATCAGCGGAGGGTTTTATGAGCAAGAACTACAAAAGACTTTATCTTCTGACCTGTATTTAATCGAACGAGTGTTGAGAAAAAAAAGGCCCCAAGTCTTACGTGAAATGGCTTGGTTTTGATCGTACCCATAATTCCTGGGTCAACACCAAAGACATTAAATAACTTGTATTATGTTATGAATAAAGTAAACATATTAAAAGTAAATTTTTATTTCAAATCCTTCTTTATGCATTCACGCCAACAGAATGGTTGTCAGAAAATACAGCTAATAAAACACAGAGATTTTTACACATATATTTTTATTATCAGCTAGTGTTATAGGTAAATCTGTTACACGTTAGCATATCTTTCAGTACAAGTTGATATTTAGTAATAAATTCACACACTATACACAGATTCTCAGAGTATTTTAAGCGGGCAATGAAGAAGGCACAAGGTATGACTTCCCTGTCTCTGAACTTGGACAGTTCCGATCTAATGTCAGCCATAAACATGTTTAGGTCAAAGAAACTCCTAAAACGTAATTCCAATAATAAGTCTTTGACCACAGAGCCAACATCTTCTAGTATTTTCAATGATTCCAAGCTTAGGTTGAAATTAGTGACATATTCATCACTGCACAGCCTAAACTTAAAAAACACTGATTTTCGTTGTGTTTGAACCAAGTATTTAGTAAGTGTATACGAATCGGTGTTTTTGTCTGTACCTTGTGATTGGTTTTCCAGGTTGTAAATTATGGTGGGTAACACGTTTAAAAATTCTTCAAATGTCCACATGTCGAAAAACACAGGTATATTACAATTTTTCTGTGAAACCTTAACCAGAGGCATAAAGTTAAGCAGGGGGTCAGCTCCGATCGTAAGTATTTTCTCACCGTTTGGCAACAGCGCAAACGTTGTCTGACCAACGAGCTCACAGTCTTGTGTTTTTAGTTTTTTCTCCATACTTTTCTGATTGATCTGCACCAACTTCTCATTGAATAGCTCATCATGTGTAGGCTGATATTCGACTGTTTGTATGTTTGTAGGATCTGCAGCATTCATACTAATATCAGAGAGATTATTCTGTTCACTTGTGTCTGTTGTTGTTGGATAGCTTGTGTACAGTTCACCTATGATATTATCCCACGTCTTAGGTTCTTCTTTTGTTATAATACTTTCAACTGCGTTAGCCAGCAAGACATCTTGTAACACTTTAAGCTTTTTACCACCACCAGCACCTCTACCTGTATTTTCTGTGTTGAGAGATTTTCGTTTTCGCGTATTCTGCACCATATTAGTTTTTTTTAGTTACACCTTGTTCAACGTACACCAACAAAACTAGCTTCTAGACAAGCTCAAACACAACTGATGGCTGGATACCACCTAACAGAACTAACCCCTAGATCATAACTGTAAAGACAACGTCAAACAGGTTTATCAGACCAAGGTCATCAACAGACATGTTATTTACCCCTAAGAGGGCCTCTCTCTTGCGTATATTAAACAGATACACAGACAAGCTCAAACACGAATAATGGTATGATGTCATTCTACAGGATATGAGTCATAACCATGTTGTTTGTTCTCTGTTTTATTGTGTTATGTATTCTGATATGGACATGTGTACAGAGCGACATACTTTTTACTCGTTTACAGGCCTATGATCGACGTCAGCTCTCTTTAGACATATTTGTTTGTGTCTATAAATGGACGTTCTCAACATTTGTTTATTACAGTGTAAACATGTAACCTTCCTCCTGTCGTACGTGTATTGCCATTTTACGAAATTTTCATAACTTTCCCATGAGTGTGCGTTGTATGGTAGCCATTTTCCCAAGTTTTGACCATTTTTAATGAAACATTTGTCACAACAGCTTCTCTCTGTTGGTGGACAGCGTTTAAAACAAATGACACAGCAACGGAGACCATCATCATTCAGTTCTTGCTTGTCATCCTGTGTTGGTGGTTGTGTTGTTGTTGTTGGTCTCGCGGCTGTGTGTTCTTCTTTACTCTCTTGTAGATTGATTTCATTAAACTGCTGTTGGTGCTGCTGCTGCTGCTGCGTCGACAAACCAGAACCTTGTGAAGTGGTTGCTTGCTGGTGCTGTGATGATCCTAGACTTGTAGCTGTTATAGTAAAGGCATCACCTTCAATGGCCCCCTTATTGCTCTGATACATCTTGTACAGCTCAGACCACACTTCTTCAAACGTCAGCAGCGACAGCTTCTTAAACGGCACATGATAGTCTCTATCCAAGCCGGAGAATGTAAAGCTTACTTTGGTGTCGGTGTTCAAGTCTCTAATAACTCGGTTATAAATTTCCTGCATACCGTTCTTAAGCCATTGTTCAGGATTATTGACGCCACTGCTATTGAGTGGATTCAACTTGAAACACACCGTGTTCTGTATAATATTAAAACGACTGTTTCTTGTTGTCGACTCTCCAACAATTGAGAACGCCATAGTATGGAACTAAATGTTTCTTGTTTTTTGCGGAAGCAAACACAAGACTGGCTTGTGTACGACGACCGTTGTACATCTATAACTCTCTAGTCATAGAGTGCTTGTGTGTGTTAACAATCAACAACAGCGTCTATATGTTTTGTTTGGTTCAAGTGGATGTCATTAAACAACTGTGTTATTTCTATTACGAACCCCATTCAAGACCTCAACATACGTTAGTGTGTGTGTTAAACCGTGAAACATGTATGACGTCTCTTGCTGTATGTAAGTATACTATTATATTATTTATGTTTACATACAAACAATACTTATCAAACAATCCTCGTATATCAAAGTTTAGTTTGATGTTTTAAATCGAGTTTTGTTACTTGTGTTTTTTTTTGATCACTCCCTATATAAATTCAGATTCACTGTGATATAGAAAACACTAACATAAACAAACCTCCATAAAACCAGGTCTCCAGTTTTATTACCTCATTAAAAACAGACTCATTAACATATCTAGATGTAAATACATTTTGTTATTGATATTATTGATAGTTTACTTCAAACGTTTTTGTTATTAAATGATATTAGATAGGTAAATTGGAAGGTCTTTAAATATCTTTTTTTTACTATAAAATATACCCATTGTTTTAAAATTACCGTACCTATTAGGTTACAATTGGAATGTAATAGAGGTACCCTGCTCAAACACACACACACACACACACACACATACTCATCAGCCTGATAAACTCGTTTTATGTAACAGGTTTTTGTTTTATATATACCACTGCTAACAAACTTTCACCGTGTGTCTGAATAGCATGATCGGTTTAGGGACGTTTGCATATCTTAGTAAGCTGTATGGTCGGGGTTCAAATCTAATTCAATCTAATTTCAGGCGAACGCTTTTCTTTCAAAATTCATATTTCAAATTAAAATCAAATTTCAAATTACCCGCTCAATATATCTTCCTCATATATGTATGTGTGTGTGCTAAACCGAATGACTGTGTCCAACAGATGTCTCCCCTCGAGCTAGAGAATATTCTCTCACTCTACAACTTTACACATAGAATGTTCTCTAGCTCGATGAGTCAGATCTCTGGACACAACAGACACAAATTTTCAAACAAAATAAAATTTCCCGCCAAAAACGAAATACCCTAACAAACTTCAATACACCTTAACAACAACACAATAAACAAACAAACAGCTGTGTTTACGAACATAACCTTAATAAACAAATACAGACAGCTGTGTGTGTACGAACATAACCTTAATCAACAAATACAAACATAACCTTAATAAACAAACAGATGCATGGTAATCAGTCTGTATACGAACACCTAACCTTAATAAACAAATACATAACCTTAATAAACAATCAGACAAATGGTATTCGACAAACACACACATGGAGACCTGACTTGTAGATATCTATGGACACACAGGTCAGACGGAACATCTTACGTCATCACAAGACAGTTAATACCTAACCTGGCTTGTGGCTATCTATGGACACAGGTCAGACATCTTGGAACGCTTGTGACGTCATCACAGGTCAGACATAAGACAGTTAATACCTAACCTGACTTGTAGATATCTATGGACACAGGTCAGCCATCTTGGAATGCTTGTGACGTCATCTCAGGTCAGACAATTCCATAGAGACCCGGGTTGCGGCTGTCTATGACAGGTCAGCCATCTTGGAACGCTTGTGACGTCATCTGACAGGTCAAGTGACATTTGACGTTGACACCTGTCAGGTTAGCTGACAACTGACAGCTGACAGCTGTCAGGTCAGTGACATTTGACACCTGTCAAATCTGACAGGTCAGCTGTCAACTGTCACAGGTCTGCGCAGGTCAGCGCATGCGCATGACGTCACGCGCATGCGCAGAAAAAAGTGGAGGGGATGAGGGGGACTCCCTATCTACTTATAAGTGTTTTGAAAAAAAAAAGAATTTTGTGCTGCTTTAGAGTTTTTAGGTTCCAAGACAAAGTCCTCGGAATGCCTAGTGCAGTATTAATCCATGTCAATAAATTTAGTTTCCCTATCTGCTAAATAATCGACCATTAATTCCAGTTTAATCTTGTGGGTAAAAACCAAAGGATTCATCTCCACCACATTCTCCACGCAAATCCAGCCCAACTGTGAGATCATGCTTCTCACATTGGTTCTTTTACCACATCCAAGAATGATTCTCATTGCCCTGTTCTGCAACACTTGGAGCCTCTGTATTTCAGCCTTTGTAGCCAGATAAAGAATCGTTCCACCAGAATGCAGGTGAGGCAGTATAGTGGTGTTATAAACAATTGTCCTCGAGATATCTCAACAGACAACTACCAACTCAACCTAATACACCTGTTTTTTTTTATAGCTATTTTCTTACATATGTACTTAATTTATATATATATATATATATATATATATATATATATATATATATATATATATATATATATATATATATATATATATATATATATATATATATATTTCAGCAACACACCACGAAGACTTACAGCCTAAATACTATTGTATCGTGGGTGCTGACAAGGAGTAAAGAGGCAACTTGTTAATTCTGGACTTAAAGGTTTGGAGGTTCGGAGCAGAAGGAAAAACATGTGCCGGAAAGGAATTCCACAACTTGGAAGTATCTGGTGAAAGTAAAAGGGTGCATTCGCTCTGTTCCCCTGGTAGATCTGTTTGGGGCAGCAGGTGGAGTAACTATGGATAAAAATTCCTCTGAGCAGTGCCTGTGCAGATATCTATAAAAGAGAGAGAGAGAGGTCACCAACGGCACATCGGTGGGTTGTTAGCTCTTTTTACTGCTCTTTTTGCTTCAAGGCAATTACGTCTGTGTTCCACAATGAGTTCGCTCCAACAATATACGCATTTACGTCGATTACCGACGTATTTTAGGTTCAGAACACTATCGCAGGCCTGTTCGATTGTTTCTGTCAGTTCTTTGACAGATATAATTCAGTTAGGGCTGTTGCTCTTCGCTTATATTTTCTCGAGTAATTGTTCTTTCCTTCTGATCTTACATATCATTTGCGTTTTTCTCGGGTTTTCGTTTCTCTGGCTGGTAGTTTTTTTTTCTGTTGGAAGGGAAATCCTCGTGGATACCTGGCACCTTAAATGGCCCTTTGCCAGGTAGTGCCGGATTCCTACCGGCTAAAACCCCCCTCTTCTCTAGTTATTTTGGCTTTCTCGGAACTGCCTAGGAGCATTACTTCAAGAATGTCTGTAAAGTAGTTCGGGCCGTCTTCCTTTTTATCGACTTTTCAGATCCTTCTCCTTTACACTTAGGATGTTCTTGCTAAACTTGCTCATGGTTTTCCAGTTGTGTTCGTCGACTAGCAATTTCTCTACTATATCTTCTGGAATTAATCGTCCTACATAGTTCACCACTTCTCTCCTGTGTGTTCAGCCGTATCCAGCTCGCCACAGTATATGCACCCTTGACTTTCAGCCACTTTGAATCTGTGCCTATATTATTGGAAGCACCCATGCCCGGAAATCATCTGGGTGGTATAGTAATCCACCTCTCCATGTCTTCAATCCACCCAGTTCTTTAAATTGGGTATCAGTCTTTTTGTCCACCGTCCCTTGTTGGTCTCTTCTTTCCACTCCCGCTGCCATTTCTCCTTCGTCATCTCCCTTGCTCTTTCTTTGTTAATCCCGTTGTCTATGGCACATCTTTCCTCTACCGACAGATGGATTGGTCGTATTTTAGCTATGACCAGCAGTGCCGCTGTTGAGGTGGTTCTGTAGGCGCAGGCAATCCTTATTGCAGCTTTCCTTTGTACCCTTATCAGAATATCTCTGTATATTTTCTTCTTTATGGCTCGTTGCCATATTACTGCCCCATACATACATGGGCTACTGCAAGGAGTACCCTTCTGGCTTCCTCTCTGGGGCCTCTGGTATTGGGTAGTAGTTTTGATTCGATCTTCCTTACATAGTGGCCCATCCTCATGTTTCTATATAATATAATTCCTAGGTATTTTATATTTTCTTGACTTGTTATTGTCATGTCTTCGATTTGCACTGCGACTTCATTCACTGTTCGACCTCCTGCAAGGACCACCAATTCAGTTTTCTGCGGGGCCAGGCTCAGTTTTTTAGTGTTTAGACACTCTGTGACGCATCTTAGGGCCGCATTGGACTTGTTCCTCAGCTCTTCCTCGTCTTTACCTGTCACCACAACAGCTAGGTCATCCGCATACCCAATCAGCTTTACCCCTCGGGGTACGGGGCTCTTAAAATTACCGTCATAGTAGAGGTTCTAGAGTGTGGGACCCAGTACGGACCCTTGGGGCACTCCGCATATCATCCTCATTTTTCCAATACTTCCAATGAATAGCCATCTGTCCTCTAGGTAGCTTGCTTTTATGTTATGTATGTAAGGTGCTATTCGCCTCTTTTTAATTTCTTCCAGTATTCCACTCCATGGGGCGGAGTTGAAAGCGTTACGGACGTCAACTGTTATGAGCATGCATCTTTTTCTACCAGCCCTTTCATTGGCTTCATCTGCTATCTCCTGGACTCTCTGCAACGCATGGGTAGGTGACCTCTTAGCTCTAAATCCATATTGATTCTCGTCAAGGTCACCAGTCCGTTCAATTTCCCTTTTCAATCTCCTGAGAAGCAGTTGTTCCAGTACTTTCCCCAGAACATTTAAAAGCCAGATGGGTCTGTACTTCTTATTCACTTGCCCTTGCATGGTTTTCTCAATGAGCACGAGCTCCGCTCTTTTCCATTCTTTGGCGAAAATTCCTTCAATCATGAGACTGTTTAGGATTTCAGGCAACTTCTCCCAGTGTGCTCTAACAACCGCATTATTATTTCAGGGGGTAGCTTGTCTGGTCCCGGAGCCTTTTTTATTTTATTTTACTAATTGCTTCAAGAAGCTCTTTTTGGTGAAGAGAGGTATTTCCGCTTTGTTGGTTTGGATTCTATCCCATTCGCTTACCATATGTTCAGAGAACAGTGTTTGTGCCACGTTTATTTGTTGTTCGTCACTCAACTCTATTGTAGGGGCTCTTATTAGCTTGTACATTACAATTTTATATCCTTTCCCCCATGTGTCGTGTTCTACCTCATCTATTACTTTTTTCCAGGCATCGGATTGAGCCTTGGCTATGGCTTTTTTGAGGTTTGCGCGGCCTGCTCTGTAGTTATCTTTGGCTTCTTCTTTCCGCGCTTGGTTGTTTTTCTTGTTCTCCCTTGTCAATGTTCTTTTTTTGCTTTTATACATGCTCTTCTTTTCTTTGCGATGTCCTCCGTCCACCAATGCACCGGTTTTTTTTTTGTTTCTGAGGCCTCTTCTTTTTTTTCAATACTTTATCGCAGGCTTTTGGAATGGCTTCGCGCAGACTCTTTGGGTCTGTTATTCTGTTATGGCCTTGTTCTATTTTCGTTCCGACTTCCTGTACAACTTCACAGATTTGCTCTTTTTTGACGATCCAGCCCCCTTTATCCTTACTGGTATTTTGTTGTCTTGCTTCTTTTTCTTTTATTTCATACACGATGTGTTGATAGAAGCTCAGCGTTTCTTTTTCTAGAACCAGTTGCTCACCCGTTTACTAATGTTTTTAGTGCCAAATGTTAGGTCTGTCTATGTGCGATTTGGAGGCGCCCCTTATAAATGTCGGACTCACTCCTTCGTTGAGAGTTATCAGATTTTCCTCTGCTAGCCATTCCGATAGTATTCGGCCTCTGTTGTGTTCCACATCAGACCCCCACATGTACGATTTTGAGTTGAAGTCACCGCCGACGATTATCTCTTTTGTTTGTTTGTTCATATCTGTTGGCAGCGCTGCTAAGTATTTAGTATATGTTTCAAGATTCACATTTGGGGAAATGTAGCAGCTATAGATCACAGCGACTTCTAGTTCCATCCGTGCATATCCATTTCCTGCCCCTATTCCTCTTACTCTTAGTGGCGGGTTCCTTATCACCATAGCTACGTCCCTCCTGTTGTCCATGCAGTTTTCCGTTCATGGCTTTCTTTCTGTTTGGTTCAGCTATAATCATCATATCTGCATTTTCGTCTTCAGCTATTTTGTGCATTAGGTCCATTGCCGCTCTTGCCCTATCTACATTGCCTTGTATGATTTTCAAAGGAGCCTTGAGACTTCCCCTTCTTCTCCTTCCTCTGTTTTTGTAACAGCTTTCTATACTCAGGGCATCTTGTTTCAGCTTTGTGACCCACTTTACTGCAGAGGTAACATTTTTCCTCATTTGTGCAATCTTTCTTGAGGTGACCTTGCTCCCCGCACTTATGCCATAGTTCTTTGTTACCT
This sequence comes from Tillus elongatus, assembly GCA_964006375.1. Lineage (NCBI taxonomy): Eukaryota > Metazoa > Arthropoda > Insecta > Coleoptera > Cleridae > Tillus > Tillus elongatus. The sequence continues at coordinate 21,349,163 of OZ023262.1, read as the reverse complement.
TTCTTGCATTCATCCGCAATGTGTCCTACTCTATAACATCTGTGGCATTTAGGTAAGTTCTCCATTTCCCTTACCCTCCACCTGCTCCATCCGTTCCCTATCTTCTTAGAGATGAGTTGCTTGGCTTTGTATTCATCTTATTTAGGAAAGCGTGTTTTAGGCCTCTTCTATTAGCAACTTCACTTAGTTTTATTTGCATATCAGCTTGGTTATGGTCCCCCATTAAATTCTGCACGATCGCTTTGACCTCTTCTACCTGGGTTGTTTCATCGATGTCCATAATCATAATGGTTTGATTTTTTGGTTTCCTTTCCACGTGTGCTTTGTTTTCCATCTTTCTTTTGAGTAGCTTTCTAAAGTCATGTCTTCACTTTTCTTCGTTGCCTTTTATTCTAACTTGTACTTCCCCGTTTTTTGTTTTGTCTAGTTTTTCTATAGTTACTCCCTTTGTATCGACTTCCTTCTTCATGCTTCTTATTATGTCTGCGAATGTCATCCCTTCTGCAGGTTTTATTATTATTGTAGTAGTAGTAGCAGTGATGGTAGTAGTAGTGGTATCTAAGGCAATCAATGTAGCCATAGCTTTGGCCTAATTCATGTATTATGTCGTATTTTCGTTACAACATTTACTTTTAGTACTGTGGTGTCTTTCTGGCTCTTAGCGAATACGGTCCTGTAATTGTGATGCATGGTGGAATCAGGGCATTTATGTTGAGACACAAACTCTAACGTCAATAGCGTATTGTCAGCGTATATCCCAGGCTGTCTTACCATCTCTCCTGTCTTGCCCGGTGGAAGCCTATGTAATTTCCTCTACAGCGATAATCATTTATTTGCGACTGGTTATGTGTAGGCTGAATCCTTTGGGAACTCCATACAGCTAGAAAACAAATGCACATTTTTCATTTATATTTAGGGGAGACTCTTTTAGATGAGCATATTGTTTAAATGATTTCTAACAAAGATTGATGGAAATAAATGAAATATTGTAATGTGAATATACAAAAGAATTTAATACCGATAATAGCCCATATCAATAGACTATTTTATTACTTAAGATTCGCAAGGTTGCAGTTTAAAACAAACTACTTAACAGATTTCTATGTCGAAAAAGGCACTTCAATATTATAAAACTCTGGACACAGCAAGTGCGTGATGGTAGTATATTTTCATGAAATTGTATTTTTTTAATGAAGGCAGGCATCAAATTTGGTTACCAATATAATCTATATAGTATAAATAATGTAGTACATTTCGTCAAAAAAAAAAATTTTTTATTTGAAAAAGTACATAAATTAATAAATAATATAAACCAAAAATGTTTGAAGGCGTTATTTGCATGGGACCCGCTATTTATTGGTAATAACGCCGTGTCATAATTTTTTATATGTGCCAAAAATGTGAAAAGTTGCAAACCAATTGAAATAACTCGAACACGATGAACACTATAATTTTTTTATAATTTGAGGGAAAATCCAAAAATGCAATAAAATAAGGTGTGTTCGATATAAAATCAGATTTGTGTCACCAACGATTTATGGGCCAATAATTTTGTAAGATACAGCTCAAGACACCCTATAATTGGCGTATAGAATTTTTATCGTATCTTGTATAATAACGGATATATTGACTTTAACCGTATAAATTAATCACCCTATATATGTGGGTTCTAGGGGGTCAAGTTCCCTCTCATTTAAAGAAATAATCTCAAAAATTGCGGTCTCTCTATAGCGAATTTTTTCTATGAAAATTCACTAAAATTACAGACTTTTAGACTATACACTTTATAACGAAAACTAAATCAGGTTCAGGTCCTTTACCTAAATGTTGACAAATCTAACGTTTTAAATGGCGACTTTGACGTGTTAAGAAGAAAAATTACAACATTTTTAAAGTAATTTTTGTGGCTTTTCTTGACCTTTTTCCGGAAAAAAAACTGAATCCTGGTCTGTAATACAAAATATATTTTGATATCCATACAAAATATTTTGGTTTTATCCATTTCTCTGGTCATCAGTTGCACTCAAAAGTTTTGTCTTTAAATGAAAACTTTTTAGCGAAAGAAAAATATTTTTTTATAATTCAACAATACACCACGAGGGCTTACAGCCTAAATACTATCGTACCGTGGGTGTCGACAAAGAGGAAAGAGGCAACTTGCTAATTCTGGACTTGAAGGTTTGGAGGTTCGGAGAAGAAGGAAAAACATGTGCCAGCAAGGAATTCCACAACTTGACACAAATTACGCTCTTTTCTCGGCGTTTTTCAAACAACGACATCATCAAAGCGGAAAACGCATGTGGTGGAAAAATTTTGATCTCGAAGCCGTTTCCTGTTCCTGTTTTAAATTCTTAGCAAGCTGTCTGGAAATTATTTTCAACATTCAATGTTCCGGTCTTTATTAGACTCATATACCGCCAGTCAATGTAGCATGAAAAACCATCAGTTCATCTTTGACAGGTATGTCTAATTTAGAAACCCACCAAGTTCAAATCCTTCACTCTAATGACATTTACAAACAGAAAAATCCTAACTTATTCTACATATAAACATTAATTTCAAATTAACACTAAAAACACCTTTAAATGTTCAATCTTGCTTGGGAAGTCTTTTTAGAAACCATTATTGTCTTTTGCAGTTTTAATATTTGACCTCCTATTAATATACAGAGTGTTTTTTTACAATCCATTTTAGTTTTAAATGATGTAAGTAAAATCTTTTGACCATAATTCTTTGGTAAAATTAACTCGGTTTTAGACTCTAAGCGATACATACACCTTTAGGTATGTAGCTTAATTACTCTTTACTAATAACGTTCCAAATTATATAGGTTATAAATTGATATTTTGAACAATGATTTAAGTGAAACATTTCTTTTGCAGCTATCATATTTCTTTTACCCAGCACTAAATGACAGTAATAAAGAATATGTCTGATGCTAATGTGTTGTTGTTTATGTTTTTTCACGTGGCTAGTGTCATGGAATATGGATAATTTATATTGGCATGGTTCTGGATATTTGTAGCCATGGATACAATTTACAAAAAATTACATACACATTTCGTGCAAACTGTAAGTATCGTTTAAAAACTTTATCATATATATATATATATATATATATATATATATATATATATATATATATATATATATATATATATATATATATATAAACTTTTTAATTGACAACGGAAATGGCTTCCAGGGGCAATGTAACGAAACTTCACTAAAAGCAGCATTTAATAGAGAACAAAAGTCTGGACGCAGCAAGTGCGTTGTGGAAGTGAATTTTCATAAAAATGTTTTTAATAGCAAATACGTCTCTCTAATGCAAGTAGGCATCAATTTGGTTACCGGTATAGCCTATATAAACAATGTACCATATTTTATTAAAATTACTTATTGTTTGAAAGTGTACAAAAATTTGTTGAAAATAAACTTTTTATGTTTCCGAGAAAACTGGTTTTATAGCCAACAAATCTTTGATTAATAGCAAGTTGAGTTATTGAAATTTGAAGGATTTAATGCAAATTCTCTACCAAAACGCACTTGCTGCGTCTCGATTTTTTTACAAAGATGCATCATATTTCGATGAAAATGCAAAAATGCAATAATATAAGGGTGTTCGAAAAAAACAATTGTAGTGACCACCACCGCTTATGGAGCACCCTGTGATTCTCAAAATATTTTTTCAAGATGCAGCTTAAGACACCCTATAATTAATGTATACGGCTTTTTCTCGTATCTCGTATAATAACAATTATATTGAGCTTTACCGTAGAAATGCGTCACCTTGTATTTATGCAACAGATAAAAACTGAAAGTAAACCCGGATATGGATTCTAGGGGGCCTAGTTTGCGCTCAGATGAAGAAATCTTTTTAATATTCAAAAGTCTCGGTCTCCTCATTAACGAATTTTTTCTACGAAAATTGGCTAAAGTTATAGACCGTTAAATCATAAACTTAACTAGACCTACAGCTAAAGCGTCAAATTAACTAAACCTACAGCCAAAGCATCAGAGAAAGGGTCTATTTGAAATAAATGTTCTGTAAATATTTTAGTAAAGTGAAGGACAACGACGGTTGAAGCTCAAACTTAAATGTTCGCAGAACACTCTTGTTGCAACATTTTCTTTTCATAATGCGTATTTATTTCAGATTATTTGCCTAAATATTGCCAATTTTGACGTTTCAAATCGCGACTAGGACGTTTTGAGTTAAACTCCATTTTTTTAACTGTCCATAACTTTTTTTTCTTTAAAATTAGAGACCTAAATTTTGGTACGTGATTTACTATTTATAATGCAAATAGGCGCACTAAATTTGGCTGCCCTCACTGTTATTTCCGGAGATATAATTTTTTTTTTAAAGAAAACACGAAATTTTTCAGGAAAACCTGGGCCGATTCTCCTGCCTAACGAACTTATCCAAGCCACCTGCAAAAGAAAGGTAATCAGAAAGATTGATCAAAATCGGTTCATTATTTTTTGAGTTATCGATGTGATATATATATATATATATATATATATATATATATATATATATATATATATATATATATATATATATATATATATATATATATATATATATATATGTATACTTTTAAGGGCAGTTACGACCAAAAAATTGAGGGGAATATTTTCAAGAAAGTCACTCTGTACTAAATACTAGATATATTTCGTCTGAGTTCCAGGCATCCTCGGGCGAAATATATCGAGTATTTAGTACAGAGTGACTTTCTTTAAAATATAGCCATCAATTTTTTACTGCCCTTAAAAGTCAGAAAATCCAGAAACATCAAAACAGAGAAGCTCTACTACAAAAACATGAAAAAAACAGGAAGTGTAACAACCATTTAAAAAACTACATGTAACTTTACGCGAACATTTGTACGTTAAAAACATTCAAAGCCAGTCATGAACAAGCATCAAAAAGAGTCAGCAAGGTTAAATTATTTAAAAAGCTTGAAAAAATTCACGTATAAGAATTTGGACATCTAACCCCATTTTTTCACGTTCAACTGTTTTGATGTTTCTGGCTTTGCTTTTCAATTAGTTACAGTGCTTGCTCCTGAGGATGCCTGGAAGTCAGGCGTAATATTTCGAGTATTTAATACAGTTACTTTTTTAAAAATATAGCCCTCAATTTTTTGGTTGTAGCTGCCCTTAAAAGTATACAAATATTAGCACACTAACGTGTAACGACTGTGATTTCTCCCTTCAATTATATATATATATATATATATATATATATATATATATATATATATATATATATATATAGGGTGGGGCATTGAAAACGAAACAGACCAATTTGCATCTTTTTATGTAGGAAACATCTGTGTAGTGAGATTGAATTTCCAACGTTTAGATAGTTTGGAACCATCATCAACTTTGTTTTTTTATAAGGACGCCATATTGGATTTTCACGGTTTTGAAAAGTCCCTGTTTTTGCCTTTACAAATATGTATCACACAACATATCCTTAAAAGTAATAGTTTCTCCTATGTGAAAATTTTAGAAAACATAGAAATTACCCTTTCTGAAATTTTAACACAAAAAAGAAAGGAAAAAACAATAATGTGTCAAATGACATAATAATTACCAAAATAAAATGTCTAATTTAACGTTCAAAATGCCACCCATTTGCTTCCATACATTTTGCACATTTTTTTTATCAACGATCTGGTAACTCAATCAATTGTGTTACAGTTAACATTGTTTATGATATAACACACTCGTACCGTGCAACAAAAAATAACGTCAAAAAAAGCCATAACTTTTGAGAAATACATGAACGAATTGAATTTTTATTTCTCAGAACACCAATATGACCCAAAAATCATTTAAATATTCGGAATTCAGTAAATAATTTGATGAAATATATTTATCCGTGATACATTAATGATGCTCTAGTAGGCTTTGGATTTTAGACAAATGAAAATTTTTAAATCTGTCACGACTTCTGTCAGAACTGTGAACGCCTTTATTTAAACGCGTTTTATGTCTTGACTCGGGCCTAATGTTCAGAAAGGCAGAAAATTTCTCGAATGAAGAAAAGTTTGATATGTTAGTATTATATGTTAGAAATGAAAGGAATGCGGATAAGGCTGTCAACAATTATTTGGAAAATTACCCGGATAGACTACAACCTAACAAAAGGTATTTCTCTAAACTTGTAATGAATTTACTTGAATTCGGAGCTTTTGGGAAACCTCGGTCTAGGAATTATGAGAAGGATAGTGAAAATCGTGACAAAGGTATTCAAGAATATTTTCATGAGAATCCTATGTCCTCTACAAGGATTGCTGGCAGGGAGCTACATATTGCTAAGTCAACAGTTCACGACGTTTTTAAATAACAACATTATCGTTCGTATAAGCCAACCATCGTACAGGGACTTCGAGAAGGTGATTTTAGCAGAAGTGTAACTTTTTGCAATTGGTACCAGGGAAAATGTCAAGATAATTTGAACTTTGAAAATAACATTGTATGGATGGACGAAACTTATGTTACAAATTGCGGAATATTCAACAAGCATAATCGTCATTATTGGGCTACCGAAAACCCCAAGCCGCGGGAAGAGCGTAGATTGCAAGTTCGATTTGGCTTTAATGTTTGATGTGGAATGTATGGTGATATATTTTTCGCTTTATTCTGAATAATAATTATTCTTCTATACTTTGAATTATTTTAATATTCCCATCGTAAGAAGAAATTAAACTATTTTATTTTAATAGGAACTAATTGGGCCCTTTATGTATGATCGAACGTTGACAGGACAAAGATACCTTGCAATGTTGCAAAATGGAATAGTACCAGCAATTATGGAAGTTCTCCCAGATTATGAGTTCCGTAATGGATGGTTTCAACATGGCGGCTGCCCCGCCCATAATTCCAGGGAAGTACAAATTTTTTTATCTGAGACATTTGGTAAAAGAATAATATCTAACAGTGGCCCGAAGCGGTGGCCGGCGAGGTCTCCCGACCTCACTCCATTACACATTTATTTGTGGGGACATGTTAAAAACGAAATATATGAATCTGATCACCCAGAAAGCAGAGAAGTCCTCGACAAGCGAACGCGGGATGTTCTGTCCAATGTTAACCGTAACACAATTCATCCTGTTACCAAATCGGTGATAAAAAAAAGTGAGAAGTGTATACAAGTAAATGGGTCGCATTTTGAACGTTAATTTAGACATCTCATTTTGGTAATTATTATGTCATTTGACTCATTATTGTTTTTTCCTTTCTTTTTTGTGTTAAAATTTCAAAAAGGGTAATTTTTATGTTTTCAAAAGATTTTCACATAGGAGAAACTATTACTTATAAGGATATGTTGTTATTAATTGTAGTTAATAGATTAAATGCAGTAGAATCACCTTAAGTGTGAGTGTTTCATCGTGCGACGTTGCCAAATTCGTAACAAAATCATATTATGTACATATATACATACACACACACACACACACACACACACACACACACACACACACACACACACACACACACACATATATATATATATATATATATATATATATATATATATATATATATATATATATATATATATATATATATATATATATATATATATATATATATACATATACATATACATATATAAACACAGATCTCCTCATTTGCGATTTTTTTTTAAATCGCTAAAATGGTGCTTATATTAAAAAATCGGTCTCTGAGACCGACGCAACTATAATATCGTAAATATCTCACGCGAAAACTGTAGGGTTAACATCTTAGCTACATGATATCTTTTAAAATAGAAATCCGTATTTATATATTATTCTTATTTTAAGTGAAAGACCATTTTATATTCAATTATCAACAGTCGTAACCTTAATCCTCCAGACATCATCATAAGATGTTTTACGACACACTAAAGCCCATGTAACAGCTCAACCCAAAACCAACGCACAACACGCAGAATAACATGATAATATTAAAGTAATACGTAAGACCTAACCTAAACTTTACTGCCCGTGTTTCCATTCCCGTCGTAATAAAACATTACATAAGACAGACGTCCCCTGAAAGTCCCCCATACTTTCAACGGGGTTACTAACACACTCCTTCCTTGTGAGAGGTAATTTCCAGGGGCCATAAAACAATAATAAAATAAGGTTTTTGATTTGGCGTGATTAAAAAAGCGAGGGTCGCGGATAAAAAAATAATTCTTCACTCGGGGATTCCCAGTGGAGATCGGTACCCCTTGTGTTTCACTTAATAAGTGCATTCGTTAGAGGGCTCCGCGTGTGTTATTCGCGCGGTTTTCCAGAGAAGACCGGATCAAGTGAGAATTAAGATGGGGCGTGTCGCGTTAGGGAAAGGGCGGGGCGCAAGCCCGGGCTTGGGCACTCCCATTCGCTTATGCTCCGTTCAGCTGGCCTCGGAACATTTCCAATATTTCACTTTGTTATATATATTTAATTATTTTGACCTGATAAATAAGCAAAGAGACGTGTGGATATTTTGAATTTATCACGGGGGTGGCCATATTTTAATCAATTGCTGGAGATATTTGATATTTGCCAGTGAAATTGAAGGGAAATGTGTTTCGAGATGGCCGGTCTCTAGAGATTTCTATGACTTTCGATGAACGAATCACTTCGGAATGTGAACTGTTTTAATGTTGGGATTGTTGGTTTGTAAGGATGAAATACTAAGTTTAATAAGGTCCATTCTTTCGTTTTAACGTTTCTGCGACGGAACAAATAAGTTTGTTATAGTTTCCGCAAAAAGATTAAAGTATTAGTCAGTTGAGCCCCGACAGATCTCGTATCTTTCTTTAAATGTACCGCTGAAAATGTTATTAAATAATGTAACTACTGCATAGACTTCCCGAGCCCAATAAGCTTATCGAAATCAAAGCATTATATAAATAATTAAGGGTCTGCTGCAGCAGGTGCGTTATGGTAGCAAATTTTTAAAACTGTTTGCTTTTCTCCGCGAAATAAAAAAGTTCTGGTCGCAGCAATTGCGTTATAGTAGCGAATTTTGATAAGAATTGTACACTATTATTATACGGTATATTGGTAAAGTTAATACTTTATATTTATACAGATTTTGAACATCGATTTTAGAGTTCCTAGTACGCGCACATTTGGAGAATTGTTGTTACCATCGATATATCTCTATTATCAAACAAATCTTGCGTTCTAACTCCCTTGGAGAAAAATGCCCAAAACTCAATTTTCTATGAAGCTAAAGAACTAAATTTTGCTATAGGTATCTGTAGATAAGTGTAAGCCTCTTTAAAAGAAACTTGTATTAGAAATTTCATTACAGTTATACAGAAGATTTCCATAATGAAACCCTATTCGTATTTAGGAAAGTAAAGTATCTGTCAAATTATAAACGTAGCAGTTATTTTTCCTTATTAATCGTCAGTATGATTTGGTTCTAGTCAACCTAATCAAACCGGTTTTTCAATATCAACAAAATTCTGGACGCAGCAAGTGCGTTATGGTAGCGAATTTTCTTTAAAATATTTTTAATAGCAAATGTCTTTCTTTGATGAAAGCAGGCATCAAACTTGGTTGCCTATATAGTAGAAACAATGTACCATATTTCATCGAAATAACTTTATTGTTTGAAAATATATAAACATTTTTCAAAAGTCTGAATGCAGCAAATGTGTTATGGAAGTGAATTTCCATAAAAATGTTTTTAATAGCAAATGCGAGCAGGCATCAATATTATTATCGGTATAGCCTATGTGGTAGAAAAAATGTATTATATTTTATCAAAATTACTTATGGTTTGAAAATATACAAAAAAATTTCTGAAAAGAAACTTTAATGTTGGTTTCCTAACCAACAAAGCCTACGTTAATAGCAAATTGAGTTATTGAAATTTGAAGGATTTGATGAAAATTCGGTAAATTGGTAGATTAACTCCTGAACGCTTTTCAAAAAATTGTTTTCAGAAATATTACTAGGACCCCACCTGGATGCACAAACCACAAGAAAAATTTCTTGTTCACACATCCCAAGGAAGTTACGGGACTGGGAGTGAATAGGGGTGCTGGACGGGGTAGGTAGTAAAAAGGAAATATGAGCAGAAAAATCAAAGAAAACTGCTTAAAAGCTGTCTATTTGAAGCCATATCCCCATTAAACCCCGCCTACCTCGCACAGCACCCCTATTCGCCCCCAGGTCACGTAACTTCCTTGGGGGGTATGAACAAGAAGTTTTTCTTGTGGTTTATGCAACGAGGACGGTTGTGTGCACACGAGGGGGGATGGAAAATGCCTACGACAAAGCAGACCGCCCCCGCGCTTGACTTGCGGTAGGGTTTAGGGGTTGAGGGTGGCTGTTTCGTCGTGGGGATTTTCCTTCCCTCCTCGCGTGGATACAACCACCCTCGTTGCATAAACCACAAGAAAAATTTCTTGTTCATACCCGCCAAGGAAGTTACGGCACCTGGGGGAATAGGGGTGCTGTGCGAGGTAGGCAGGGTTTAAGAGGGATATGGCCACTTGCAAAAGGAAGGTACTCACCAAATTTGATCAAGATCGGTTCATTATTTTTTGAGTTATCGGTGTCGGATATATATATATATATATATATATATATATATATATATATATATATATATATATATATATATGTTCAGAAAGATTTCCGCGGTCTTTAATGTGAGACATGCTTGGTTCTCGGGTTAAACCGCGTCCAGAATTTATGGAAACTCGACGTTTCGGCTCCTGTTTTGGAGCCATTTTCAAGAGGTAAAGGAAATATGTAAGGACACTCTAAGGCCTCAATCTGCCTACTCCTTAGAGTGATGGACACATGTGGGTAAAGGAAATATGTAAGGACACTCTAAGGCCTCAATCTGCCTACTCCTTAGAGTGGTGGGTAAAGGAAATATGTAAGGACACTCTAAGGCCTCAATCTGCCTACTCCTTAGAGTGATGGACAAAGGTGGGTAAAGGAAATATGTAAGGACACTCTAAGGCCTCAATCTGCCTACTCCTTAGAGTGGTGGACAAAGGTAGGTAAAGGAAATATGTAAGGACACTCTAAGGCCTCAATCTGCCTACTCCTTAGAGTGGTGGATAAAGGTAGGTTGGGTTGTTGTAGCTCGATTACGGGGCCTCAATCTGCCTACTCCCCAAATCTCGCTGGAGATCGTCTGTGAGGTCTCAGTGTGTTCAACCCTAGGCCTTAGAGAGATCTGGCAGTTCGTTGCAAGTCTTGTCTTATATAGGTCGTTTCGTCTACCTGTTGCGTCATCAGTGAAAGTAGTGGGGTCACCGTCAATTAAGTGGGGGGATAATGATGCAACAAAATTGTCTGTGGAATTCATTTCCCTTTTGTGTGTTTGCAAAGAAGATATAATAGGTTTCCAAGTAGTCGGAAGGCGAAGACCATCATCTCTCTTATTTAAACAATCGGGACGTTTTTCAATCTCGATTGCTTCGCGGATAATTCTCGTTTTGAAATTGTAAACCGGTGCTATTGTTTTGGCATTATCGAAGTCTATTTTGTGCCCTGTATGAATATGATGCATGGCCAGCGCCGATGAGGGGTCGGATTTTCTAACTGCGAGGGTGTGTTCGTATATTCTATTGTGGATGCGTCTGTTTGTTTGTCCTACGTAAGTTCGGGAACAGTCGGAACAAGGAATTTCGTAAACTCCGTGGGATTCGTTTGGAATCGTATCCTTGGGAGTTTTTATAAGATTTGATAGTTTTTGGTCTGTTGTGAATACGGTTTTGATATTATGGGTTCTAAAAATTCGGCTGATTTTGTCGGTGACACCTTTAATGTATGGTAAAAACGCTGTGTGTTGTTGTGTGGACGCTGTTTGTTCTTGTTGTGGTGTAGTGGTTTGTTGTTGTGCGTTTCTAATGTTTCGTAGTATGTGATTGTTGTCGTATCCGTTTTCTAGCAATGTCTGTCTTAAAAAGTTTAACGACCCTACAACTTATCTGGAAAAGAAAACCAAAACTATCATCAACAACTCCCAACTCAATCCTGACCTCAAAAAAGAACTAATCCCCCGCGAAAAATCATCTCGCATCCCTAGAAAATATGGTCTCCCAAAAATCCATAAGCCTGATATACCCCTTCGCCCTATCGTAAGTGCCCACCGTTCACCCACACAAAAACTTGCAAAACATCTAGCCAAAACTCTCCAACCATTAGTAGAAAACGCTACATCCTATGTCAAAAACTCCACCCATTTCATCGACCTTCTTCAAAACAACACCATTTCTCAAAACGACATCCTAGTTAGCTTTGATATAGTTTCCTTATTCACCAATATACCTCTATCTGAAACCCTTGACATTCTCAAAAATAAACACAAAATTTCCCACGATACCTTAGCTCTTGTGGAACACTGCACATCTAACACTTATTTCCTTTTTCAAAACAAATTTTACAAACAAGTTCGAGGTGCTCCAATGGGTTCACCCCTCTCTCCTGCATTGGCCAACATTTTCATGGAAAACTTCGAGACACAAGCCCTCAATTCATCCCAACTTAAACCAACGTGTTGGTTAAGATACGTTGACGACATTTTCGCTGTCTGGCCACACGGCAAAGAATCTCTAGACGAATTCCTTTCTTACCTAAATAACATCAACCCCCAAATCCAGTTCACCATGGAAATGGAAAATAATTTTTCTTTGCCTTTCTTAGATGTACGCATCACTAAAAACCCAGTCAGAGGATTTTCTTACACTGTCTACCGAAAACCAACCCACACTAATCGGTATCTTAACGCCCAATCTCACCATCACCCATCGCAACTAAATTCCGTGGTTCGAACATTAGTAACACGATCCCTTAGACTAACGGACAACAACAACAAACAGACAGAATTAAACTTTTTAAGACAGACATTGCTAGAAAACGGATACGACAACAATCACATACTACGAAACATTAGAAACGCACAACAACAAACCACTACACCACAACAAGAACAAACAGCGTCCACACAACAACACACAGCGTTTTTACCATACATTAAAGGTGTCACCGACAAAATCAGCCGAATTTTCAGAACCCATAATATCAAAACCGTATTCACAACAGACCAAAAACTATCAAATCTTATAAAAACTCCCAAGGATACGATTCCAAACGAATCCCACGGAGTTTACGAAATTCCTTGTTCCGACTGTTCCCGAACTTACGTAGGACAAACAAACAGACGCATCCACAATAGAATATACGAACACACCCTCGCAGTTAGAAAATCCGACCCCTCATCGGCGCTGGCCATGCATCATATTCATACAGGGCACAAAATAGACTTCGATAATGCCAAAACAATAGCACCGGTTTACAATTTCAAAACGAGAATTATCCGCGAAGCAATCGAGATTGAAAAACGTCCCGATTGTTTAAATAAGAGAGATGATGGTCTTCGCCTTCCGACTACTTGGAAACCTATTATATCTTCTTTGCAAACACACAAAAGGGAAATGAATTCCACAGACAATTTTGTTGCATCATTATCCCCCCACTTAATTGACGGTGACCCCACTACTTTCACTGATGACGCAACAGGTAGACGAAACGACCTATATAAGACAAGACTTGCAACGAACTGCCAGATCTCTCTAAGGCCTAGGGTTGAACACACTGAGACCTCACAGACGATCTCCAGCGAGATTTGGGGAGTAGGCAGATTGAGGCCCCGTAATCGAGCTACAACAACCCAACCTACCTTTATCCACCACTCTAAGGAGTAGGCAGATTGAGGCCTTAGAGTGTCCTTACATATTTCCTTTACCTACCTTTGTCCACCACTCTAAGGAGTAGGCAGATTGAGGCCTTAGAGTGTCCTTACATATTTCCTTTACCCACCTTTGTCCATCACTCTAAGGAGTAGGCAGATTGAGGCCTTAGAGTGTCCTTACATATTTCCTTTACCCACATGTGTCCATCACTCTAAGGAGTAGGCAGATTGAGGCCTTAGAGTGTCCTTACATATTTCCTTTACCTCTTGAAAATGGCTCCAAAACAGGAGCCGAAACGTCGAGTTTCCATAAATTCTGGACGCGGTTTAACCCGAGAACCAAGCATGTCTCATATATATATATATATATATATATATATATATATATATATATATATATATATATATATATATATATATATATATATATATATATATATATATATATATATATATATATATATATATATATATGTTGATATGGTTTATAAGAGCGGCGGCTCAAATACATACACACTGACAGAATTGTACACGTTAAACCAACAAAGAAAATATAAATACACTCATACGGACCACACAGACACAATCACTTAAGGAAAACATACTCTTTGGTATATTGGTAAAATTTTAAAAATTTAAATAAATAAATCCATTTGACCCATGTATGCATACAAAAATAAGAAAAAAATTGATGTATGTAGATGAGTGTAATTTTAACTAAACAAGTGTATAGTATAAGGTTCCCATGTAACAAGACTTGACAAAAACGAGAGTGAAATAATATTGATAATAGTGGATAAGTTAGTTCTGACAGTTGTAAGTTTTAAGTTTAGTGAATTTATGTTTTATAGGTTAAGGAAATAGTGTAAACATATGGTTAGTTAGAAACTGTCAATCTGACAGTAAATTAGGTTAAAAAAAAGATTTCAAAAATTAAATCTACAACAACAATGCCACTCACGTATCCCAAGCGATAAATAATGCAATAGCATTATTGCGGGAATATGAAAAGAATGAGAGGAATTTTAAGAGGGCTAGAGAAAGGAAACTCTGGCAACAGACTTTTGTTGACAAAAGAGAAAAAACTATTTTTAAAAATGTTGAAGGAGCGGGAGCAGAAAAAGTTTTTCATCGTAAATTTAGTTTAATAAGTGGAATTTTCAAGTAAAGAAGTTAACAATGATCCAAGTCAACCAGTCCACATGGAGTTATAATATGTGTTGTAGAAAATTATACGCACCTTACTTAATTTGCCGAGTTAAATGCAATCCAATCTGTGGTGAATAACACAGAAACTATAAAGCCACATCCAAATTAGCAAAACCTAAACTTTATAGGACAGATTTTAATACGAACACATCAGTCAACCAACTAAGGCAGTCTGCATATTTACAACAAATTTCATACATACTAGAAGTCAGCGGGATAGGTGACCCACCAAATATCATAACAGAGGCAGTTGCATATGCTTGAGCACTAAATATGGAAGATTTATAGAATTAAGTAATTTAGAAAAACAGTTTTCAGTAGTAAAAAGGTGCTGCAGACCTCTTAAATTTAATAAAAAATTTCAATAATCAATAAATCCAAATTTGGAAAAAACATTGGCCATAAATTTGTGGGGATTAATAAAATTATAAGATTAACGAGTTTGTAAATAATTAGGCAGATTATATGGATAGTTTTGTCACCTTTGTTTAAATTTCAATAAAGTATATGTTGTTTTGTTAGAAAAAAGTATGGTTTGATTTGGTTATTTAGTATACATACGAGGGCAGAGTAAAAAAAAGGAAAGAAAAATAAGGCTCAATAAATTTACCATCAATATTCAAAGTTATAAATATTTGTTTGGGACCTGAACCCACTTAGAACGCCGTCAGATTGTTTTATTTTGTTTTTTTAAGTGTCTAATAGCTAGCCGAGGCAAGGAAGAAGAAGACAAGGAACACAATATAAATAAGTGGTAAGTTTTCCTTGGTGTGTTAACCACTAGAAATAACACGAATAACACAAATTTTCATAAATTTACTTATAAAACCCAAAATTCCACATTATAAAACAGGTATTTACACATAAACCATATTATTACCTTTATATTTTAATTTACACCCATTCATGGGGTACATTAAAACCCAAATCATATATCAATTGACACCCAATCGTGGGCCTTTAAAAGGGTATTGATAAACTCAACTATATCAATATATATATATATATATATATATATATATATATATATATATATATATATATATATATATATATATATATATATATATATATATATATATATATATATATATATATATATATATATATATATATAAACACAGATCTCCTCATTAGCGAATTTTTTTTAATTCGTTAATAATTAAGAGTTTGAAGAGTCTGCTGCAGCAGGTGCGTTATGGTAGCAAATTTTTAAAACTGTTTGCTTTTCTCGGCGAAATAAAAAAATTCTGGTCGCAGCAAGTGCGTTATAGTAGCGAATTAATATTATACAGACTTTGAAGATCGATTTTAGAGGTCCTAGTATGCGCACATTTGGAGAATTGTTGTTACCATCGATATATCTCTATTATCAAAAAAATCTTGCGTTCTAACTCCCTTTGAGAAAAATGCCCAAAACTCAATTTTCTATGAAGCTAAAGAACTAAATTTTGGTATTATCTGTAGATAAGTGTAAGCGTCTTTAAAAGAAACTTCTATCACAAATTTCATTAAAGTTATACAGAAGATTTCCATAATGAAACCTAAATCGTAAAGTAAAGTATCTGTCAAATTATAAACGTAGCAATTATTTTTCCTTATTAATGGTCAGTAGGGAAGAGGGGAGCACATGTGGACATTTTTGGTTTTGTATAATTTTCGCTGACAATTTAGAAGTAAATGAAAAACCGCTTTCTCTAATTAAAACATAATACCATATCACAGTTCAATACACACTGATATTTAAAAAAATAACTTTTTTTTAAATTTTTTTATTTTAATAAATCTGATAGTATCTCAATTGTTCATAAGTGCCCCACGTTGAGGCACTTTTGGACACGGTGCTAATTTAAGAGGGGCACTTGTGGACATATTAAGTAGTTGTAAAATGATTGGGTTTTTATACATGAAATACTCCAATAATGCAATTAAAACGTAGAACTGTTTATTTGTACTTAAGAACTTAAAATTAAACTAAATAAATATCTTATATGTACGTACAAGTCATAAAAAAATACAAACAAATCTAGTCATTATTTAACCTACATTGTATCCACTGAAGCTTACATTAAATTTGTAAATCGAGGCTGCATGAACAGTGTCACCAGTGTTTTTTGGCATAGGAAGTTTAAAAACAATATCCTCCTTTGGTATATACGATTCGTCTTTCACCTGTGGAAATATAAATGTGCGACGCTAGGTATCTTTAAAAAGATAATCAAAAACTCGGTATCTGTTACTTCCAGTATTTGTCCTACGAAATATTTTACGGTTTTCTTCGTAGAAGATCTAACAAGGACGAAATTGTTGGTATCCTTGAATTCTTCTTCAGCAAACTCTATTGAACTATCATCAGACTCTTGACATATATTTTCAATGTCACTTTCTGACGTTTGCTCCTCAAATAAGTGTCTGGCATGTTTGACTTTTGCTACTTTTATGTTCTTTGCCTGAGCCTTTTTTTCTTCTTGCATCTGTTTTCTTTTTTCCCTTTCTCTATGTTCATTTTCTATCCGTGTCTTCTCCGGTGTTGCTGTAAGTATGGCAGAGTATTTCTTCTTACTTCCTTTAGAAGACTTTTCTCTGTCTGCCTTTGGATATGGTCTTATTTGCTCTGGCGTTAATTTTATGTCAGAAATTATTACAATTTTTGTTTCATCTGTGGATTGCATATTTGTATTGGCGTGATATACATAAGTCGTAGCAACCTGTTGGGTATTAGGCTCGATGTTACTATTTGATGATGTTGACGGAGCATTTGGATCCTCAATATCAGTTACATGAGAAGCTATAAAATCTTCATCTAAGAACACATTTGGGTTCATAGGATAACACCCAGTTTTAAGAAAATCTGAAATAATATTCTGCCTACTAAAAGCTTCATTAAACGGCGAAGCAGTTAAACTAGCCATATCGTATATTGTAATTGCTTTGCCAGCATGATTAGACATCCAAGTATTAAAAGCTGCACGACATCGAGCTTTAAAAGATCCAAATACACATACGTCCAGCGGTTGGAGACGATGTGTTGTATGCGGGGGGAACATCAGAAGAATTATGCCATTGTCTCTACAATATATTATCAAATCTAGAGAGGCATGAGTGTCATGATTATCTAATAGAATTAAAACTGGATTTTCCTTGGAAGCGTGCATGTACTTCTTTATATGCTTGACAACTTCAATAAATCCAGAGTTTGTCATCCAACCACTGGGTGATGAAAGTCCTATACTTCCTTCTGGTGCTCCCGTTAGAAACACCTTCTTAAAGCGGACTCTAGGAAATACATAAGCAGGTGGGATAACGTTACCATCAGCAATTATTATGCCGCAGAATGTAGCTTGCTCTCCCCTTTCAGCAGCAACTGCCTGTCCAACCCGTTTGCAGCTTTTGTTTGTTATAATCTTTGGCATTTGCAAAACAGTGTTTATACCACTTTCTTCTACGTTTACTATTCTGTCACTAGTAAAATTAAATTTTTCAAAAACCTTAGATAGATTTTAAAAAATATATCGACGTTACTTCTGTTAAAACTGACATTTCTGGCCGGGCTAGTATTCTCCGGTTTTCTTAGGGATAAATTTTGATGTCGGCGCATGAATCCTTTCATCCATTCAATTCCTGCGAGTTTTTGTTCCTTCCACGACTCGGGCATGGTTTTTCCAAGTTTCGCTGCATATTCATATGCGAGTTTGCGAAGCTGAAAGTATGTTAATCCATATTGCAGTCTAGAAGAACGTGCAACGTATTTCTTTAAATCGTCTTCTTCTTTATTTAAAATAATCTGCTGTGTTGAGTACTTTGAGAAATATTTATTTTTAGAAACATCAATGCCAACTATATTTTGGTCCCTAATTTTCCTTAACCTCTTGTGCAGCATAGATTTTTTCAGACCATATCTTTGCGCTACTTCCCTAATAGAACCGTTGTGATTACTTATATCACGAAGAGTCTGAGCAATTACTTCTTCCGAAATGTTCGCCTTGTCGGTGTTTCTTATGTAGTGTCTTACCATTATGCGCTGTAATTAAATATAGCTCATTAATTCATCAAGTTGGGGCACAAGTGGGCACTGTCCACTTGTGCCCAGATACGATGTCCGCATGTCCACGTATGCACTTAAAGAATAAATCGATTATAATTTTTTTTAGGTTATGAAAATACAATGTATCACGTAGCCTACCTGTTGTGAATATAACGAACAAAGCCAACGCAAAAGATGAATAACTTCAGAAGGTATTTTCTTTCTTGACACACAATTTTGCGGAATACAAAAATGTTGCTTTTGAGTCGTTATATAAACTGATAAACATAAATTCACTTAAACAATAATAATCATATTATAACTTATTCCACAAGTAGAGCGACCTAGTGCCACTTAGCTATGAGAGGACGAACTCTTTGGAATAAATTTAACGGGGATAATTTGAATTGTCCACTTATGGCCCTGTCAACAACTGCCTCCCTCTGCCCTATGATTTGGTTTTAGTCAACCTAATCAAACCGGTTTTTTCAATATTAACAATAACAAAATTAGAATTTCAGACTTACAGGTGACAAACTTATTTAGGCGTTTTAAACAAAAATGAGATCTTGTTCAAAAGGTATGAAATCTGTGCACTGTTGTTTCTCGAACTGTCAAAATAAAACATTGGATTCGATCGCGTAACCTTCTGCTTAGGAGGCAAGCGTTATGCCCGCTGCGCCATCTAGGCACACGTCAAGTGACGTTTTATTTGAATGATAGTTTAGATCGGCTTCATGGCCGAGATATTATATTCAAAGTATACGTGACAATTAATTACATAATTAGTAGAATTACCATTGAAACACATCACACCATTGTTTCGCTCTTATATGACGTCTTATGTTTAAGTTTCAAGATAAAATAAACTCTTTTAGAATCATTTTAATAGAGACCTGGCTGATTTTGTTTACATTTCTGCTATATTATGCGACAGCATAATATATCTATGCTGCGCTAAAACTGCATTTGGTGACGTTAATAAAGCTACAAATATAGTGTATTTTAATAATTGATTGAATTCCCCTGTTAAATAACAATCCCTAGGCAAATTTAATTTCATGTCGTCCGTCATTTTCCATAATTGCGGCCGAGATTTCAAGATTGTTGGTTCGGGTAGTATGTATTATGCCTGGTACATATTTAGTTAAATTACCGTTGATTATGTGGTTTATACCTGTTGTATGAATCAATCTACGTGTGGCAGTTAACTGCTCTGTCTATCAGATATTGGACTTTAACCACTAAGTGGTTTCAACGCATGTCTTTGGGATTATATTTTTAATTTGGAAAAACTCTAAATATTGTGTACCAAATCACTTAAAATTCCTAACATAGGTTTACTTGCACTTTTTCTAGCCAGGTGTAAAGTCTCATTCCAGTTACTCTGATACTTACAAAAATATAGCGTTTTCAAAAAGTTTTCCCCAATTTTCTATCGGAAAAACTTGAGCATAACGGCAAATTAACGAACTTGACCTCGGTTTACACCCAAGCAAGATTCTTGCCAGGTTTGATTGAAATCAGGTTAGTATCTTTTGAGTTATCGCTTGGATACATATATATATATATATATATATATATATATATATATATATATATATATATATATATATATATATATATATATATATATATATATATATATATATATATATATATATATATATATATATATATATATATATATATATATATATATATTGTGACGCCCAAGTGGGCATGGGCCAAAAGTTATATGACCCCGCCGCGCTTCCTTTTATACCAGATGACAAATGCTCAAATAATTCCTAACCTACACACAAATCTAATTTGTCATTGGCATAAGCTAAGTTACCGGGAAGTTAGAGGGCCGCCAGCTTTTATACAGTGGAGATGGGCGTGGGTTAAAATAAGATCTTAACTAGGGGCGCCACTTGATTGTTTAACCTCTACTCCCGGATATTCTAATAAGATGTTACTAATCTGCTTCCTTGCCCAGATCCAACACAACCAAGAACTCTTGGATCACACTGGCAACTATAGCCAACCACAATCGAGCACAGGAAGCTACAAAGGAGATGTAATTACGATAACACATACTAAAATTCGGAACGGTATGGTCTCGTAGACCCACAAATAACGATAACGGTAATGATCTAATCTATCAACAGTCCTGAAAAGAAAACACAACCACACAAAACCAAAACATCTAAAATATGATAAAATACGGGCTTTTATTAACCTTCTTTGGCATACAAGACTTTATGAAAAGTTGTTTTGAAATTCTGATCTAAATTAATAAATAAAAATAAATATAAATAAGTCTCTATAATATCACAGAAATGGCTTACTACCAAATACTCAAGATCTTTACTGAATATCTATGAATGTACTACAAATATCGTTGTTCTACGGAAAATCCCACTTTTCGTGCACGCAAAGCTCACAAATCATTTTCCCCAAATATTACTTAATTACCCGATAATTACGGTAAGTGGCTTGATTAAAGATCAAGTCCCAAATAATAATCAATAAGCTGGTCTAATGCTAACAGTAAATGATAACTAAGGGTACTCTCAAAAGTGAAGCAATTATATTAATAATGGTCTTATAAAAATCTGTACCATATTTAGTGACGTTAAAATAAAATACATTCGATTTGATTTTAATAAATTTAACACACATGAATATCAAAAATGTACCTTATCAAGAATGTCTCTTATCACTTTATACGTTATCACAAAACGGAAAATTCTTACTTAAATTCCTGGGCTTCTAGGCCATCTAATTACCATCAAATTCCAAACCAATCCAAGGCCTCTCGGGATACGGGACTGCAACCACAGGAATAATGCAACCACGGGAATAATGCAAAAACGGTACGGCAATGCGACAACGATAGGGAAGACCTTCTTACTGAGATCCTAATTCGTTTCTCCATTTAATTCGATAGCCATATATCTTGTTCGGTACCTAAAAATTCACTAATCCACTCCAAATTTTCGGTACGTGAATTTACCAAAGATATCGCCCACTACCATAATGCTGCCTACCACAAGGCTATTCGGCACACTAATCGCCCTACAGAAAGACTTCGTCGGTACGAGAATAATATCTCCGGTACAAGAAAAATCCAGTCGGTACTTGAAATTCCTCCTAGCCGGTACAAGGTATACTTCCTCCGGTACAAGGAAATCTCCCTAGCCGGTACAAGGAGACGCTAGCCGGTACAAGGAAATCCAGCCGGTACTTGGAATTGCTAAACGGTACTTGAAGACGCTAGTCGGTACTTGGACCCTAAAAACAACAAGTAACGGGATGCTAAAGGTGTTACAGTTAAGAGAGAGAATGATTTCTTACCTCCAAAGAGGGAAACGAAATTCCACAACGGGATACGATAAATGTGGTCCTTAAATCCCCTAAACGGGTCTCTCCACAGCCTTCGGCACTAAATCCGTACATTACGACATAACCAGAAAGACTGCAGATTAAATTCTGAGAGCAACAAAACCCACAAGGGAGGATACTTAATATCCAAAACTTGCTCCTCAGACGGAACCACGTGTTAACTCCCCAAAAATTACCAACCAACTCTCTCTCGAAACTTCCAGCACATTCATATCTCCGACTCGAAAACACAGGTGCTGCTACATCCTTCGCTCTCTCTCGCATCACATACGTCTCCAGCCATCTATCCTCTTCCACATGCGGACCCTTTCCGAACTACGGCCACGTCACGCAAGCGTGTAAGCCGGCCCGATATACCAGGGGTAATACAAATATAAATAGTTTACGAAAGATCTAAATTCGATACATTATACGAGGGATATCCAGAAGAATTAACCACAGTTTCGCCAATAATTCTTTTTACAAAGCAGGGGAGGAACCACAATTACGTCCTAATTAGCTTAGATGTTTAGCTATCCAAATTATACCGTTACAATATATATATATATATATATATATATATATATATATATATATATATATATATATATATATATATATATATATATATATATATATATATATAAATATATATATATATATATATATATATATATATATATATATATATAAAGATATAAAAAATTTAACGGACCTTGGTTTCGGGTTCCAGGGTCATTTAAAGAAACTTTTTCAGAAGTGTTTCATCTTGACCTCTCTTATAGCGAATTTTTTTAAATGAAAATTTGCTAAAGGTATATAGGCGTTTTCTTTCATGTGAATGATTTGAACATTAACTTATGACGAAGTATGATACGTTTAGGTGCAAAAAGATATAGCAGTCAATCTTAGACAACGTAAGGATATCATTGACACTTTGCAGTGTTTTATAAGGGATATTATAATCTCAGAAATTGTAATTTAATCTTAACGTTACATTATACAGGCGCATTGAAAACGAAACAGACCGATTTGAGTCCAGAGAATTTTTTTTTTAATGAAACGCTGAAACATGTCAATTTTAATATTTAGGGGCACATGTTTTGACATAAAACTCAACTTTGTCACATCAACCCCTTAAGGGTGGTGATAACAACCCTTATATTTTAAATAGGGAACATGGGTCGAGTGTTAAATCACTTGTAGGCTCTCTCTTTTCTGAACTCAGCACACTATTTTTTTTTGAAAGTTTTATCAACTCGTTTAAAAATTATTCACAGTTGAAGATGCAAAAACGCATTTCACTCATTCCGATAAGAAATGTGCTGATAGTCAATGTTTTGTTGGTTTGTAAACAAAAAATTGACTATCAGAACATTTCTTATCGGAATGAGGGAAATGCGGTTTACGAGTGTTACATCATTTGAAAGCTCTTTCTTTTCTCAATTCAGCACACTAATTTTTTTGGAAGTTTTATCAACTCGTTTAAAAATTATTCACAGTTGGTGTTGCAAGAACGTATTTTATTCATTGTGATAAGAAATGCACTAATTGGTAAATTTTTCTTAAAAAAAACAACTAAAAAACAAAACCAAACGTTCAAAAATGTTTATTCAGTTAAGTAAGTGTTTAAATTGTTGACCACCAGCTTCCATACAAAAGTACAAATTTTGTTCAAAACGAGCTGGAGCATTTGTGGAGTTATTAGACGGCATTCTTTAACAATGCGTCGTCGTAATTCTTCCAGAGACTCCGGTTCTGTTGCGAAAATTCTACTCTTTAAATCGCCCCATGGAAAGAAGTCTAAAGAAGTTAAATCCAATGATGTAGGGGGGCATTCAATAGCACCTCTACGCCCAATCCATTGCTCTGGAAACTCTCTGTTAAAAAACTCCCTAAAACGTTGTAAAAAAATGCGGTGGAGCTCCATCTTGTTGAAACACTAATTGATTTTCTTGATAGCGAACATAATTTTCAACAATGTCAATTAGTAGAGGGTAAACGATATCTTCTAGTAACCCCAAATACGTCTCGCCACTCAAATTGCCATCAAGAAAAATTGGTCCGCTTAAACGGTCTCCAAAAATGACAGTCCAGACATACAATTTATGTGGAGTTTGAGTGTGGACTTCGTGAAAATTTCTTGGATTATTATCTGCCCAATAACGACAATTATGACGATTGACTGTAGAGCTTAATAAAATCGTACGATCGTCTCAAAAACAGATATTGAACAGAAAGTTCCCGTTATCAGCTATTCGTGCAGTCATAACTTCACAAAACTCCAGCCGCCGATCAAATTCATCTTCATTCAGTTGTTGTACAAGAAGAATTTTATACGGGTGAAATTTATGATGCCTCAATATTCGCTGAATAGTTCTTCTTTTGATGGTTGAAACAGTGACCAATTTTGTAGTGCTCAAAGTTGGGTCTGCAGCATTTTGTCCTAAAACTTCAATCTCAGTAGTCTCATTTCTAACCAGAAGTTCACGTTCAGGATCCCGTTTTTTGTTGGCTACTGAACCACTTTGTCGAAACTTTGCAACTAACTCCAAAATGTATTTTCTGTTAACATGTCTGTTCGGATGTCATTCATTAAACAAATTTGCGGTACGGTTGGCACAGTCATCGTTTTTGAAAAGAAGAGTAATTATTTAAACTCTTTCTTCTACAGAATACACTATTGTGAAATAAATTTTCGGTAGTACTATCAAGTATCAAACCGACCGATAAACTGAAATAATAAACCGCTTTTCTCTCATTCCGATAAGAAATGTTCTGATAGTTAATTTTTTGTTTACAAACCAACAAAACATTGACTATTAGCACATTTCTTACCGGAATGAGTGAAATGCGATTGTGCATTTTTAAGTGTGATAAATTTTTAAACGAGTTGATAAAACTTCCAAAAAATTTTAGGGTGCTGAATTCAGAAAAGAATGAGCGTTCAAATGGTGCAACACTCGACCCACGTTCCCTATTTAAAATATAATGGTTGTTATCACCACCCTGAAGGGGTTGAAATGAGAAAGTTGAGTTTTATGTCAAAACATGTCCCACTCAATATTAAAATTGACGTGTTTCAGCGTTTCTTAAAAGAAATTTTCTCTGGACGCAAATCGGTCTGTTTCGTTTTTAATGCTCCACCCTATATATTTAACTACCAATAGTACCACTGTGCAAAATCGAGGTTATCAATTTTTCACATCACAAGAAGAGAAAAACTATTTTTGAAAGTGTGTCAATGTTGCCCTATATTACCTTACACTAACAAAATGGCACCAAAAAGATACACAACTCATTTCGTTAGAGTCAAAATAAATAGTCCAATAACTCCAACCAAATACGAAATTATTCACCCCATTGCCTCAAGAATCTTGGTGGGATCGTCTTAAGACATGTAAGTAACTATATGTGACAGATTGATCGTGCTAATTAAAAGATTTCTCTTAGTTAGACAGCATCACCTACCCTATCGGGACCTGCTAATCTATTCTAACAGCGTCTACATGATGAGACATGCGGATAGACAGACACAATCTAATTATACAATTCAGTGTGACATTAGTTAGGGCGGGGGGATGAGGAGGGGAGAGTGCGACACAAGTGTCACACGGGAATGACTGACAACAGTGTACTAATCATCAATGCACTCTGTCTCCAAATCTCTAGTGTTTCCGCAACTCCAGCATTATCTGCATACTGGTACAATCTCAACAATTAGTGATCTATTGATTTCTGATCTCACTGTATATTACTCACTGTGTGTTAATGTCTGAATGCACAATGCATTTTGCATTTGCTGCATTTGCATCGTTTCTAGTATTATTGATTCACTCTGGGATGTCAATAAAACAGTAGGGCAAGTTAAGTGACGCTTGGGAATTGATGTGCCCTAGAGGAAACAAAATGTTTTAAATCAGTTGTATGATAGGATAAAAGGCTAGACGCTGCAGGTGCGTTATGGTAGCAAATTTTCATAGTAACGATCTATACTTTTTTACAAAAATTAAACATATGTGAGGTTTGGAACAAAACATAGAGATCCTACAGTTTAGCTATCCTTACCGGCCAGATTTTTGCATACCCGAATTTCTGTGTTCAAGTTTACGCGGTATTTCTACTTAGTTGCTTTGTACAGGGTGGCTCAAATTCGAGCCTCATCGTTAGTATCTCGGAAACTGCAAGAGATACAACGTCGGTTAAATTACGGCAAAGTTGCGTAATTTGATGCTCAGCAAAATGCAGTTTAGAAAATTAGAAAATTCCGAAATCTTCCGGTGATAATCAGAAAAAACCGAAAACTCATAAGATATGTTTTATTTTTTTCTGGTGTTATTTGAAAAGATATAGCAAACTGAATCACACTTCATCAGGGTCACTTTTCCTCTCCTACAAGACGGCAATTTGAAATTTGATGTTTCATCTTTCAGAAACCATCATCAACTCCATTTTTTCAAATACGGCCCTCGATTTTTTATTTCATATTTTGTTACCTTTGGACTACCTCAAAACAATGTCTCATCGCAACTTTTGAATTTCAAACGTTTTTATAACAAAAAAAGACATTTTCAGTATTTCTTGAAAATATATAATGATTACTTAACTTTTAAAATGGACAAATTAAAAAACCTAAAGTAAATTCTCGAATAAGCCCCTTGGACCTTCTATGCATTTTCGCATACGTCTTCGCAGATTGTTTGTAACAGCCCGGTGGATTATTCTTCCTCTAGCTCGTAGAGTTGTGAATTCTTACACAAACCTTTGGCGCAAAATATCATTCGGAAAAGTCAAGCGGGGACAAATCAGGACTTCTGGCAGGCCAGCGCACTACTCCTTGGTTTCCAATCCATTGATTGGGAAATGTTTCATTAAGAAACTCGGTTACTGCCCTTCCATTTCGGGGGTGGTGCACTATCCCGTTTCCACCACAGCTGCCGCAGCATATTCAGCGGTTCATCTTCAAGCGCATCGAATATATAATTATGGATTAAACTAACTATTCTCACCCAAAGGCTGCCATCCCTTGCCCACCGACGTGCCGTTGGTGACCTCTCTCTCTTTTATAGATATCTGCACGGGCACTGCTCAGAGGAGCTTTCTTCCATAGTTCCACCACCTGCTGCCCACAACAGATCTACCAGGGGAACAGAGCGAATGCACCCTTTTACTGTCCAGGTCACCAGACATAGAACATCTTGTTATGCCCGCTCTTTTGTCCCGAGGACTTCCAAGCTGTGAAATTTCTTGCCGGCACATGTTTTTCCTTCTCCCCCGAACCTCCAAACCTTCAAGTCCAGAATTAACAAGTTGCATCTTACCTCCTTGTCGACACCCACGGTACGATAGTATTTAGGCTGTAAGCCCTCGTGGTGTGTTGTTGAAAGATATATATATATATATATATATATATATATATATATATATATATATATATATATATATATATATATATACATTCAAACTGACCTTGGATATCGATTCTAGGGGTACTAATTCCCGATCATTTGAAGAAATTTTCTGAAAGTCTTCCCATCGATACCTCCCTAAAGTGATTTTTTAAAATGAAAATTCACTAAAACATAAACAAAATTTGAAGTGAACAATCTAAAAGAATAGGCTGAAAATGTTGTATGCAACTTTAAGTATAAATAAGTAAAGCTTCTTTATATTCTATCTTCGGTTCTTCTGCTGAAACTGAGAATTTCAGGGTGAACATCGACACAAAAGGGGTCGCTTCTCGCAATCCTCAAGATTATGTGGAAGTGTTCGTGTGAGTTTTGTCAGCGAATAAGCAAATCAAACAGTATTCTAGTGACGAGAGTGTATTTGGATACATAGTCGGCACGACATGGGGTGGATTTTACGACAGAAAATGGGATATATTTTTGTGTTAAGTCTAATTATTATTAGAGATAAACCCATTTTTGTACAAATAATATTTTGGTAAAATTTCAAAATCTTTTTACTATTTTTCACTTATTGAGTGGTTAGAAGGTTTGTGTTTTAATTGGAAAGGTAAAAAAAAAACTTGGCTGTTTAGTATCAGAAAACATAGTAAATACCAAAGACGATTACTGGTGGAATAATTGTTGTTAAAAACAAATTTTAGCTTAACCCATTCCCGCTTACTGGTATATTTTTTTTCTTTTAGGGCTCGTCCGCGTCTTTGCCGCCACGATAGCACCGCAGCCTATGGCTTATTGTGCATGCCCTTTGTCTTTTCTACTCCACCCTTTACAAAATCACTGTGCCTTGAACTAGTCTGCACAGCAATTGGTAGGGTGAAGTTCTATGTTGCACTGTCTCCGGTCTAGAGTGACCATAGATCAGTTGTCTTTTGCGGCCTAGAGCTTTACACTAGCACAGGATGTGCTGGACTGACTCCTACCGCTAGCCCCACATTCTGCATGCCGCTCCATTTTACGAAGGTGTTTCTTGACAGCCACGTGTCCCGTCAAGTGTCCTGTTATGTTCCTGAGCTGTTCTCTGCTAAGATTTAGAAGCTAGATAGATCTCTTTGGACTTGGTTGCCCAATTAATGACTTCCCGTGTTTGAGCCCTGGACAATCAGCCCAGTATGTCTTATGCTGTTCCCTGACCCAGGACTTGATGGTTCCCCCTGGCTGTGCCTTTCAATACGCCCAGGGCCGGTTCTGGTTCATTAAATTGTTCTGCTCATCCTCTTCTCACGAGACTTATAGCTTCTTCATTGCCTTTGACCGCCGAGTGACCCGGCACCCAGATGATGGTTACCTCATTCTGACCAGCCGGGTTGCTCGTCTCGCCTCGACATTCACTTACCAGACTGGAATTTACCCGTGGGCTACTTACCCAGTAAACACATGTTCTTTAATTAAACGTTTAAGAGGAAACTGCTACCTTACGTTTAATTTTCGTAAAAATGTCGGCCGAATAAACATATAATTAAACCAATATAAAAACGGTTTTTATACATGTGTTTTAACGTTTAAATATACGCTTTTCTTACATGTTTACTAACAAGGATTTTACAACGTTAATTTAACCATCATCTGTAATGGAGAATATACGTTTATAATTACTGTTTATCAACGGGAATTTGTAACGTTAAACTATTTGCCGTTAATAACGTAAAATATACATTTTTTATACATGTTTATTAACAAGGGTTTTGCAACGTTGATTTAACCATCATCTGCCATGAAGAATATACGTTTATACTTAATGTTTATCAACGGGAATCTGTCACGTTACACTGCTTGTATTAACGACGTATAATAAACGTTTGAATTACAACTAATACATACCTACAAAATGGTAGTTTTTCAACCCAGATGGCAGTAGAAGATGAGTACGATTAATTTTTTGACGATGGCAACTTATAGGACAAACGATAATTAGGTGTAGAAGTGTCAAACTGGACTCCATTGCGGTGTAGATACTTACTTTAAGTGTTCATTGCTCATCAAAACTTCAAAACTTGCTACTCTGCTAAATTTTATAAACCTACCATTGACAAATTATTATTTATGTTTATAATTTTAAATGGGCTTTATAAGAATGGATTAGATCACAAGTTAAATGCCGAATAAAAATAACTTTATTTAAAAAACAAAAATATATTTCACAAAACTTATATATCATTATCAAAAAACTAAAACAATTAATACCACATTCTAAAAATATAACAAGCTTCTTCAATCATAGCGTTTTAATCATGAAATAAAAAATATATTTCCTAAACTTTTTGTCAACTTCTCGACCAAAAAAAGTATTGCTCCATTAGCTTTTTGCTCTGGACATTCTCGAAGTAGCTAATTTCAACCAATCCTTAACAGCACAAAAGATTGCTCTGTGGCTTCTTTCAGGTTGGGGAAAATTTAGCTTTTCAGCATCTAAAATTATAAACTAATAAATAAAAATAAATAGGTCATGAAATTGTGATTACCATACTACTGCCATTAGTCTCGTGGGTTCGAATGAAGATATATATATATATATATATATATATATATATATATATATATATATATATATATATATATATATATATATATATATATATATATATATATATATATATATATATATATATAGGTGTACATGTATCGTGCAAATTAAATTAAACTGGGGAAAATAAACAAATACATCAGAATTTATAAATGCTAAACTCACAGCTAACCATTATTACTCTCATTCGAAAGTTTGATTCACGAACAATCAAAATACAGGAAAAAAAGGTGTATTCATAAACGTTAAATATACGTCTAATGTCTCAATAAAATTAAACTTGAAAATATGAGAAATCAACCAACATGGCCGATTTTAAACACGCCGGCTAAATTCATAAGTCCCAATTATTTATTCTACCTAATAACGCTATATAGCAATCAAAATACAAGAAATGTGATTAACTTCGACAACTTTTGAAGACAATTATTACATATTGTGATACAACTTACCTTGACCTAACATCAAGATATAAAACGTGACACTTTGAGCTGCACAGCTGTACCTATTTCCAAAACTTTTTAGGGATATCGCTACAGGATGATAATCATTCTTTGTAAATGTGTATAAAACAATTATAAATTATAGAACAGACCACCATTCACCATAACATACAAGTGTCACGTACTGAATATAATATTTAATAACATCTAATTCCAGACACCATGTTTACACACTGCACGCCATCACGTCACCTGTTCTGTTTCTATTTCCATTCGTTGTTCGTTCTCGTTGAATAAGTAGAATATTAAATCTGTTTTATGTATTACACAATGGAATGCAAAAGACAAAATAGCTCCTTTTAAAACATACCCGCATTGTCGAATACCTCTCAGATTGATTATGTGACAAAAAATAATTAAAAAGCCAGGAAAAAATGTAACCTATACCTATAGGTACATAATATAAAATATATCACATAAAATATCTCACGCTTAAAAAATATCTAGTAAGATACGTATATTTTATGTATAAATCCCTACTTCATGTATGTTTTTTATAGGCGAACCTTGTTGAAACTACGTCTAAATATTATGTTTAAAAACACTTAATTAATAACGTCTTTTACAACGATAAATTGTTAAGTACTTTGCTTTTTTTTAACAACAATTAGAAAAATAGTGGTTTTAAATATATCGTTTATATCACATAAAATATCTCTCGCTTGAAAAATGTCCGGGAATATACGTATATTTTATGTATGAATCCCTTACTTCATGCATGTATTTGATAGGCGAACTGTGATGAAACAACCTTTAAATCTTATGTTTTAAAACACTTAATTAATAACGCCTGTTACAATGACAAATTGTTTCGTTGCTTTTTTTTACAAAAATTAGGAAAACAGTTGTTTTAAATATAACGTTTATATCACATAAATATCTCTCACTTATAAAATGTCTGTTAAAATACGTGTATTTTATGTATGCATCCAAACTTCATGTAGGTTTGGTAGGCGAACTGTGTTGAAACAACGTTTAAATATTATACTCTTCATCAATTAGATCTTCACAATGAGAAAATTTTTAAGCTTTTTTTTTTCACAAAAATTAGGTAAATACCTGTTTTACATATAACGTTTATACCACACAAAATATCATTCGCTTATAAAATGTTTAATAAAATACATATATTCAACGTATTAATCTCAACTAAACGTAGTTTTTTGATAGGCGAAATGTGTTGAAATAACGTTTAAATATTATGTCTAAAAACTCTTCATAATTAACGTCTTTACAACGAAGAAATGGTAACGTTGCCTTTTTAGCCTGGAATTCAACGTTAATTTTTATTACTGATAACGTTTTTTCAACGGTCTTTACGTAAAATAGACGTTTATTAAACGCACGTGTGTTTATTGGGTAGGGCCTTAAGGGATGCTGTCTGTGGCTATGAGAATTCGCTTGTTGGTGTAGTCCCTCCTCGTCTTCTCTCGCACGCAGTGCAAGATAGCGTACATTTCGGCCTGAAAGACCGTTGCATGAGCTCCGAGGGAAATACTGTGACATACCCTCGGTCCTTCCGAATAAACGAGTGCCCTGTCTCACTCTCCATCCATCCGTGAACCAGACGAGCGCGTCACGTGGTAGGCACGGCGTCTTGGTGGGGGATTACCACTGTAAACTTGTTATCCCTGCAGATTCGCGAGCTTGCAAAATCTGACCTTATTTCAAGCATGGGCTCCTTCACGATCTGAATTTTGCAGTGACCCTTGCAGCCTGGGTTGGTTTTAATTCTATCATTGCAGGCTAGTCTGCATAGTCCTAGCCTGGCCGCTCGCATGATAACTAAGTGTAGGGAGAGTAGATCCAGCGACACCTTCATGGCAGCTGTTGTAGTTGAAATCATGGCCCCTGTGATGCCGAGGCAAGCCATGTTTTAGATCTTGCCTAGTTTTTGTCTGGCACCGAATTGTGTCACCATAGTCCACCACACCAGTGCCTCGTATGTTAGCGATGGTTTTACCACCCTTGTGTACAGCCAGTGGGCCATACTAGGGCGTTGTCCCCAGGTATTTTCATATAGCCGCCTAGTGACGGCTAGGGTCATAACAGCCTTGCGCAGTCTTTTTTCAACGTGACCATTTCAGGTTAGCTTGGAGTCCAATACGACCCCAAGATTTTTTACCTCCCTGGCCATTGGGATGCTTCTACCCTATAGAGCCACAGAGTGTTCTGTGGCCCTACCACTTCCTTCTCCTCGTAAACGGTATGACGGCTGCTTTCTCGGGGCTCACCCCTTTGTCAACCGTCCACCTTTCCACCACTTTCAGTGCTGCCTGCATGCGTTCTCACACCGACTGTGTAACCTTTCCTCGGACTATGATGACAATGTTGTTCGCATAGCCATGTACGTTGTACCCACCCCCCGAGAGCCTACCTAGCAGACCGTCCATGACTAGGCACCAGATTAGGAGAGACAGAACGCTCCCCTGCAGACACCTCGCCGCGACCTCCGACAGCAGAGTCCCTCTTGCGAGTGAGGTGAACACCGCCTTGTCCCTGAGCATGTGACCGATCCACCTGCATCAGGTCTCCTCTATTCCCCGCTCCCTGACAGCTGCCAGTACCAATTTAAATAAGGTGTTACTGAAGGCCCCCTCTATGTCTAGGAAGGCCAGCACAGCCACCTCCCTGTTCTCCAGCGTATTAGTAAGTTTCAGCACAGCAGTTGGTGGAGTGCTGTTTCTGTTGAGACTCGTGCTCTGTATGCGTATTGTCCGCAGTGTAGGGGATATGATTCCAGTACACCGTCCCTAATGTGCCGGTCGAGCAGTTTTTCCATTGTTTTTAGCATCCCTGAGACTTATTGGGCTCAGGGACTTTTCCTGGTGTGCTGGACGCCCAGGTTTAGGAATTACCCCTGGTATACTTTGGATACCACAATTTTTTTATCGATGCGGCTTTGTGGTATATTTTACGTACCGTCTACTTGATATGTACTTTGACATGCGCCATATGCTGTGCAGCGAGAAAAATCTGATCGCTGGCTGAAGGTGCCTATTGCAAATTAATTTGTAATGCGTTGTTGTGGATCGACGTTCCAAATTATTAGCTACAAGTTTGAGTTAACTAAAACAAAAACTAATGGCAAGTAAGTATCTACATACGAATCTTATAATGTATTAGTAGCCGATTATACCCTAGTTATAAATATTTACGTGAAAATGTTGCTTTTGATTGTCATTTATATGTAGTGTTTCCAATATACTACAACGCCATCATTAAAATTTTATAATAATTTTATTTTGTCAGAGAGAACGTTCCGATATAGTGACATGGAAAAGTTAAATCCCGAAGAGTTTTAAGCTTTCCTGATAAAAATACCTTCTGATGGATAATCTGCTGACGATTTTATGAGGAGAAGGAAGTGGAACGTGCTCTTTCTCCCATGGAAATTGCTGTTGCAGCTACTCCTACACAAAATTACCCTATTCAGAAGATGATGAAGATCCAAACGATGATCATTCACTATCACATCTTGTGTCAAATGACAAATTTATTTGAAAGAAGCCCCAACCAATCGCCGAACATGGGCATGCCTTTTCAAAAAAAGTTTGGCCCGCTAACATACCTGATGACATTGAATTGCCAGTTGATATTTTTGGGTGTCTTGTAGGTCAACAAATTACACATTTTGTTTTTGGAACAAATCGTTACGCTACCCAGCGGCGGAAAATATTTGTTCCTACAACTGTAAGAGAAATAAAAATATTTTTGGCCATAAATATTTTGATGGGTGTGAAAAGGTTTCCTAGCTACCGGGATGACTGGTCAGCGCAACCGGAGCTGAGTGGTTCTTATATTTCAACTCTAATGAACCGCACTCGATTCGATTGGCTCTTAGGAAATTTTCATCTAAGTGATAACGCTCTTCAGCCAAAGTGTGGGGATCCTGATTTCCATAAACTTTATAAGTTGCGTCCATTTTTAAACTCATTGTTACATAACTTCAGTTTTCACTATAGAGTGTACAAAACAGTGTCTATAATGAATCTATGATCTGTTTCAAAGGACGTTCGTCAATCCATCGATATATGCCTAATAAGCCAATAAAGTGTAGATACAAAGTTTGGACCATTGCGGATTTTTTTTATATTCCGACAACACACCACGAGGGCTTACAGCCTAAATACTATCGTACCGTGGGTGTCGACAAGGAGGAAAGAGGCAACATGTTAAATGTGGACTTGAAGGTTTGGAAGTTCAGAGGAGAAGGAAAAACATGTGCCGGCAAGGAATTCCACAACTTGGAAGTCTTCGGGACAAAAGAGCGGGCATAACAAGATCTTCTATGTCTGGTAACCTGGACAGTAAAAGGGTGCATTCGATCTGTTCCCCTGGTAGACCTGTTGGGGGCAGCAGGTGGAGGAACTATGGAAGAAAGCTCCTCTGAGCAGTGCCCGTGCAGATATCTATAAAAGAGAGAGAGAGAGAGGTCGTCAACGGCGCGTCGGTGGGCAAGAGATGGCAGCCTTTGGGTGAGGGTAGGGTCACCGATGACACGTATAGCTCTCTTTTGAATGGAGTCCAGGATAGCGAGTGAAGAAGCGGCAGCCGCACCCCAAATGTGTGAGAAGTATTCGAGGTTTGACCTTATTTGTGAAGTATATAAGGTATAGATATTAGCTAATGAAAAGTATTTGCGGGCACGGAAGAGGAAACCTAATTTCTTAACAGCCGCTTCTGCAATTGATGTGACATATTGGTGCCAATTAAGATTTCGATCTACAGAAATGCCAACAAGTGAAAAGGACTCATTACTTTTTATAACTACGTCGTTTATTGTGATGGGTCTAGGGCTGGTGTATCTCTTATGAGATAGAAAGCAAGGCTGAGATTTGGTGAAGTTGAATTGTACAAGATTTCCACTTCCCCAGTCTAATATTTTCTGAAAATTCGCAGAGACAGAACCCTCCATGAGTCTGCGATCCTCATCTAATTGGGCTAAAGAGACAAGCTTAGAATATTGTATATTTGAGTAGAGAGTGCTGTCGTCCGCGTAACTGTGAACTGGGTTGGATGTGCTAGAGAGGAGGTCACTGTGGAGAAGAAACAAAATAGGGGCTAAAGCTAAACCTTGAGGGACTCCTGCATTAATTAGATACAGTTTAGAGGAATGGCCATATACGACAACAGAAATGCTTCGGTTGGGGAGAAAATTTGCTGTCCAGGTACAGGGTTTTGGTGGTAGGCCATAGGCGGGCAGTTTATTAAGCAACGCTGCGTGCCAGACCTGGTCGAATGCTTTGGATATGTCTAGAGCGAAAATCTGGGATTTACCGTGTAGTTCCATAGGAAAGGAGGTCGGCAGTTGATCTGCGCTGACGGAATCCATACTCTGCCAGTCGTGGATTAGACTGTGTTTTTCAAGAAATTTTAGTAATTCGGGCTTTATATACTTTTCCATAACTTTAGAAACGACAGAACGGGGAGAAACAGGCCTGTAGTTGGTAGGAAGCGCTTTGGATGCTTTCTTGGGGACGGGTTGTACTCGGAGCCGTTTTCCAGTTACTAGGGAATTTGTCTCTATTGTAAGATGTCTGAAACAGACGAGTCGGGGCAGGAGTAAATTCTGGTGCGCACTTTTTGAGAACAATTGCTGGGATGTCGTCAAGGCAAGAGGCGTTCCTGGTATTAAGAGAAAAGAGCATATTTCGTACCTTTTTAGTTTTAAAAATGATATCCGTCATTTTATGCGCGACATTGGGGACTGTTAGTGGTTGAACATTTGGAGGTGGGTTCAAAGTATAATTGCCGGCGAACAACGAGACAAGAAGTTCAGCCTTGCCCAGGGCGGTAGAAATAATTTTATCCACTGAAACAAGTGGTGGGAACGTGCTCTTGCAGAAACTATTCCCAATAGATTTAGCAAGAGTCCAGAAGGGTTTGCCGCCGTTGGAGCTTGAGAGGACTTTGTTTTTGATGGGGTTTTTAAAAGAGTTTTTTGCCTTAGAAAAAATGCGGACATAGCGGTTTCTTCCGTTGTTAAATGCTTGACGGTTTTCTTTACTGGGATTGTGTAGAAGCGTTTTGTGAGCTTTGACCGTTGACCTGGCCTTGTCACAAGATTTAGAGAACCAGAGCTTTTGAGTGAATGAAGAGGCTTTCTGAGTACGTGAAGTAAATAATTCCCTGCCAGCTTGGATAATTTCGGTGCCATTTTGTGAGATATCAGAGGGGTCAGAATAAGAGAAGCAGACAAATGAGGAAAAGTCATCCCGCATTTCGTCCCAGTTCGCGGAGTTGTAGTGCCAAACGATACGTGGGTGTGATGTCTGTGTGACCTCGGGTTGCATTGCGCAGGAAGCAGTGACCATGCCGTGGTCTGAGCGACCAAGTGGTCGGTGATTATAGCATTCAGGTTTTGTAGTAAGAAGAAGATCCAAGGGATTTGAGCTGTGTGTTGGGATGCGAGGAAAGTAAGTAGGTTGCTGAACCATATTGGCTAAATAATTTTAGACTGCAAAGACGCAATGCCCTGCGTGAAATGGTTGGATCAAAGAATAGTTCTCTAAAATTCATTGTTTGTTGTTGCCCTTACTTGGTGAAACTGATCCATACTACATACAGACTTCGAGACTACTTGTGTGGTTTCAGATAAAAATGGAAATCTGGCTGAGAGTGTTGTCAAGCCAGAGAATGAGCGTGTATTTATACTGGAAAATGTTATATTTCTTGTTGTTAGAAAACAACATTACTGTGCTACCTATATAAAATTAAATAAAATAAACAAAGATGTATATATTAAATTATTTAATTGTTGTAAAGAATCTTTCTAACGAACAGAATGTCACACGACCTAACTTTCATATTGAATTGTTTGCCAATTTAGACCTAATAACCCGAATGTATTTATTTGTCCGTGATTGATATCTTGTGACAGATTTCAACTGGATCTGAAACCGGTCAAT
The DNA here is from genome assembly GCA_964006375.1 of Tillus elongatus. Taxonomy (NCBI): domain Eukaryota; kingdom Metazoa; phylum Arthropoda; class Insecta; order Coleoptera; family Cleridae; genus Tillus; species Tillus elongatus. The sequence goes on along the minus strand of OZ023262.1, from coordinate 21,311,430 downwards.
AGTAAAGCCATAATCACCTCCCAAACCCTAACCTATTTGCCGCTATCTCTCAGATTTATTATTTTGTAAGATAAAGAAGGCACTGTTTGGTTTGAAAATTAACAGATAATCAAATACTTACTCAGCTTTAATCTTCTTCTGCCCAAATTCTTGGATTTATGAGGCCTTGAGTCAAAACACCGGCGCTACGTTATTTGAAGAGATATAGATAATAAATATAAAGAATTTTCAGCTATAGCACCACGAGAATTGAGAAAGGTTAAATGAGGAATTAATTATTCAATCAAAACAGATACTAAAAACACAAATATTACATTTATTGATATAAATAAATAATTTTGAGTTATTTAACTCAAGACTCCTGTAAATGATATATATATATATATATATATATATATATATATATATATATATATATATATATATATATATATATATATATATATATATATATATATATATATATATATATATATATATATATATATATATATATATATATATATATATATATATATATATATATATATATATATATATATATATATATATATGTGTGTGTGTGTGTGTGTGTGTGTGTTGTACATTTAAAGAATCAAAATAAATATCACATGTGGAGTTAAAAGTTTTTCTATTAAATCTACCAATGCTCTGAATTCTAATTTGTTAGGTAAATTTTTAATTAATTGTTCTGGCCAAAGTATATTTTGTTTTCTTAAAAAGTTTTGTAAGAGAAATTCAGATATTGTAAAATTAAGTAATTGTTAATAATTGTTTAAGTGAAAGGTTACAAGTTACTACTACAATTTATTACTCTAAAACGTATTTGAAGGTTTGAAAGGTTCGTGATCAAAATGTTAATTAATTAAATATCATACTAATATTCCTAATTTACATATCTGACAACATACCAAAAGAAAATACAATATATATATATATATATATATATATATATATATATATATATATATATATATATATATATATATATATATATATATATATATATTGATCAATCTAACTGAATAAGATTTTAATTTTGACTAAAAATTTGTGTTGCAATTTAATGGGAAATTTAAATGATGTAGGAAAGTTTATGTCTGTCTAAAGTCTTTAAAATCACTCAAAAAGTTAAACGGGACTCACATGTAGTGCGTCGCACTTCCAAAGGTTCACCAGCTGGTCTGTGCCTTCACCTAAGGCCCCACAGGTGTTGATTTGCCTGCTGACGGAATGTAGAAACTGCACAGGGTAACATCGGCATTTAGCGCTTACCATAGGCCCAAAATTGCCCCGAGAGAGGAGTCAATAACTGGTAGAAGACGCTTGCAGGGGTGGAGACATGAAGAGAGTGTACGTGCAATGTACAATCTAGAGGCTAGGTAGACATTGGTGTTGAAACTTGATGTAAACTTAAATCAATACAGCAAAACTATATTTTAACGGTCAATTCTGACACAAAGGTATGTTTGAACGTATACTGAAAAATATGACATAAAGGCAAACTTGAATCGGAGACTGAACTTGAAAACTCGAAACCGTTTACTTGAAACTGCCGTCAACAACTTGCCAGTGCACTAAAAGGTTTATTAAAGACTCACTGTTCAATCCGTTTTTATTTAAAACTGGATGTTACAAACAACTAAACCAAACTCAAATTATTTGCAGCGCTTGCACGATAATTATACTGGGCGTATATGCCCTGCGGAAGTTACATTTCACTTTATTTGCCCGATATAAAACTCTACTAAACTGAACTCGAGAGGTAGCGCAGTTCTTGCTTCAGCCGTGTCTGCCGGCCAACCGAGAGCGAGCCACCTTTGCACGGATTTAGGTAGGCCGCCCGATTTCTGCTGGCACCGTCAACGCTGCCTCGATTATGTTTTCTGTCCTTTAGTTACCCATCTACCTCCATGTGTATGAGAGGGATGCAGAGATGCATGTCTTTCGCGGCACCCAGTCGGAGCTTTGCAGTCTCAACGGTTACTTGCGACCAGCATCTGTCAAATATGCTTTATTGCTTAACGATAGCGCTTGCTTTGTCGGCCTTTCTTTCAGTTGTTAACTTGTCTCATACATTTCCGACTTTATGACTCTCGGTATCTTTGTAAGTATTTCCACCTCTAGTCTCTAATACTTTAGATCATGTTATTACGTCATTGTGGAGCCTTTTATTTAGTAAATATTCTTCTCTGAAACGATATTCTCCTGCTTCTAGATTTCCAATTTACAAACATCTTAGGATGAAATTGTAATAAATAACGATCTCTTTCCTTAGGACAAATATTTATTTCTATTTTAATTTAACGTAGATAAAGGGAATGCAGTAATAGCACTACGATGATAATTTTCAATAGCAAATTTTCAATAAATCTTTTCAAAATCAAAATTTGAATTGCTGTTCAAAAATAAAGTCACCTCTTCTTACTTAAGCTTTCTTTCAGGTTCTCGTTATGTCAGCAAGGGAGTTACGGTAATGAATAAAACGTGACCGTTACAATTGATATAATGCTTTGAAGTAAAGCGTTTATAAAAGTCAGCTACTTAAATTGAAGATGTATGTATAAGGAAAGGAATGGCATTGGAAGGTTAACCATCAGCCACATAGTAAATTTAACATAAATAAGTCAGGTCCAATGGTATGCTTAGAAGGTAAGGTAAGTTGCGTTATGTTTTACAAAGCTAATGAAAATTCGTTACTATAATGCCCCGTTCCGACTCATTTTGAAAGAGTCAGCTACGGTGCTGAGGTAGCAAAAAAATTATTAATCATCATATCTAATGCATAGCAAACATTTACTCAGTTTGTAATATTATGTTAAAATAAAGTCCTAAGGGACGCATTCTTATAGATACTACCTCTCCGCCTATGGCGGTGTCTAGAAGTGTATATCGGTAAAAGAAAACCCGATGAAGCTCTTTCAGAAAGTAGTCAGCAATAGCAGCAGTACAGTAGCGTTGAGCTTTTGAGAAGGTGTTGCTTTAGTAGAGTTAGTGCGTCATTCAAGTCGGGTTGTTGCAGGCCCTGGGGACATCTGGTGACGGATGCGGGACATCTCCAGCTCGAGATGCTGATGTCTCCAGTCCTCTCTTACAATACACCTCCTTTCTACATCCAGCCATCAGCTATTGCCATTGTCCTCAGTGCACAGTTCTCTTCAGGACGTCCTTGCTATTATTTGCTGTGTTCGACGTTGTGATGTTTTCAGAAATACTAGGAATGAGATGAAATCGTTCAGACATGAAGTTGATACGGCTCTTGATTTCAGCATTGCTTTAAATATGAAAAATATGTCTCTGTTTATCGCGGACTCACATTTTTGGAACAATTCTGATAAGTTTCGATTCTGAAACAGATTGCTAATTTAATGACCTTTGTTTCTATCAATTTAATGAGACTTAACTTTCTCTGTTAGAAAACATGGAAATACAATTCAAGTTAATGCTTATTTTATCAGAGTGAAAGCGGTAGTGAAACATTTATCCAAATGGTTGCACAGTACGGCTCTCCAAGAACACATTTCTAAGGTTCCTTTACTATTTTACAAGTCTATGTGTAATAGGTAATTCTCAATATGTACAGAGTATCTCATTTTGGTTGCAAGTGCAAGTGTCTCGGCTATTAGTAATGATATAACTTTGCGATTTTCGCAACCCTAAGATACTTTTTTCTGAAACGAAAGACGCTGCAAAGAAAATTGTCATAGGCCTTTTAGTTTCCGAGATACAAGGCGATATTGGAAATATTGCATTTCCAGGTAGCCCTTGTATTCCAGTTGTCTGACAAATTATCAAAAAGTCTGGATGCAGCAGGTGCGTTATGGTAGTGAATTTTCATATAAATGATCTGGCACCAAATATTTTGTATAATTTTTTTTTCTTGTAACATAGAAATATAAATCTTACTATATAGTTCTCTCTTATATCGTAAAGTTACGTAGCAAATTTGTTTACCATAGTTTTTCTATTTTTTGAGATAAAATTGTTTTCCGAAAGAACACTCAAAATTTTCCCAAAAAACCTAGTCCAATTTTCCTGGTTAACGAACTTTTCCAAGCCTCTTACAAAGGGAAGGTACTTGCCTAATTTTATCAACATCGAACCATTATTTTTTGTGTTAGCGGTGTGATATATATATATATATATATATATATATATATATATATATATATATATATATATATATATATATATATATATATATATATATATATATATATATATATATATAGGGTGTTCTACAAGCTCTATGACAAACTTTGCCAGATAATAGTTCTGATAATTCTGAACAATTTTTCTTAATAAACATGGGTCCGATTCGCTTATGTTAAGAATTTACAAGCATTTAACCTTTATTAACAATTAACAATAAAAATGTAACTTAAATGAAAATCACAAAACTTAAGACTATAAAAATTGTTCGAAATGTCCATCCTCGGCTTGAATGCAAGCCTCACATCGACGAATGAAAGAATCGGTCACTCGAGGGATGAGATTTGGATCATTTCTTATTTGGTTAGCTGCATCTTGAATTCTTTCAAGTAACTGCTGATGGGTAGTAATTTCAATATGGTAGACCAGCTGCTTCATGTTCCCCCATAAATAAAAAAACCAGAGAATTGAGATCGGGACTACGGGGTGGCCATGATATTGGACCTCCTTGACATATCCATTTGTTTGGGAAATGTTCATTTAACCAAGCAGCAACTTGTCTTCGTCTATGTGGTGGTCGTGTTGATACCACATATTCTGAATAATATTAAGTTGTATGTCATCAATGAACTCTAAGACATGTATATACAGATCTGCATTTAAAAGATCATTTAGAACATGCACAGGTAATAGATTATTGTTGAAAATGCCACCCCAAACATTGATACTGAATCGTTGCTGAAATCGTCTTGATCTATGCATGTGGTTTTTGTAACGCCCACACATGTTCATTATGATTATTATTTATGCCGTCCATAGTAAAGCATGCTTCATCAGACCACATGACGAGCGAAATGAATCTATCATTTTGTACTTGTTGATGAAGTAACGAGCGACAAAATTCTAATCGCTGTGGGGCATCTCCAGCATGCAACGCCTGTACATTTTGGCGATGAAGCAGATGTAACATTTCTCTGTTCAATACGCGCCATGCAAAATTCGGTGATACATGAACGTTACTAGATATACGCCGAACACTAATTGCAGCGTTACCAAGGGCAGCGTCTATTACATTTTCTGCATCTTGTACATTTACTTCAGTAGGGCGAATTGCCTTCTTTGGAGCGGCGTTACCTGCTTCTCGAAGTCTACGAAATGATGCACTAAACACCGTGTGGGCAGGTTGGTGTCTATTTGGATATCTGCGTTGATATTCTCGACCGGCTTCTCTGGCGTTCCCATTGGAATACCCATACACAAACATATTATCTGCATATTCCTCAGTTGTGAATAAATGCATTGTTTATTTAGAACTTTTACACGAAGTATCAAATATTGTACAATTAATATGACACTAACAATATTTATTGTCATAACAACTGTCATTTTTATTTATCAGCCTACTTTTGATTAAAGTAGGTGTACCTATATTTTATAGGTGTGAATTGTTTCACGTTCAAATAATTTTGTGTCACTTCCTGGTTGACTGGAAAAATTATGATTCTTTAAATGCTTGTAACTGTTAAACAAAAACGAATAGGACCCATATTCATTAACAAAAAATGTTTAGAATTTTGATAGCTATCATCTGGCAAAGTCTATCACAGAGCGGGTAGAACACCCTATACACATATATATATATATATATATATATATATATATATATATATATATATATATATATATATATATATATATATATATATATATATATATATATATATATATATATATATATATATATATATATATATATATATATAGGGTGGAGCGAAATAATTTAAATCAAAATAGCATTAGTGCTAAAAAATTTTTATATATTTTTTCTTTGGTATTCACATTACTTGTAAAAAGTTGACTTTTAGTATGCAGTTCAGAAAAACCAATTGCTTTTTTTAAATCACTAATCATCGTATAACCTTTATACTCTATCGAATGAAAAAATAATAAAAAATCTTGTTGCACGTAAAAAAATGCCATTTTACTTCGCATTAGGTACCATTAAATTATTTTATTCAGCTGTAACGAAATTTCAACAAAAATATGCAAACAAGGGACTTCAAGGTCAACTGATGATAGATTGGCATAGCATACAGCCACTAATAATAATAACATTTGAGTCTTTAGTTGATGTTGCGAGTGTGTTGACGCTAAGTTTAATAATTGTATTTTTTTTGTAACTTTTAGTATATATCGTAAGTTTAGTTTTAATAGTTTTGTTCTAGATTTTTTTCTATAGCGTTTGAGTGTGTATCGTATACTAAAATGCCTAAAATGGCAAGTGCGAATAGAAAAAGGACTAGAAAACCATCTCTGACCGATATTTGGGTTTGAAAATGACTTAGACAAAAGGGTTTTACCGACATATTACGATGTTATGAAGTGCTATCTTTATGTTTGAAATAGTTTTGTGACTGAAGTATCTTCAAAAGAACCAATATTTTTTGATATATCTCGAATAGTTATAGAAAAAATGCAAAAACAGTGGGGAAGGGCTTCGATTCCAGTACTAAGTAAACCAAGAATAGTGAAAATGTTAAGGAACTATCACAACAAGTATGGGGGAATAAAAAAGAGCTCACACAGAAAACACTTATTTGAAAATAAGTGTTAAACATTTTTGAAGCACGCAAAAGCAACACTTTTCGATATTTCTTCGTGCAAATGTACAGATTTTTCATCCTGCTGTTGCAGCAAAGATAAACGAATTCCTAAGTCAGTACAACAATTTATTTCTGATCAAAGAACAGTTCGAAAAATGGCAATAGGACATGTAGACTTGATAACAACAAAGCAGATTAGGAAAAGGGAGAAAAGAAAGTTGCCCAGACAACAAAGAAGTGACATAAGCAATAATAGTTTAAGTGAGATACGTCAAGATGCTGATTTAGAAGAAGGTGAAGAAAATATTGAAGAAAGGGAGAAAGAAATAAATGCGCCTTTGAAACAGAGAATGAACCGTCCACGTTTTCGAGCGCCATATCAGTTCAAATGCGCAGATCACTGCCGACGGTAGCCCTAGTGTGTGACTGATCTGGTGTATCAGATCGCTCAGCAGCCAGAATTGTTTCCGCTGCTTTAAAAGATTTTGGCATTGTTTCGGAAGTGGAAGCGAGAAATGTTGTTGATCGATCAAAAATTAGGAGAGCAAGAAAACAACAAAGAAATGTCCTTCAAGCTTCCGAAAAACTTGCATTACAATACCCCCAGTCCATTTATTTTGATGGTAGGAAGGACAAAACATTAAAAATAGTAAAACGTGGAACTAAATACTACAGAACAAAAGTTATAGAAGAGCACATTGTTTCAGTTAAATAACCCAATTCGAAATATGTAGCACATGTGAATCCAAAATTTAGCAGCTCAATTGATTGTGCCAAAAGTATTCTAAGCTATCTCAAGTCGAATGTAGATTTGTCACCGCTTATTGCCTTGGGATGTGATGGGACTGTTATAAATACTGATTTAAAGGGTGTAATAATAAGAATCTTAACTTAAAAAAAATTACATAGGTCTGTTTGCTAGTTGCATTAAAATGAACCGCCACTTAGCCACTTGTTTAATAAATTAGATAGAAAAACCACTGGGCCCAAAAGTTTTTCTGGACCCATTGGAATTTTATTACAAACATGTGAAACACTGCCTGTGGTAAAATTTAATAAAATAGTCTCTGAAAGGTTATTAGCTAATCTAAACGACTCAAGCACTGATCAAAAATACTTATTAGAGATCAGCCAGGCAATAGTTTTAGGACAAATTTCTGAAGATTCAGCTAAAAGAACTCCTGGAAAGTTGGGTCATGCTCGTTGGATGACTTGTGCCAGTAGAATATTGCGACTCTATGTTGCCACCAGTGATCCTTCCGAAAATTTAATGAAACTTGCGACATACGTTGTTAAAGTATACGTTCCTGTTTGGTTCCGAATAAAAATAACTCATTTATGCACAGACGGTGCAGAAAACTTATTTCACCTGATAAACCTTTCGCGATATTTAGATGAATCAGATAGAGAGGTGATTAATTCAACGATCCAAAGAAACGCATATTTTGCGCATCCAGAGAACTCCTCCTGGGTATGGTTAGAGTTCCTCGTCGTCATATCAGGGAGCTTGCTTTGCGTCGAGTTTTAAAGGGCAAAAACTGTCAAATGAGAAGTGTTAAGCCCAGAGTATTTAAAGTGCCAAAGCTTAATTTTGAAGCCAAGGACTATATTAATATGATATATTGGCAAGAAATTGAAGGAGCCGACCCTCCTGCATTGTCCAAATATTCAGATGATGATCTCAAAAATTTTATAGAAACTGGAAATTCACCAGATATTTCTAGCTATCCTTGTCACACTCAAATGGTCGAAAGGCATATTAAACTTGTGGCAGAACCTTCCTTATCAGTATGTGGCCACGCAAGAAGGGGTGGCTTTATTCGATCTAAGGTACACTCACAGAAGATAATGCCGCAATTTGAAACGAAAAAAAGAATACCTTTTATTAAATTTCGCTAACTATGGTTGGGAGAATGGGTTGGCAGTCGATTGGTAGTCGCCTCCTCGTGGTGAGCTCTGGGTTATTTTGATATTTTATCAAAATAAGCAAAGAACTGCTGGTTAATTAATATTAATAATCAAGCTGAACAGAATAACATTAAAAATGAAAAATACCTATCCTAATTAAAGAAACAAACAAAAAAGAATATTTAACTGCCCAGCAGTACCTCCATATATTTTTAATTTGACAAAGCGATATATGTCTGCAATCTAGATCATAATAGGCACCTTGTCGCACTAATGCTATTTTGATTTAAAAAAAATAGATTTATTTCGCTCGGGGAACCCTCCAGATATTTGTTTATTTGAAAAATCAATAAATGTCTGTAATCTAGATCACAATAGGCACCTTTTTCGCACTAATGCTATTTTGATTTCAAAAAAAAAAAAAATTTCGCTCGGCGGACTCTAGATAATTTTTAATTTGAAAAAACAATATATTTCTGTAATCTAGATCACATTAGGCATTTTTTCCGCACTAATGCTATTTTGACTTTACAAGAAAATATTATTTCGCTCCATCCTAGTATATAAATTGAAACTTTTTAGGTAGAGTTGACTGACACGGTTAGTTTTTCTACATATTACTGTATTTGAAGTATTTACCAATGTGTGGTTTTTTGAATGGGATATCCTGTATATTTGACACAAAATTAATTTACATTTGTACAAGCTTCTCAAAAACAAATAACATTATGGATCTATTTTAATAAACAACGAACAAAAACCGTAATTTTCATAATTGCATTCAAAGTTTTACAGTAGGCCATGCAAAAAAGGCTGGTGTTTATTTAGTTCTGTATGCTTACAATAAATCGATAAAATTATTTAGTAATAGCTGTTTATCAATATATCTGTTGCCAATTTTCCACAAAACAGTGCTACATATTTATGTGACAAAATAAAATAACACCAATAAATAATTATTATCCAATAAGCCTATCAACAAAAACTCACTTTGAAAATCGCAACATGAGTACTAAAGTAATCTAGTAAACCAAAAGAACTGTTCAAAATGATAACCATTTTTCTCTATGGACGCTTCGCATACTTTTCCTATTCATTTTGAGGAATTAAGCAATTCATTTTGAGGAATTAAGCAAAACAACTGGATGATTTTGTAAGTAACAAAAACTTTCTCTTATTGCGTTTTCTAAATCGTTAATATTATCATAATGAACTTTGTACATTTTGTTCTCCAGATTTTCTCATAATGGTCTTGGTAGATTTTGAATAGCTTCAATTTTCCTGTTGCTAGTGTGTAAGCCTTCGCTATCAATTATATATCCTAGATGTTCTAAGATATTTTGAAGAAACTTGCATTTATCTATTTTTAATTTCAAACCTGCATGTGCCAGTACTTTAAAAACCGTTTCTAGCCTTTCTTTGGGCTGCCGTTCCTGTGATTAGTATATGGTCTAAGAATATAACTATTCCCTCTAATCCAATAAACAATGACTCCATACATTTCTGAAATTTTTACGTCGCTGACGCGATGCCGTACGTTAATCTATTGGATCTAAATAAACCCTTATGAGTTGAAATTGTTAGTAATTCTTTGGAAGGTTCATCTACACACATCTGCTGATAAGCATCTGACAAATCTAATTTTGAGAAGGTCGTACCAACTTGTAAACCACAGAATAAATCCTATATCTTCAGAATTTGATGTTGATCAATTTCTATTACAGGATTTATTGTAACCTTGAAATCTCCACAAAAACGAACTTCATCCGCTTCTTTCCACTGTAGTTGCCTCACGACTGTAGTAGACAGGTTCAATGATACCTAGACATAATAATTTATTAATATCTGGTTTAATTTTATCTCGAATAGCGTATGGGACTGGCCTGGGTTTCAAAAATTTTGGGATAACATTAGGATCTTTGGGTTTAATATTTACAACACCTTTGGCGAATTATTATGGATGGTGTCACAGCCTGGTGCTCTCCAGTTGTGTATTTTACGTATGGCTTTCGTCACTTCTGCCAATGTGACTTGATGATTTGTTATTATTGGTATTTTCCGTTCTTCTTCCCTCTTCTCTAATCCACACAGCTTGTTGATTGTGCTTTTGTGAGCTTTTCCATATCTCAGACCAAAAGGTGAGCATTTCGGCATTATGTGGTGGGAGATTATCTGGTTGTTGTGCGTTGGCTGTACGTGGACTCTATGAAACTTCTTCTGGTTTCTTGCGAAAAATTGATTAGGAATTTTTCGCTTATTACACTGCCTATATCGGCGAAGCCGTTTAGCAGTGGCGTGCAGTATTTGCCTTATTAAGGCAAGCACTTTAATAGGACTGGTGTTCTCCGCATCGCAGTATTTTCTGCAGATAGCATCTAAATCGCGGGTAATTTTGGTTTTGGGATTAGGTTGCCGCACGTATTGTGTTACCTTTCCCAGTTCTTTTCTATACCCATCTATGCTATTGGCAAGACGAAATTCCTATGATGGAGTTTTCTTTCAGTGAATTATTTTATGCTTCTGTACGGTGTCTTTAAATGGGTCGTGATGATGTAGGTCCATAATGGTGGCAGCAGCAGTATATACAATATTGTACAGATCTGCAGTGTTTTCTGTGTCGTGCACCTGCTACTTGACTATTATATTTATTGTTTATATTATTATTATTATAAGCAATAGTCTTATGTACTTACTCAACATTTTTTATTATTAATAGTTTTTTTTTTTAAATTTAAACAACACACCACGAGGGCTCACAGCCTAAATACTATCGTACCGTGGGTGTCGACAAGAAGGAAAAAGGCAACCTGTTAATTCTTGACTTGAAGGTTTGGAGGTTCGGAGGAGAAGGAAAAACGTGTGCCGGCAAGGAATTCCACAACTTGGAAGTCCTCGGGACAAAAGAGCGGACATAATAAGATGTTCTGTGTCTAGTGACCTGGACAGTAAAAGCGTGCATTCGCTCTGTTCCCCTGGTAGATCTGTTGGGGGCAGCAGGTGGAGGAACTATAGAAGAAAACTCCTCCGAGCAGTGCCCGTGCAGATATCTGTAAATGGGAGAGACGTCACCAACGGCACGTCAGTGGGCAAGGGATGGCAGCCTTTGGGTGAGGGTGGGGTCACCGATGAGCTCTCTTCTTAATGGAGTCCAAGATAGAGAGCGTAGAAGTGGCAGCGGCACCCAAGATGTGGAAGCAGTATTCGAGGTTTGGCCTTATTTGTGAACTATATAAGGTATAGAGATTAGCTGGTGAAAAGTATTTGCGAGCCCTGAACAGCAAACCTTATTTCTTTGCAGCCGCTTCTGCAATTGAAATGACATGTTGGTGCCAATTGAGATTTCGATCCTCAGAAATGCCAACAAGTGAAAAGAACTCATTACTTTGAATAACTTGGTTGTTCATTGTGATGGGTCTAGGGCTGGTGTATCTCTTGTGAGAAAGAAAGCAAGACTTAGTTTTGGTGGGGTTGAATTTTACAAGATTTCTACTTCCCCAATCTAATATTTTTTGGAGATCCACAGAGACAGAACTCTCCGTGAGTCTGCGATCCTCATATAATTGGGCTAAAGAGACAGGCTTAGAATATTGATTACTTGAGTGAAGGGTGCTGTCGTCCGCGTAACTGTGAATTGGGTTGGATGTGCTAGAGAGGAGGTCATTGATGTGGAGAAGAAACAAAGTGGGGGCTAAAGCTGAACCTTGAGGGACTCCTGCATTAATTGGATACAGTTTAGAGGAACGGCAATCCACGACAACATAAATGCTCCGGTTGGAGAGGAAATTTGCTCTCCAGGTACAGAGTTTTGGTGGTAGACCATAATCCAGAAATTTATTAAGCAGCGCTGCGTGCCAGTCGAAAGCTTTGCGTATATCTAGAGCGACAATCGGGGATTCACCGTGTAGTTCCATACACTTGTTCCAAGAATGGGTGACAAAGGAAAGGAGATCGGCAGTTGATCTACGCTGAGGGAATATATACTGCCTGTCGTGGATTAGACTGTGTTTTTCAAAAAAATTTATTAATTCGGTGTTTGTATACTTTTCCATCACTTTAGAGACGACTGAAAGGAGAGAAATAGTAGTAGTAGTTGCTAGGAATCTCTTTGGATCCTTTTTTGGGGACCGGTTGTAGTCGAGCAGTTTTCTAGTTACTAGGGAATATGCCTTTATTGTAAGATGTTTGAAACAGACGAGTCAGGAAAGGGGCAAGTTCTGGTGTGCATTTTTTGAGAACAATTTCCATTTTGTAGGAAATTTGTTTGACGTCTTAACGACATGTTTTGTTAATAGAGATTTTGTTCTTTTAAAAAGTTTGTCTGAATTATTTGTTGCTGAATTTCATGAGTCATAAATATGAGCACATATTCAACAAAAACTCCGTGTTGTAAATATGCATCAATCATCATAAAAGAGCCAACATTGTTGTAGAAACTCACACAATAAATCGTAATTACAAATATTTACCCCACACCAAGTCTGAAATTCAGTGTGAATGCGAATACGGTAACTTGTTTTTTTCGATATAACATCGAAGACAGAATTTTATTGAAAAGACGGCTCTTTTATATCTCCGCGTCGTTGATTGATCGACCCCACGGGACTTTGGTCAAAACATAGAAATGACAAATGTCTGTAAAAATATAAAAACTTTTACATGACAAAAGTTTTTGAAAAATTATCGAGGATTGAATTTGTGTTGAATGCGAGGGTTTGGAGACGACGTTTGCGGGTCGAGCGGGGTGTGTTTCGTTAAGTTGGAAAGTCTGGTGTCCGCAGGGATCACATCAAGTTGGCAAACAGCGGCATCAGAGCAGGCGATGGTTGTATGTTGTAGGGAAATGTGGACCGGACAGAACTACTCTACTGTCCTTTCTCGCTGTAGGCTTTAAAATTCCAGAAGGCGTCTAGTCATTACTTTTATAGAAGAAGCCTTTATAAGCTATTTTGTTTGCCAAACTAAATATTAGTAATTTCGTTACTATGATAGCGTCAAAAGGATTACTATATCTCGTGGTGAAAAAAAAGTTTAAACAACATATTTGTTATTTTAAGGCACACTACTGACTCGTAACACTATTCCAGCAAAGCATGTGAAATTAAGTTACAATATTTCTTAATGATTTTCCGTACATAAAAGCTATTTTCTCTTCACCCATCATTCATATATCCCATACACACTTTTTCAAACTTCTGATATTTACTTTTCTGGTAAATTTTCCAATAAAAAATTCACTAATAAAGTAATCGCGGATATATATGTATATATATATATATATATATATATATATATATATATATATATATATATATATATATATATATATATATATATATTATAATAATTGGCTTTGATTATAATCAGATTTGGCTTTTATATATTATAAAATTTTATTATTATTATTATTATATTTATGATATTGAAATGATATTTGATATTTATATTTTTAGAATTATTTTATATATAAGAATGATCCACCCTCTAGATGGGTGTGTAAACCTTTTTTTTTTTTGTTGTTGTTTGTACAATTTACACCATGTGTTATGGGTGATTCTGTATATTTTATAATGTGAAACTTTATCTTAATAAAATGTTTATGACTCTTGTATTATTTGTGATTTAAGCTATCTCAGGGTTATTTGGGTTGCCTATCCTTCTACTATATATATATATATATATATATATATATATATATATATATATATATATATATATATATATATATATATATATATATATATATATCTATGTCAAATAAATTGTATTCAAATATTTTAATATACTTACGCTATCTCAGTGGTGAGTTCTGCTAAAATAGGGAAAAAAATAGCCTGCAAATATTTATAGTAACCTTATTTTATCTTATTTTGTTTCAAAGAATTATGTTTCAAAATTCGTAAACAAATTTTATTGGCACAATTTCAAATTTAAAATCTAAACGGATCCGTTGTTATAATTTGTCAAACTAATATTATCAATTTACAATGATTAATCTTAGTACCCGAATTTTCGGCTGTCATTCAAATGTTCTGATTAATAAATATGGATCCTTGACCTGCACTCCCTCTGTATTCGCAATGTTGAACTATGGTTAAATTATCCTATAAGATTTCTATTTTATGCATTTAAATCTTAATTTCCCATAAACACATTTGCTTAAAATGATATTTGACAGAATGGGCTGTCTTTTTATTGAAATATTTGTCTTGTTGAGCTGATATACATTAAACAAAATAAATCTCTAACCTTGGCTTCCTCGCTAATGGTAGTGGGTATCCTCAAATGTAAGTATTCTTCATATATTTACTGCTTATCTCGTACTTTCTTACGTTAAAAACTTGATGTAACGTCTCTTCTTTGTTTTAGCGGCAAATTGAACTTTCCTTGCACAATTTATACTTTAAAATATTTTATTTTTAAATGGGAAGCAAGAATGACGTCTCTGGCATCTCAATTTCATCAACAACCAACAATAAATCATAACAAAAGCGGAAATGTTGCCCAAATTCATCTAACATTTGGTGTTTCCTGTCTGATCAGAGCATTCTCTCTTCCAATTAATTAATACATGTTTGACAGATATTCCCCTTGGAAACCGTCGAGTAAGTTGAATATTCTATTCTTAAAATTGACATCTGACCTAACCTTATTTCTACATAACATAACCAACAATAATTTTCTAACATTAATTCATTTCATGTTGTAATCTTGATTTAAAAAGTTCCACAACACTTAACACTATTTTTAGTAACTTCCAGTTCATTGTTTTTATAAACACAGACACATATATGGGTACATTTCAGTTCATTGTTCACATAAATAAAACTAAATTTACATATTGAAAACATCATACAGGGGTTTGTTTTGTTCATTACCTTCAGGTAATTGATTTTATAACATAATTCTTTGGTATGTATTTCATGCTTAATATTTCAATCTATCTACATATAGATTTTTGGCTCTTTTAATTTCACTTTAACTGAGATATTTTCCAAATTGCTAGTTATACTTTTTAAAGATTCATTTAATGATCATTTCAACAAATTATGGCTATATATCTTTCATTGCTTCTCCAAATAACACTGACTAACAATAATAGTGCATGTGCTTGTATTTTAATGTTATTATTTTGTTTTCTGTTTTAGTGTACAGTAAAATATGTCGAACGATGTGGATATGTATACAATATACAGATAACCCATATGCATTACGTGTAAACCGTAAGTATTTTACTTACTACTGACCAGTGGTACTATTACTACCCCCCATTACTAATCTGGTCACCCAATTTTTTAATCAATAATCAGAATTTAACATTATCATAGTAGTTTCCGTAAGGGTTTTCATTTTTGTTTTTATAACTTTATATGGCCTTTGCAATTCTCAGCACAATATATATATATATATATATATATATATATATATATATATATATATATATATATATATATATATATATATATATATATATATATGTAAAGGAGAACCTCGGTGGTTCAGGGGTAAGAACGTGTGCCTCTGAACCGAAGGGTACTGGGTTCGATCCCAGGTTACTCCTTTCACTTTTTCAGTACAAACTGTAAAACTAACACCAACCGAGGTTCTGGCATTGTATTTGAGCAAGTTGAATGTCTGCACGTTCCGCCCTTCGGAGGGGGCGTAAAGCCGTCGGTCCCGTGTCCATGTGATGTTGGGCACGTTAAAGATCTCTACCCTCCTTACAGAAAGGCAGGGGTTCGGCAAAATTTCCAGGATAGTGAGGTGAAACGGCTCCCTGGCGTCGGTGATTGGCCATAGTCGCGGAAATAGACCGACGTTAAAGAAACAAAACACACACACATATATATGTAAAGGAAAAAATATTTCTTTAGTTTTGAATGCAGAATCGAAGCCGCGCGTTCCCGAGCGCTGGCGCAGTGGAACACAACAGCAAACAGAATAATATAATAATCAGCTACAGATTGCACACTGGTAAATAAAGTGGACAAAATATTTGTAGTAACTACTTGTGGTTAGGGATTGACACTGTAATAATTAGCATTAAATGTCGTTTCTTTTATTACAGGTGAGATTTTTGTAATTAGTGTAAATATTAACAATCTTTTAAATAATGAATATAAATATTTTAATACAGAGAAACTCAGCGTTGTTTTGATTATTGGTGTCAATTCTCCAAACTATATAAGATACAATATAAAATGACATTTTTAGTTATAACATAGAAAATGGATAAGTTACGATTCAAGTTCATTATATTGGGATCGACGGATGGTAAGTCGAACATAATATGCATAACCTCAATTGAAGCCCCCGATGGACGTGTTTTCGATGTCCCAGATGAATTTAAGCCCGTGAGTAAACATACGTACATTGCGAATTCAAACACATACGCAAAAATAAAAAATACGCTAAAGAAAAGACATCAGACACGAAATCTTTGGATACCAATAGATGAAGGAATAAGAGAAACTTATCTTGATGAAGGCGAAAATGTACAATTTGGAGAGCAATACTTAGAAGACATTAAACACCTTGCAACCACTGCTAGTGAAAATGTGGTATCAAAAAGCCAAAATTAGGGGAAAACAGCAGAAAAATGTTTAGTTGAGAAATTTTCTATAAAAACACCAAATGCTACTCAATGAATTGACGAATCTGAGAAAGATTTTAAAAGATTTGAAGTTTTGGAAGAGGAAAAAGAAATAGAAACCTTAATTCTTGTACCCATAAACTTTTAAACCGTTATATTACTCGAGTTTTATTGAAAACAATATTGCACTCCACAGCTTCAATCTCTAATTTAATTTCAGCACAGAATACCAGATGTTTGATGAAATAAAATAAACAGATTAAATTGCAAATTCTGACGTTTCAAATCGCGACTTTGACGTTTCAAGAAGAGAACTGGACCGTTGTATCTAATATTCAATTTTTTTGTTAGCCACACAAAATATTTTGCTCTTGTGCTTTCCTTTGATCAGCAGTGGCACCCATTTTTTTTTAATGTCTATAACTCTTTATTCTTTCAACCCAAAGATCTGAATTTCGGCATGTATAGTACGTTAGACAGTGGAAACGTATGTGCCAAATTTTGTGGCCATAGATTTGTTATTTGCGGAGATACAAAAAACATTCCAAAAGAAAACCCAAAATGTTCCCGGAAAAGCTAGTCCAATTTCCTGGCAAACGAACGTATCGAAGCGACTTACAAAAGAAAGGTATCAAACATATTTTATCAAAATCGGCCCATTATTCTTTGAGTTATCGGTGTGATATATATATATATATATATATATATATATATATATATATATATATATATATATATATATATATATATATATATAAACAAACAAAGATCTCTTTATTAGTGCATTTTTTATTTTACGAAGACACATTCCCATACAGCATATTCTCAGAATGTTCTCACAATGTGAGAACATTATTTTTTCAGAATATTTGTTTCGGAATGTTCTAATAACATTTATGGAATTACAAACTTCTATATTGAATACTCTGAGTACATTCATTAAATCACATCCTAATAAAATTCTTCATCAATGTACTGAGAATATTTGAATACATTATTATACCGAATATTCGCTCAGAATGTACTTGAAATGTCCTTATAATATTATATAACTTTAA
The DNA here is from genome assembly GCA_964006375.1 of Tillus elongatus. NCBI lineage: Eukaryota > Metazoa > Arthropoda > Insecta > Coleoptera > Cleridae > Tillus > Tillus elongatus. The sequence continues at coordinate 21,293,119 of OZ023262.1, read as the reverse complement.
AATTTAATGAAAAAGATAGATGATGATTACGGTATAGTGGTGAGAATTATAATTGTAACTATTTTGCATGTTTGATTCTGTTACCTGTATATGGTAAACACATCCGAAATTGTTTATTTAGGCAATCCATTCTTTAGGCATAGAGCGCATGTCCATCCGCCGGGAAGGAAGATGACAAGATGGCCGCTATACGTCTATACGTAAATAAAAAGTAATGTCAATATGAATGGTCTGTAGTCAACGTTGTATAAGGCTATATTCTAACATAATTAATTAAAAATAATAATGTGATGTGAACACGGAGAAATGTGCAATTGCAAACAACATAGATCCAGAGTACAGAATCAACTAAAACATGGTGTGAGGTTATCAAGAACTAAGGCGCACCTAGTAAAGAAAACAAGTTTTAAAGAATCTCCTGTAGTTCACATTCATGATGGGTTCGTGAATTTTGCTTGAGACTGGATCATCTTACGAATTAGGTACACCTACATTGTATAATATATAATTTAAAAATGGTATTATTTTCAAGAGTCATGCAATATAAACCACCACAGTTTGATGTGGATGGACTGAAAAAGTGCAAGAATAATTGTCTAAGCCAACATCTCAGGCTTTTTACTCATGTGGAAGAAGTTAATTCTGTAAGAAGTATCACTAAACAGTGCAGAAAATGTGGACCTGGCCATATGCTGGGAAGATGAATGTACAATAAAACTTGCAATTTATCAGATACGGAATCACTTTGCCAAAGTATGCCTTTACAACCAGAATATCAATGCTGTTGGTGACAAACATTGGGCATTGTGATATTGAAATAGCTTTAGAAGTCAAACTCAAGTCTGCGGAAGCAGAGCAGAAAGCAACCATACAAGGGAAAGGTCAAAAGGTCTGATCGATGACAGTTGTAGTTTTGTGTAAGTGCAATATGAAACAATATGGTAACCTAAACAAGGGTGAGTGATTGAAGTTCAAATTCTAGCCTCTCGGACTTGCTTATACGAAAATATACAAAAGGCCAGTTAAATGTTGGAAAATCGGTAAATATTTCATATCTTTACATTTTCTTAATTTCTGTATAATTCAAAAACTCTGGACACAGCAAGTGCGTTATGGTAGTGAATTTTTATGAAATGCTTCAAATTTGAATAACTCAGTTTTCTATTAACCTACAAAGGTTAATTTTGGTATGTGCTAAGGTCTTTCCTAGGGAAAGATATCCGCCAGATTTCGTTAAAATCACTTTGTAATTTTTGGAGAAAAAAATTTTTTTCGAAAGAAAATTTAAAATTTAAATAACTCAATTTTCTATAAACTGAAAAGACTGAATTTTAATGCTTAGTAAGGCCTCTCTCAAGGGAATATATATAGTAAATTTTATTAAAACAGCTTTGTTATTTTCGGAGAAAAATTTTTTTTTGAAAAAAAAACTCAATTTTTTTTCGAAAAAACCCGTCTGATTTTCCTGGCTAACGAACTCCTTCAAGCCATTAATAAAAAAGAAAGGCACTTCCCCAGTTTCCTTGAAATCGGTAAATCATTTTTTGAGTTATCAGACGGACATATATATATATATATATATATATATATATATATATATATATATATATATATATATATATATATATATATATATATATATATATATATATATATATATATATACTATCTATTAACTGGTTGCCTGTTGTGACTCCGTGTATTTTTGCATCTTCATCCAGAGTGTTCTCATCTTCACCTGACTATACCCTACTGATGATGGCTACTAAGCTTGAAACACGTGTTTGCGGTTGTCTCCTTGCGGCTTTGCCCTTAACCCTTTTTTCTTATATATATATATATATATATATATATATATATATATATATATATATATATATATATATATATATATATATATATATATATATATATAAACATATAAAAATTGAAACTGCCCCCGGATTTGGGTTGTAGGGGTCTTAAATCGTGCTCATTTGGAAAAATCAAAGTCTTACCATCGATACCTCTCTATTAGTGAATTTTTTTAAATAAAAATTCACTAAAAATGTATATAGGGTGTTTCGCATAAGAACCGACACAAGGCAGGGGCATGTAGGTAAACTTAAAATATGGTGATTTAACACAACTTACCCCTATATTAAGTTGCACCCCTGAGAAGTTATAGGCCTTCAGTGGGGTTTCGAATTTCGAAAAAAATCAATATATCTGTAATACTTTAACTTAGAAAAACCAAGTTTAGTATCGGTGTTAAGTGTACCAAGAGCATTAATCAATGGTAAATAAAGTTCAATTACGGCATTTGAAAGGGTTTATTAGGGGTGATGCACCCTTAAAATGTCACAATTGTTTAATAGATTGGTGGATTTAAGAACATATTTCATTTTATAAGGACTTTTACTCTAAAACTTTGTTACTCCTGTTATTTTCAAAAAACTTTGTTGTTTTCAAGAAAACACGAAGAAGTAAAAAAACATATTTTATCAATCTTAGTAAAAATCATCGCAAATTAAATATTTGCCAATAAACTTATATTCATTGATTGTTGTTGCCCTTACTTGGTGAAACTTGTCCAACAGTGAAGCCAGAGAAGTATTCTCCAAGTCTGTATGCAGAATAAACTTATAGGTCAAATTTGGCAATCAGGAAAAAAGTGTGAATAAGTATAATTTATTAGAAAACAGACGACTCAAGCAACAGAAATAAAAAAATTGCTATCGGTAAGTTATATAAATTCTTTAACATGATAATTTGACAGGCATCTATTGAATTGTTGATGATTTTAAGTAACATTAATAATATATGTGTCTTTAGTTATTCGGGTTTTTCTTAAAAACGACAAACGTTTTTTGAAAAATAACATGAGTAAAAAGTTTTATAATTTACTTCCCCATAAAGTGAAATAATAATTTTGTAGATTCGCCAATAGATTAAGAAATTCTGTCGCATTTTATGGGTGCATCACCACTATTCAACCCTTAGAAATGCTTCTATTGAACTCTACTCACCCACGAATAAAGCTCTTGGTACACCCAAAACGTGTACCAAATTTGGTGTTTATAATTTGAAGTATTACTGAGATATTGGTTTTTTTTTTCGAAATTTAAAACCCCAGTTTGAAGGTCTATAACTTCTTAGGGATGCACCTTAGTATAGGAGTAAGTTGCTTTAAATCCCCATATTTTAGGATCCCCTACATGCCCCTGCTCTGTGTCGTTTCTTATGCGAAACACCTTGTATATCTTTTTTTAAAACACCATGTTCCCATGAGTATATGTATGAGCATTTTGAGAAGATTGATTGAATGTTCGTGGAACATTTTCAGAAGATACTGGTAGCTCCTACGAATATTATAGCATTCTAAGAACCTTGTTAGTATGACAGAATCTGTCCAATTCTCATGTTCATATAATGTTCTATGAATATATATATATATATATATATATATATATATATATATATATATATATATATATATATATATATATATATATTGTACCTTGTGAGAATGTTCTGGGGATATTTAAATATTGTTTCGAAGCATTCCTGGTATATTCTCAGAATGTGTCTGTGCTGTCTGGGTTTGCTCTTAAAAACATTTTTATGATAATGCACTACCATAACGCACTTGCTGCCTCCAAACGTTTTAGGTTTTTGGTTTGTTTCAAGAATGAATGAACAGGTTCTGAAAAAAAATTCAAAAAGAAATATAGTGTTGTAAACTGTTACAACTTTTAAGCAAAGCACACAATTGTACAGGGGAATGTGCAGACGCTTCCAGAATTTAAAGTTGAAGCGGAGATTCGGTGCAGAGAAGTTGGAGGAATACATCAGGAATGGTAGATGTGCGGGTGTATGTGTATCTATCATTTTGCATGAGTGATTTTATTTTGTTTGTGGTCCAGAATTGTGTATTCAGGAACATCCCTGTCCACAACGTGTGATTTCATTTACTTTGTTTCCCATGTTTATCAATGTTTCTTATTTACGGATCCCCGGACACTGCATATATAAACCTAGAGGACCTCTCTTTTATGTGTACGTGTATATATACATAGCAATTGTCCCATTATTAAAGGGATCACCCAAGAGAACTGTGCTGTTTCGAGAAAGCCAATTAAAAATTAAAACTTCATTCTTTTTCCGGTGACATTCGTTGACTTTGCATCTGACTTTTCAATTGTGTTCAACTCTCTAAGGTTTTCTCATATTCTACACTCAACTCGCTGATATTGGCCACAATCATGGAGCTGTTTTACCTGGGCTACAGCTAAAAAATTAAACAAAGCTACAATTACATCCGGTAACTTAATTTTTCAGAAAAGTTTTGTTTAAAATTTGCAATTATTCTTTTGCTTTTCACGACTGACACAACAAAACTGGATTATTCTTTTTTTATTTCAGGTAAAGTATATTTGTAACTTGTGCGAGTTTAAGAGCCTCGGTGGTTCAGGGGTAAGAACGTGTGCCTCTAAACCGAAGGGTACTGGCTTCGATCCCAGGGTTCTCCTTTCACTTTTTCAGTAGAAACTGTAACAATAACATCAACCGAGGTCCTGGCATTGTATTTGAGCAAGTTGAATGTCTGCACGTTCCGCCCTTCGGAGGGGGCGTAAAGCCGTCGGTCCCGTGTCAGTGTGATGTTGCGTACGTTAAAGATCCCTACCCTCCTTACAGAAAGGCAGGGTTTCGGCAACATTTTCAGGATAGTAAGGTGAAACTGCTCCCTGGCGTCGGTGATTGGTCATAGTCGCGGAAATAGGCCGACGTTAAAGAAACAAAACACAAATAAACAACTTTTGCGAGTTAGGTATCATAATAAAATTCGGAACGCAGAAAGTTCGTTATAGTAGCGAATTTTCATAAAAACTGTACCTACTCTATTAGTATAGCGTAATATTGAAACTAATACTTTAAATTTAAATGGACCTTGGTGATTGGTATTAGAGGTCCTAATTTGCGCCTAATCAAAGAAATTTCTGCAATATTTCACCACCTATACCCCTCTAGTAGCAACAAGCTTTTAGTGAATTTTCTTTAAAAAAATTCACTAATGAGGAAATCCCGACTTTTGAATTTTGAAAAAGTTTCTTCAAATGAGCGCTAATTAGGCCCCCTAGAACACATATCCGGGGACAGTTTCGATTTTTATATGTATATATATATATATATATATATATATATATATATATATATATATATATATATATATATATATATATATATATATATATATATATATATATATATATATATATATATATATATATGTATCACACCGGTAACTCAAAAAAGAATGGGCCGAGTTTGACAAAATTTGGTTAATACCTTCCTATTGAAAGTGGCTTGGACCAGTTCGTTGGCCAGGAAAACTGGCTGAGGTTTTCCAAGAAAATTTTGGTTTTCTTTAGAAAAAAATTCATATCTCCGGAAATAACAAAGTAAAGGAAACCAAATATGGTACGTCATTTTACATCGCTATAGGTAAATTACCTACCAAAATTTAGCGCTGTAAGTCAAAAGACAAAAAAGTTATTTTATCCTCAAAACGTCAAAGTGGCAATTTAAAACGTCAAAATTGGCAACATTTATGCAAAGAACTTGATTATAATACGAGCTATGGAAAGAAAATGTCTCAGGAAGAATGTTTTACAAAGCCTGACGTCTTAGCTTCAACCGTCATTGTCCTTCATTTTAGTAAAATGTTTCCAGAAAATTCATTTCAAATAGACCCTTTCTCAGATGCTTGGCAGTAGTCTTAGCTATAGAGTTTATCTCTTAATGGTATATAACTTTTGTAGAATTTTTGTAAAAAATCAATAAAGCTCAATATATCCGTTATTCTACAAGATATGAAAAAAAATTGTATACATTAATTATAGTTTATGTTTGTAAGTAAAGAAATTCTGGACGTAGCAAGTGCGTTATGGTTGATCAAATGTTTTATATTTGAAAAGCTCAATTTGCTTTTAACCTATAAGGTTGACCAAGAAACGGATTTTTTCGGTTACACTTTAAGTTTACTTTCGGAAATTTTTGTACGTTTTCAAACAATAAAGTTTTTTGATGAAACATGGAACATTGTTTTTACTATATATGTTATACTGGTAATCAAATAGGATGCCTGCTTTCCGAAAAAAAACACCACAAATATTTGCTATTAAAAACATTTTAATGAAAATTCACCACCATAACGCACTTGCTGCGTCCCGAACTTTTTTAATTGTGTGTATGTACAAAGAATATCGGATGGCTTCGGAAGATGCATCTATTCTTCCATTCACCACAGACTTACATAAATTCAATGTTGCAGCAAGTATCGAACTGTTAAAAACAATAACTACAGTGGCAAAGACAGCCTTTACAAATAATTTTAAGTTTCCTATAATTTCACTTTGATTTCCTTTTGTCTTTATTTTCTCTTATTTTTTCCCTTTTTCTCTTTTTAGCGAGTTTTCATTAAGAAAAATTCGCTAATAGAGAGGTCACGATGAAAAGCTTTTGAAAACATTTCTTCAGATGGGCGTGAATTTCGGTCGCCAGGACCATTGAACTTGTTATATATATATATATATATATATATATATATATATATATATATATATATATATATATATATATATATATGTGTGTGTGTATGTGTATTCGAGCGATAACTCAAAAATTACTAAGCTGATTTCAAACAAACTTGGCAAGAATCTTGATTGGGCAAAAACTGAGGTCGAGTTCGTTAATCAGCCTTTATGCTCAAGTTTTTCCGGTGGAAAATCGGGGAAAACTGTTTGAAAACGCTATATTTTTGTAAGTGTCAGAGTAACTGGAATGAGACTTTACATGTGGATAGCAATCGTGCAAATAAACCTATGTTGTGAATTTTAAGTAATTTGGTAAAAACATCATTTTTGCTTATAAGGGAAACCGACTCACACCGGCCCCTTGATGTAAGGGGTGGTACCTCCTAGAGCGTGAAAAAAATCCTTTACTATCACGTAAAGGAAAAATCCACTACCACCTACCATATTGAAAATATGCTACACCAGCCAACTATTAAAGACCTGACCAGTTCTAGAACTTGCTATCAAACTCTGAAGTCGTTTGTAATACAAAAGATATAGTTTCCCTTTTCAAGTCTGGTATATCATCTAACCATGTTTTAGATAACCGGGATGGCCAAAATTCTTCATTTTTGCTTAACCAATCTGATGCATGCCACCAAACTGAACTGTGCATTATATTACATGGTTTAATGCCTCCTGATAATAAATCAGCTGGATTTTAATTGTTACTCACGTAATTCCACGACGTTACATCTGTTATTGTTTGAATTTCGGACACTCTGTTCGAAACAAAGGAACATGCCAATATTATTTATGACTCTGTGCAGTAGTAACATTTAATTTCAACTGTTATTACTTCTTTTACCTTGGTTATTAGTCTTGCTTATAGTAAAGCTCGACATAACTTTAACCGTGGTTGTAACGATTCATTTTTCTCTGGCCTCGTTACTGGTTAGAAACACTTAGAAAACCCCCAGATATCTTAAATAATGATTAATAACCCTATCTATACTAAATATTTCAAGTTTTGGATTTCACAAATTGTTTGATGAAAATTCGCTAAATATCTTTCGCAACCCTAAAGCCAGTACTGTGTGGCTACAACGCAATTCGATCTCAAATATCGCAGGACGAGATGTTCCACTGGTGGAAAATGTTACATTTGTTATCTTAAGTTGTGAAATACAGCGCTGATGTCATCAGTAAAATATTAAGAGATACAATGTTTCTTTTTTTGCTTAAACAAGAAATCCAATTCGGGATGGGATTTTCCAGAGCAATGAAGTCATCTAAAGAAAACGTTAGGCTAGTCAGCGAATTTGTTCTGAGAATAGTAAAGGGTGAAGAGTCCATTTTCAATGTTAAGGGAAGTCGAGACTGTATCTTCAATTCTGTCACTAAAAGGCCCTGAACTATAGGCGAGGGACGTATGTGTTAAAGAGGGGATGAAGTCAGACCTCAACGGAAAGAAAGTTACTTCGAGTAGAGTGAGCTAGGCGCTTAAGAAGTTAACATCGTTGTAATTACGGTGGCTAAAAATTATCTTAAAATAGGGGATATAAATTCTTTTCTTTATCGATACTATCTAATAACAGTTGTCAATGATTGTTTAATATCATTTGATAGGTTTTTGAAATTAAATTAACAACGTGTTTAGTATACAAACGCGAATTAAGCAGTGACCCTTTGTTCACATCCGCTGGTGTATTTCTCACGTTGAATGGAAAGAATTTCCGATTATTACCGAAGTTTGAGTCAATTGGTTATATATTTTACTTGAGCCAATTCACGTTTTAATTGTTGTTTGAAAAGCTGTCGTCAAATTAATTCAGAGTATCGACATCGGGGACAAACAGTCTCGCCCAGTATTAGAGCAACAAGATCCACCTGAGATATAACCGTTAATGGGAATTACCACTCATTTTCTCTAGCCTTCCCTCTGTTATTGAAGTTTGTGAGCTGTGTCAGGCCTTGATGGTTGGCTACCTTGGAAAGCATCTTCAAAGGGTCATCAGGTAACTCCATGTATTAGGACTTGGTGAGTCGATATAGACCTTATTTCTGTGAACCAGCAGAATTTTTCATGCAGCAAATTAATACTTGAACCTTTACAATTTGAATTTTCAAAGTAACATCATCAAATTTGAACTGCAATAGTGCCAGTGAGGTGGCTAAAAAAGCGTAACTGTAAAGTTCCTGTTTATTCTTTAGAATTTTGTCAATATTGTGAATTTAAATACATAATACTTGAAATTGTGATCAGCAGATTTTTGTGTGTATAAAATATTTACCCTGCACATTTCTTAATATTTTTCATTTTCAATCATTTAAGTAGAAATCTTCACACAAGAATATTTTCTTAAATGGAGCCTCACTCAAAGAACTGGCCAGGTAAGTCATTAGAAAATCTAGCGAACTGATTGACAAACGTCAAGCAATCTTAGTAATAATTTGTATTTGTTTTTGAGCTATAAATTACAGTATTTGATTTTTGACATACCTCAAGTAGGTTATGTTAATATTTTTGTAATATGCAACCATTTTAGTTTATTATTTTGACATATGCTATGTAAAATGATAATGTCTTTTTCTTAAAACTCTTGCTGTTTATTTGATTATTATTTGTGTTATTTTAACAAACCATGTCAAGTTAATTTTGTTTACTATCCCAAATTTATTTAAATGAATAAATTTAATATTATTGTTGACATTAACATATCTGTTTAATTGAAGAGAAATTCCTCCCTACTATCTCCCCTGTTGGGCTGCAGTACAATTAATAGATTCTAATTATCTCTTATCTAGATATCTAAAATTAAATATAACCAGGCTCTAGTCGGGGCGCCCTAAATACCAAACTTCAGGCAGAGCAACACATAAAAGAACGTGAGTATCAAACCATATCAAAATCTGCCAACCTCCTAAAGTATTTCTATTCTTAATATTATTAATAATAGTAATAATAATCTGATCGATAGATGCTTTTAGGGTAGGGTTGTTAGGAAATGTTGACCTCACCAGCAAGCAGATTCAAATCCGCTTGAGGTCAATCACAATATACCACGTTTTTGTTTGACGGAGGTAACATGGTATGACAAGTGCCTTCAATAGTGCCATCTTTGTTTTTGCACATAATAAATTGACATAGATTTCTCCATTAAATGAAATAGTTCGTGCATATATACATGACCCATATGCCGTCTGTGAGCTGTCACAAAGGCCATGCAATTGTACTACAGTAAAACCATTACATAAAACATGTCTCTTTATCTTAAGATCATTTAACATTGTTAAATATTGTCTAATAGCGTTCAATTGTTTGTTTGTTATTTTCGGAGTTATAAAAATGTTCTAAAAGAAAACAATTTTTTCCTGGAAAAACTGGGTTGATTTTTCTGGCTAACGAACATGACCAAGCCACTTTCAAAAGGATCAAAATCGACCCATTATTTTTTGATTTAAAGGTGTGACACATACACACACGTATATATATATATATATATATATATATATATATATATATATATATATATATATATATATATATATATATATATATATATATATATATATATATATATATATATATATATGGATATAAATCTGACCTCCGACATGGGTTCCGGGGTACTTAATTTGCGCTCGTTTGAAGAACGAATTTGTTTCGAACGAAAACTCAAAATGTTCCCGGAAAACTTGTCCGATTTTCCTGTCTAAGGAAATTGTCCAAGCCATTTACAAAAGGAAGGTATTTACCAAATTTTATCAAAATCGGCCCATAATTTTTTGAGTTATCGGTGTGATACATATATATATATATATATATATATATATATATATATATATATATATATATATATATATATATAGTTTTCCGGGAAAATTTTGAGTTTTCATTCGAAAAAAAGTTATATCTCCGGAATTAACAAAGTAAGACCCAAGCAACATTCAAAGTCAAATTGACGTAAAACCGCCCTACCAATAGGTCGGCGACCAAATCACCACAGGTCATTTTCAAGTAAAATTTAAGTGTATATTACCAAGGTGGGGAATAAAGTCAAAGTAATATGGAAGTCGATAATAGGTCCAGCAAGGCGTTTCGACCAAGGCGTTTTAGTTATATTTAGGGCATTTTCATTCAACATTGGGCCAATGGACGTAATATATTGGTAAATATGTGCTATGCTTTACTTAAATCTGACATCTAGGCGCCGAGTGCCGTGACGTTCTTAACAACGAACTACGCATGTGCCATTATTAGGTTCTGCAGGATCTGTGGTTATGTATGTATAAACAAACAGTAGAGTAGTAGAGATATTGTCCATCTTTGTCAAAAAATGACATCTTGAATGATCAAAGAACTTACTTCAAATATTTGCAACAATGATAAAGGTGCTTCGCACTGTATAAAGACAAAACCCACTGCGGTTATGTTTTTTTCTGTTAACATGATGATGATACTTCGATAAAATTCGAGCGCCCGTATAAAAGATAAAATTAGTGAAAATAAAAAATTATTCAAAATTCTTGAAATTCTGATTTTGGAGGATTGGTGATGTAAACAACACAAAACTATCTTGTCGTCATGGTATACAATCATTATTTAATGTTTTTATCGAACTAAAATTTGATTACACTATATTTAACAAGAAATTATTTTTCATTTTCCAATACAATCAAGATGGATACCGCAAAATTAATTTAATATGGCTGCCGTTCTAACATTATTGACCTGAAAGTTAATTTTGTCCTATTTTTTTACCTATAAGTCACAATTCCCAATGACAGGGCAAACTAACCAAACTTTGAAGGCATTTTGTCCTATTATGGGAATTTCAACTATATGGTAAACGAATTTTGTTTGAAATTATTAGAAATGAAACATTTTCGTGTATAGAAATATATATTACTTATATCCGTGCAGAGCCGAAAGACATATAGGAATGATTATACAGTGCTTTTGGTCTTTGATTCCATAATATATAGACATTAATAGAAAATAGAAACAAAATAAAATAAGTAAATAAACATAAACACGACAGCTGACCGTGTTGCCACTGCTTCACTCCATTTGGCATTAAAATTGATGTATTATATTGAAGAGGGAAACGTGCTGATTTGATGTAAGCCACTTTGAATGATCAGCATCTATCACTATTTTTCTGTGAGCATTCTTTACTACTCTATAATAGTTTGTAGTATGTCTGAGAACTTTTATTGGTTTCAAACACTATATTTGTTACTGGTGCACGCACATTAACAACAAGAATAAACTTTTATTGATGAAGTTTATCAACTGACACACCTTTAAGATTCACAAATGTATTTCACTGCTGTACACTTTGAACTTTGAGGACAATTTTTATTTCAAGCCAGATTTTATGGGTATTTTCAACTTGAAGGTAGGCAATTTGACTTGGAAGACTATTTCTGCAGTAATTATGACTTTATAGCCGATCAGAAAGCCATTTTAGGTTAGTTCAGTGCCTAAAATATTTCCTGTGCTGTATTGCAATGAAATTGGTAATATATATGTAAGCTGGACTTCATAAGAAGATCCCCAATTTACTATACCACAGAGACATATTGCAGGTTAATATTAGGTAATAAATTACCTTAAAGTAGGTATTTCAGGTATCTGGGCTTAGTAGTCGATTTTCAGTCCAATTTAGGGCACACTTCGACCTAAAAATTACCAACTCTGGAATTGAAACACAAAAGTATATTCAAGTATATTTTATGAGTAAAATTAAACCAATTTTTTCTCAATTTAGTTACTTGTAAGTTACTGACTTTGGAGTAATTTTAATAGTCAAAAATAAGCTAGTTCGGAGCCGCATTTCCAAATTTGTAGTCATTATGACAATTAAGGCAACATTTTGGTTAATTATTACTAAATTACAACTTGGTTAGGTTATTTGGACTCGAGTGCTGGTTAGCATGCCTTAATTTGTTGCTTGGGGAGCAACCAAATTTCATACGCGCGTTTACATCATTGGTAAGTTACCTACCAAAATTTAGCTCTGTAGGTTAAAGGACAAAAGAGTTATAGGCATTTAAAGAAAAATAAATTTGGGTTGTCTTCAAAACGTCAAAGTCGCGATTTAAAACATCAAAATTGGTAATATTTAGGCAATGAACCTGAAACTAATATGAACTACGGAAAGAAAATGTCTCAATAAGAATGCTTTACAAAGACTGAACTCCTAGTTTCAATCGTCATTGTCCTTCATTTTACTAAAATGTTCCCAGAAAATTCATTTAAAATAGACCCTTTCTCTGATGCCTTGGCAGTAGTGTTGGCTATAGAGTTTATCGTTTAATGGCATATAATTTTTGTCGAATTTTCGTAAAAGAATCATTAAATTTCAATATATCCGTTATTATGCAAGTTACGAAAAAAATGGTATACGTTAATTATAGGGTGTTTTGAGCTACATCTTAAAAAATACTTTCACTATTACAGGGTAGCCCATAAGTCGTTGGTGATTCAAATTTTCTTTTTTTTTATCGAACATGCCCTATGTTAGTACATTTTTGCATTTTCCATCGAAATATAATACATCCTTGTAAGAAAAAAAAATTTGGATGCAGCAAGTGCGTTATGGTAGCGAATTTTCATTAAATGCTTCAAATTTGAATAGCTCAATTTGCTATTAACCTATAAGGTTGACCAGGAAACCAGTTTTTTCGGGAACAATTTAAGTTTACTTTCGGACATTTTTGTACATTTTCAAACAATAAAGTTATTTTGATGAAACATGGCACATTGTTTCTACTATATAGATTGATGCCTGCTTTCTTAAAAAACATGTTTGCTATTAAAAACATTTTTTTGAAAATTCACTTCCATAACGCACTTGCTGAGTCAAGAATTTTAAATTCTGAAAAATTTCTTCAAACGAGCGCAAATTAGGTAACCTGGAACCCATGTCCGAGGACAGATTCATATATATATATATATATATATATATATATATATATATATATATATATATATATATATATATATATATATATATATATATAAACATATATAAATTGAAACTGACCCCGGATATGGGTTTTAGGGGTCCTAGTTCGCACTCATTTGCAAAATTTTTTTCAAAATTCAAAAGTCGGGGTCTCCCTATTAGTGAATTTTTTCTATAAAAATTCACTAAAAGTCGCGTTCTCCTCATTACTGAATTTTTTCAAGAAAATTCAACAAGAGGTGTTTTTTTTAACTTTTCACAGAAATTTGAATTATTTCTTTCGTAATAAGTAACTCACCCTCGTATACAAGACATCACCTCAAAATCATGGAAAGAATCTAGAAGACCAGCACAATCAGCTGAATGTATCATGCAAAATGCATGCAGCATGAGTGGATTTGGTGCAAGCCGTGTCAAGAGTTGTGCCGCAACAAAAGCCGAGACAAGTGGATTACATGCCGCAACAAAGCCTGGACTAGACCAAGACGGGTCCGGGAACTACCGGAGTGTTGGTGATCTCGATAAGGAATTCAGGCGCGCGATCAGGAAAGAGTGTCCCGTGTGGCCGCCACTGGAGCTCGGTCAGAATACAAAAGCGTCGTTTTGACCAGACACTGACATCTGTTATAAATGTTTTCACTTCGAGAGACATGTTTCATTCCATGCCTCATTTACCGTGACGTACAAAGATGCCACCGGAATTTCTTACCGGAAAAGTGGATTCTATCTGGTTACCAGCTATTTGTCAAAAAGCTTGAGTGCGTGTCAGATCGATACCGCTGGAGTTTTGTTCTCAAATCGCAATCATTAGCAACTATTACACAGGAATCTTATATAATAGATCACATATAATTTTTAGATGTTTGATTTTTCTTTTTAAGTCTTAAGCGACTTTTTATAAAGAAAATTTCGAAAGGTGATGACTTTCGAATTTGCAAAAACTGCCTTGAGGGTCTTCCAAATGTTGCTGCAAATGTGCACTGGTTGCCTGTTGTGACTCCGTGTATTTTTGCATCTTTCATCCAGAGTGTTCCCATCTTCACCTGGCTATACCGTACTGATGATGGCTTGAAACACGTGTATGCGGTATGCGGTTGTGTCCTTGCGGCTTTGTCCTTAACCCTTTTCCTTGTATAGTACAGAAATGCCGTGTTATTAATCCTGTTATAGTTATATATATATATATATATATATATATATATATATATATATATATATATATATATATATATATATATATATATCCGACCGATAACTCAAAAAATAATGGACTGAGCTTGATCAAATTTGGTGAGTGCCAAGTTCGTTAGCCAAGATAATCGGACCAGGTTTTCCCGGAACATTTTGTGTTTTCTTTTAAATAAAAAAGTCGTATCTTCGTAAATAACAAAGGAAGGGCAGCCAAATTTGGTACGCGTATTTGTATTATAAAAAGCGAAGTCTGTACCAAAACTTACGTATCTAGCTTTAAAGACAACGAAGTTATGGGCAGTTAAAGAAACAAATTTTGGAGTTTTCCTCAAAACGTCAAACTCGCAATTTTAAACGTCAAAATTGGCAGTATTTAGGCAAAGAACGTGAAACAAATACCGCTTGTGAAAAGAAAATGTTGCAAGAAGAATGTTCTGCAAACCCTTAAGCTTCATACTCAACCGTCATTGCCCTTCATTTTAGTAAAATATTTACAAAATATTCTTTGTAGGTTTAGTGAAGTTTATGGTTTAACGGTCTATAGTTTTTTTAGCTAATTTTCGTAGAACAAATTCGTTAATCCATTTTTGCATTTTTTATCGAAATATGATGCGTTTATAAGAAAAAAATCTGGACGCTGTAAGTGCGTTTTGGTAGAGAATTTTCGGTAAATTTGCAAATTAGCTCCCGAACGCTTTTCAAAAAACTGTTTTTAGAAACTTGCCTAGGTCCCCCCTGGATGCACAAACCCCAAGAAAAATTTCTTGTTCACACCCCCCAAGGATGTTACGCGACCAGGAGTGAATAGGGGTGCTGGGCGGGGTAGGTAGTAAAATGTAAATATGAGCAGAAAATTCGAATAAAAGTGGCTTGAAAGTTGTCTTTTTCACATCTTGAAGCCATATTCCCCTTAAACCCTGCCTACCCCGCACAACCCTTCTATTCCCCCAGGTGCCGTAACTTCCTTGGCGGGTATGAACAAGAATTTTTTTATGGTTTATGCAACGAGGGTGGTTGTATGCACGCGAGGGCGGAAGGAAAATCCCCACGATGAAACATCCACCCCCAACCCTACCGCAAGCTGAAGCGGAGGGGGGTGGCTGCTTCGTCGTAGGCATTTTTCTTCCCCCCTCGTGTAGGCGGGGTTTAATGGGAATATGGCTTCAAATAGACAGCTTTAAGCAGTTTTCTTGGCTTTTTCTGCTCATATTTCCTTTTTACTACCTACCCCGCCCAGCACCCCTATTCACTCCCAGTCCAGTAACTTCCTTGGGGGGTGTGAACCATGAATTTTTCTTGTGGTTTGTGCATACAGGTGGGGTCTTAGTAATATTTTTGAAAACAATTTTTTGAAAAGCGTTCGGGAGCTAATCTGCAATTTTCATTAAATCCTTCAAATTTCAATAACTCAATTTGCTATTAGCGTAAGCTTTGTTGGTTAGGAAACCAACATTTCAGTTTATTTTCGGAAAATGTTGGTATATTTTCAAACCATAAGTAGGTTTGATAAAATATAGTACATTGTTTCTACTACATAGGCTATACCGATAATCAGATTGATGCCTACTCGCATTTGCTATTAAAAACATATTTATGGAAATTCATTTCCATGACACATTTGCTGCATCCAGACTTTTGAAAAATGTTTATATATTTTCAAACAATAAATTTATTTCGATAAAATATGATACATTGTTTCTACTACATAGGCAACCAAGTTTGATGCCTGCCTTCATCAAAGAAAGGCATTTGCTATTAAAAATATTTTAAAGAAAATTCGCTACCATAACGCACTTGCTGCGTCCAGAGATTTTTTTAAATGGGGTGATGACACTTTTTTTGAAATGCGAATATACCTAAAGTGTGTGTGTGTGTGTGTGTGTGTGTGTGTGTTTTGTTTCTTTAACGTCGGTCTATTTCCGCGACTATGGCCAATCACCGACGCCAGGGAGCAGTTTCACCTCACCATCCTGGAAATTTTGCCGAACCCCAGTACCCTTCGATTTAGAGGCACACGTTCTTACCTCTGATCCACCGAGGCTCTTAATATACCTAAAGAATTTGATATGTGTGCATAAAGAAAATTGTTGTTCTTTCGATTACGATTAAGTTATGATTTATTAGCATAAAATAAAAAAATACTAACATTATATAACGCTCGCTTTTATTATAATGCCACAGAGACGACGTTACCACCGCTAGCTCATAGATGCTAGTGTACGTGGCTAGGTAGGTGAGCAATTGAGACCTGCTGTTGAACTTTTTAACTATTTAAAAAAAAACGAATAAGAACGAAAGTGTCACTTGTAATAGAATGACTAAATTGGTTAACCGAAAATTTATAAGTTTAAAATAAATGAAATACACAATTAAACGAAACAGTATTAGCGTTTTACCAGTGAATTTTCATTAAGAAAATTCACCAGTAGAGAGGTATCGATGATGAGACTTCTTTCGGAAAATTTCCTCAAATGAGCGCGAATTAGGCCCTTTGGAACCCATTTCCATGGTCAATTAAAATGTTCATATATATATATATATATA
This sequence comes from Tillus elongatus, assembly GCA_964006375.1. NCBI lineage: Eukaryota > Metazoa > Arthropoda > Insecta > Coleoptera > Cleridae > Tillus > Tillus elongatus. Next base: position 21,275,853 of record OZ023262.1, on the reverse strand, counting down.
TATATATATATATATATATATATATATATATATATATATATATATATATATATATATATATATATATGTTATATATATATATATATATATATATATATATATATATATATATATATATATATATATATATATATATATATATATATATGTATGTATGTATGTATCCAACCGATAAATTAAAAAAATATTTCATTGATTTGGACCAAATTTGGTATTTACCCTTATTTTGCTAATGGCTAGGATGAGTTCGTTCATCAAGTCTTAGTGGCCAATTTTTTTAAGTAAAAAATTTAAAAATATTTTTAAAACGCAATTTTCTAAGTGATTGAAACGAATATTTACAGCTTAAAAGAACATAGACAGGCGTGGTTGTGTACCAATTTTCAAGTCGTTTGATCAAAGAAAAATAAAATATTTGAAATTAATAATAAAATAATCCTCGACAACACTTCAGATTCTGTAATGCAATATCTACAATGTTGGACAAAGACAAATGACAATATCTGTACCGCTATGCTATTTAAATAGATCGTAGATAAAATTGTAAACAATGGAGGTTGTCGCAGGTTATCAGCCGGGAGAACGTTGTGAGAAATACGACAGGGGCGCGATCTCGGCGCAGAACCAGGTAGTATGTTGCTATAGTTTACACAAAATTTTATAGATATAGCTGTACAATTAATTAAGAATAGTGTAATGTCAGTCTTGGACCATTTATTTCCTGATACGAGGACAAAGTTTGCTATCAAAACCGCTTACTTTTAGCATGAGAATGTATACTATAAATAAAAAATAATTTCTGGACGCAGTAAGTGCGTAATTGTACACTATTAGTAAGATATATTATTAAAACTAATTATTTAAATTTAAATGGACCTTGGAGATCGGTTTTCGAGTCCAAGTTAGCGATTATTTGAAAAAAAAATTATTTTATATGGATATAGAAAATTAATATCTGGTCTTAGATACAATATGAAAGTACTGCAAGTGCCTTTAAAAAAATTGTGTTACAAATTACATCAAAGTTACAAAAGTTGTTCAGAAAAAAATAATTATTTACAAAGGGAATGTACCTGTCAATTTATAAATATGGCAGGTATTTTTCCTTATTAATTGCTTGGATGGTTTTGTTTTAGTCAACCCAGTCAGTTTTTGCAAACACTAAACAACAAAAGTCTGGACGCAGCAAGTGCGTTATGGTAATGAATTTTCATAAAAATGTTTTTAATAGCAAATATGTTTTTTTTTTTAAGAAAGCAGGCAACAAATTTGGTTACCAGTATAACCAATATAGTAGAAACAAGGTTACATATTTCAGAAGCAAAATAACTTTATCGTTTGAAAATGTACAAAAAATTTCCGAAAGTAAACTTAAAGCGTTCCCGAAAATCTGGTTTCTTGGTCAATTATAGGTTAATAACAAATGGAGCTATTCAAATTTGAAGCATTTAAAGAAAATTTTTTACCATAACGCACTTGCGGCTTCCCGAATTTCTTTTCTTACAAACTTACATTATATTTCTATAGAAAATGCAAAAGTGCAATAACATAAGGCGTGTTCGATTAAAAAAAAGAGAGAATTTGTATCACCTACGACTTATGGGCCACCCTGCGATTGTAGAAATATTTTTTCAGATTTAGCTGAAGACACCCTATAATTAATGTATACAATTTTTTGCGTATCTTTTACAATAACGGATATATTGAGCTTTATTGATTTTTTACGAAAATTCGATAAAAATTATATAACATTAAACGATAAACTCTATAGCTAGGACTACCGCCAAAACATCAAAGAAAGGGTCTATTTTAAATGAATTTTCTGGAAACATTTTAGTAAAATGAAGGACAATGACGGTTGAAGCTAAGACTAAGCTAAGGCTAATTTGTTGCATGACATCAGCACCCCGCCACCGACGTCCTGCATGCTGTCATGTCCAGCGCTGGCTCCAGACATGCCTTGGCGAACCCCAGACAGCGGCATTTTTCCGAGGCTTTGATTTTACTCCATTTTCATGGATGTGCCACTAATTAACCCTGGTGGCACAGGTAGGTATGAAGGAAGGAGTAATGTAATATGGTTAAGGACAAAAGGGTAAATAGGACAGCGGACAGCTGGCGTCGCTGACTGTACTGTAATAGCGGTGAGTTCATCATTATTATTATTATTATTATTATTATTATTATTATTATTATTATTATTATTATTATTATTATTATTATTATTATTATTATTATTATTATTATTATTATTATTATTATTATTATTATTATTATTATTATTATTATTATTATTATTATTATTATTATTATTATTATTATTATTATTATTATTATTATTATTATTATTATTGTTGTTGTTATTGTTATTGTTATTGTTATTATAATTTATACTTTTACAATTACGTTTTAATCTACCTCAGAAATTTGAAAACTTGCATTAAGTGACCTTCAGATATAATAAAAAGCCTGGACGCAGCAAGTGCGTTATGGTAGTGAATTTTCATTAAAATGTTTTTAATAGCAAATATGAAGAATCTCGGTGGTTCAGGGGTAAGAACGTGTGCCTCTGAATCGAAGGGTACAGGGTTCGATCCCAGGGTACTCCTTTCACTTTTTCAGTACATACTGTACAATTAACATCAACCGAAGTTCTGGCATTGTATTTTAGCAAGTTGAATGTCTGCACGTTCCGCCCTTCGGAGGGGGCGTAAAGCGGTCGGTCCCGTGTCCATGCGATGTTGGGCACGTTAAAGATCCCTACCATCCTTACAGAAAGGCAGGGGTTCGGCAAAATTTCCAGGATAGTGAGGTGAAAATGCTCCCTGGCGTCGGTGATTGGCCATAGTCGCGGAAATAGGCCGACGTTGAAGAAACAAAACACACACACAATAGCAAATATGTGTGTTTTTTTAAGAAAGCAGGCATTAAATTTATTTACCGGTATAACCTATATAGTAAAAACAATGTGCCATGATTCATCAAAATAACTTTATTGTTTGAAAATGTACAAAAATTTCCGAAAATAAACTTAAAGTGTTCCGAAAAAAACTCGTTTCTTGGACAACCTTATAGGTTAATAGCAAATTCAGCTATTCAAATGTGAAGCATTTGATAAAAATTCGCTACCATAACGCACTTGCGTCCAGAATTGCTTTTCTTACAAACATGCATTATATTTCGATGGAAAATGCAAAAATGCAATAACATAAGGCATGTTTGATTAAAAAAAAGAAAATGTGTATCACCAACGACTTATGGGCCACCTGTGATTGTTGAAATAATTTTTTAAGATGTAGCTCAAGACACCCTATAATTAATGTATATAATCTTTTTCATATCTTGTATGATAACGGATATATTAACCTTTATTGATTTTTTACGAAAATTCGACAAAAATTATATACTATTAAACGTTAAACTTTATAGCTAAGACTACTGCCAATCATCAGAGGAAAGGTCTATTTAAAATGAATTTTCTGGAAATATTTTAGTAAAATGAAGGACAATAACGGTTGAAAATAAGACTTCAGGGTTTGTAAAACATCCTTCTTGAGACATTTGATTTCCATAGCCCGTATTAGATTCAAGTTATTTGCCTAAATGTTGCCAATTTTGACGTTTTAAATCGAAACTTTGACGTTTTGAGGAAAACCCCAATTTAGTTTTCTTTAAATGCCTAGAACTTTCTTGTCTTTCAGCTACAGAGCTAAATTTTGGTAGGTGACTTACCTACCAAATCTGCGTACCAAATTTGGTTGCCCTTACTTTGTTCATTCCGGAGATATAATTTTTTTCGAAAGGAAACACAACATTTTCCGAGAAAACCTGGGGCGATTTTCCTGGCTAACGAAGTTATCCAAGCCATTTGCAAAGAGAAGGTATTCACCAAATTTAATCATAATCGGCCAATTATTTTTTGAGTGATCGGTGTGATATATATATATATATATATATATATATATATATATATATATATATATATATATATATATATATATATATATATATATATATATATATATATATATACCCGGATATGTGTTCTGGGGGGTCTAATTAGCGCTCATTTGAAGAAATGTTTTCAAAATTCAAAAGTCGGGATCTCCTCATTAGTGATTTTTTTTAGAAAATTCACTAATACAAATTTAAAGGCCAATAACAAAAAGCAAGAGCGAAATACACTGTTTGAATAAAAAGCATAGAAACATGATAACGCAAATTGAATCACGTAATGTTTCCTTTTTCATATTGTATGATATTTTAAAGCCATCAATCATGCGTGTTCGGTGTTTGTATTAGGGCGGTGTGTTGTAGCATTCCCAGAGCTGCAAAGAACTAATAATAATTCATTCCGTGTTTTCATATGTTCAAGAGAATTCAGGAGATGTGAGGCATACGGCACACGGTGCTCTCCTCCCCTACAGGAGAACAGTTAAGCCCATCTAAACTTTCTTACACATGGTGGCAGGGCTGGCAGGTCAGGTCCAGCGCGATGATTTATGGAAAATATTACAGACATCTCTGGGCCGAGCTCCAGCTTCCACATCGCTACAAGAAGAGTAACGAATTCTTGCAGTCCCCGATGATTTGGAGGACCAATGGCTCGCTTCCTGCATGCACCATTAGGGATTACGACTTTGACCGCTTCCATCTCGCCTTTGCTACTCTTCTACTATGTGAAATTTATTACAAATTGTTGTTGGGTAAAGACGGGATGGAAGGTGTCAAATGTGACGTGCATAAGAATCGTGACACGTCAATGATGCGGATGAGTCGACAATAGTATCTGAACAATGTCGGGGACAGATTTGACATACCGCAAATCTCATTTGGTAAATCATGTGAATAGTATTTATTGTACGAAATTTTTAAGGATGAGTTTAATTTTGATATGTAGTATGCTTTGTTACATAACCATCAACATAGATTTAATTTCATTTTAATTCATCAGTCAGTAGTTAAGGATTTAATACATATTAAAATTTAATACAATCTTGTTTACTGTTATTTTTTTTTTATTTTTTGTTTTTTTTAACGTCGGCCTATTTCCGCGACTATGGCCAATCACCGACGCCAGGGAGCAGTTTCACCTCACTATCCTGAAAATGTTGCCGAACCCCTGCCTTTCTGTAAGGAGGGTAGGGATCTTTAACGTGTCCAACATCGCATGGGCACGGGACCGACGGCCTTACGCCCCCTCCGAAGGGCGGAACATGCAGACATTCAACTTGCTCAAATACAATGCCAGAACCTCGGTTGATGTTTATTTTTACAGTTTGTACTGAAAAAGTGAAAGGAGTACCCTGGGATCGAACCCAGTATCCTTCGGTTCAGAGGCACACGTTCTTACCCCTGAACCACCGAGGTTCTCTTGTTTACTGTTAAACCTTTACAGTAAACTAATAACGCTCCTGTGAAAAAAAATATCACCTATTAGTTTTACAAAGTTCCTAACTTCGTAATTTAAATATTACAATTCTAAATAAAATTCTAAATATTATTTTATTTCTTTAACAAAATTACTTAACAGTTCTAAGTCATTTTGACAAAATATGGTACATTATTTCTACTATACAGGGTGGCGCATTGAAAACGAAACAGACCGATTTGCATCCAGAGAATTTTTTTTTAAGAAACGCTGAAACACGTCAATTTTAATATTGGGGGGGACATGTTTTGACATAAAACTCAACTTTGTCACATCAACCCCTTAAGGGTGGTGATAACAACCCTTATATTTTAAATATGGAACGTGGTTCGAATGTTACATCATTTAAAAGCTCTTTCTTTTCTGAATTCAGCACAATAATTTTTTGAATGTTTTATCAACTCGTTTAAAAATTATTAACAGTTGGAGTTGCAAAAACGTATTTCATTCACTGTGATAATAAATGTGCTGATAGTCAATGTTTTGTTGGTTTGTAAACATAGAATTGACTATCATAACATTTCTTATCGGAATGAGAGAAAATCGGTTTATTATTTCACTTTATCGGTCGGTTTGATACTTGATAGTACTACCGAAAATTAATTTCACAATGGTGTATTCTGTAGAAGAAGAAGAAGAAGAAAGAGTTGAAATAATTACTCTTTTTTTTTTAAAAAACGATGGCTGTGTCAACCGTACCGCTAATTTGTTTAATGAACGACATCCGAACAGACATGTTAACAGAAAATACATTTTGGAGTTAGTTGCAAAGTTTCGACAAAGTGGTTCAGTAGCCAACAAAAAAACGGGATCCTGAACGTGAATTTCCGGTTAGAAATGTGACTACTGAGATTGAAGTTTTAGGACAAATTTTTCCAAAATTTTACACAGAACATAAGAAAAATCACAGGCGGCACGGCACAAGGAATCGAAGCAGTTGCTACTCGTTGACATAATAATGCTATTTCTTTTTGTATCGCAAATGTGTATAATATTTATTGAAATAATGATGCAATCATTTAGAATAAAAGATTATTAAACGTAGCATAATTTAGGTAACTAACAAAAACACAATAACTACTTCATAAAATGTTCAAACACTCTACCATTTTGTTGTAGACACATATTGAACCTGCCTGTTAAATATTTATTTACATTTCGTAACATCAAGTAACTAAATCAAATGCTTCTCTAATTCTTACCCGCATGTTTGCTGCCGTTGTGGGGGGTGTTTTGTAGACCAGATCTTTAATGTATCCCCATAAGAAAAAATCCAGTTTCGTTAGATCTGGTGACCTTGGAGGCCACGGAATAGTTCCTTCTATTCCGATCCAACGGCCTGGAAATTTTGCATCCAGCGTATTTCGGACTCTAATGCTAAAATGTGGAGGCGCCCCATCTAACTTGAACCACATTCTTCTTAACAGATGTAATGGTATATTTTCCAGGAGATTATCAAGATCTTCGTCTAAAAAATTTTGACAAATATTTCCATTGAGGTGTCCATCAAAAAATGCGGCCCTATTATGTGGTCTCCAATTATTCCTCCTCATACATTTACACTCCACCTATGTTGCTGGTCAAAATTTCTCGCAAAATGTGGATTGGCATCAGCGTAGAAGTGTACATTATGGCTGTTTACATAACAATTGTTTTGGAATGTCGCCTCATCGGTGAACAATACATTATTCCAAAATCGTTCCTCTTCTCCAATTCGAGCAAGACAGAAATGTATCCTATTTTCGAAGTCTTGCCTATTAAGTATTTGAGTGAGTTGCACACGCTTTGGATGGAACCTATTCTTACTTAACATTCTTTTCACAGAAGTTTGACCTAAGATCAACATATCACTTATGTCTGCTGTACTTCTATGTGGGTCTTCAACAACAGATGCGACAATATTAAATTCATTCTCTTCGTTTAGCACTGGCTTCATTCGTTCATGCTCCTCGTACTTAGCTGTCCCCGTCCGGCCAAATCTTTTCTTTAGTCTTTGAAATGATCTTGCATCTGGATGCCCTTTTTCAGGAAATCTCTCAGCGTACACTCTGGTTGCCAGAAGACAATTATTTAAGCATTCTCCAAGGACATAAATCATTGCATTTAAGTCTTCAAACGTGTACTTCATTTTTATTACAAAATAATCCTTATTAAAAAAGAGAATGTGCACAAGACGTCGCTAAATGTCACAAAATTATACAAATAATTAGTTACAGGTAATAATTAGTTACATATAAATCATTTCAATTGACTGCTGAATCGTATACTTCATTTTTGTTACAAAGTACCCCTTATTAAAAAAGATAATATGCACAAGATGTCACCAAATGTCACAATACTGTACAAATAATTAGTTACATTGTCATGTCAACGAGTAGCAATAGGTTCGATTCCTTGTGCCGTGCCGCCTGTGATTTTTCTCATTTTCTGGGTAAATTTTTGGAACAAGCTTAATATCTCAGAAGTAGGTTAAGACAGGTATGGCAAACATGGTATTTTCTGAATGAGCACACTTTAAGATTTTTAACGGCAAAATAATATACAGGGTGTTGTATTTAAGAAATTCAATTAAAATGAAGGTGAATGTAGGGATGTTTGAAAATAAATTTTGAACACCCTGTATGAACGAATCCAAATCTATAGACAGTTCAGGATTAACTAGGCCCATATTAGATTGCACGTAAAATTTATAGGGTAACTAATGAACAGTGGCAGAGATATATCAGTCTGAAGAAAGTATATTTTTGACTAAATTTTATAAGAAAAATTTTTTACTCGGCAACACTGCATTTGAAAATATTACAATTTTTTACTTGAATATAAAATCTACAGAAGATTAATCTACCACATAAAAAACTATAGTATTCTATTTAAGAAAAACATATTTCTTGGTATTACTCTTTTTTTGTACACCATGTATATATATATATATATATATATATATATATATATATATATATATATATATATATATATATATAATTTTCGTGAAGAAATACGTGCTAATTTCTATGAGAATTCGCTTCCAGAACGAACTTGCTGCGGCCAAACTTTTTTACGTATATGTATACGTGTAAAATGCGAAAAAGAGTGTTCTTCTATTCCATAGCTGAAATATTTTGTGACCTCTTTCCTCAGGAATTACAAGATCTATAAAAATTTATAACGAGTCACAAACACAGCATTTAACTTGCAATTATTTGGGTAATTGTATTCTCTATTGTTATTTCTTTTGTTACCTAATGTTTATCTGTATCAACAGCATCTTGTCCTACAAGTTCCATGCCATCACACCTCAGATGTACTTTTACAGCGCATAAGGCAGATACTAAACGTCTGCTAAACTGCAAATAAACTCGGAAGTAAGCAGCTGTAAGTGTTCGGAAGTGTTAAATCATCGGTAACGGAATGGAATCAAAATCGGATGTGTTTGAAATGAAGTGGGCTTTGAATTGAAGATCTCGGGTAGTAAAGCAGCGATTTGCCCATCAAGATGTACGCCGTGTTTAAGCCGATGAGGCCCCAGGGTGAGATTGGTCCTGTTGGCACGCACACACAGGATCAGGACTCAGGATCTGTGTGTTACTGTATTCCTCTTCCAGCTACAGCTATATTATATTATTCTGTAGCTGTAGCTGTAGACACTACAAAAGTTTAGATTTTTCTTTTCCATGTAGAATGTTCTGTTATAAGGAAAAAATCATGTAGTCATAATTTTAGTTGATTCTCTTTTAATTACAATTTGTAGAACTCAATTAATCACAATAAAGTTTTTAGAATTGACTATCGTTTCGCTAACAAAATTAGCGTCATCAGAGGGATGAATAAACTAAGCGAATAAAGACTAGAACTACTATTTATACAGGGTGGCGCAATGAAAGCGAAACAGACCGATTTGCGTCCAGATACCCTTTTTTTAAGAAACGCTGAAACACGTCAATTTTAATATTGAGGGCGACATGTTTTGACATAAAACTCAACTTTGTCACATCAACCGCTTAAGGGTGGTGATAAAAACCTTTATTTTAAATAGGGAACATGGGTCGAGTGTTACATCATTTGAAAGCTCTTTCTTTATGAATTCAGCACACTATTCTTTTTTTTGGAAGTTTTATCAACTCGTTTAAAATTTATTCACAGTTGGAGCTGCAAGAACGTATTTCGTTCATTGTGAGAAATACACTAATTAGCCAATTTTTCGTTAACAAAAAACTAAAAACAAAACCAAACCTTCAAAAATGTTTATTGAGTTAAGTGTTCCAACCGTTGACCACCAGCTTCCCTACAAAAATACAAATTTTGTTCAAAACGAGCTCTGACATTCTGGAGCATTTGTGGCGTTATTAGACGGCATTCTTCAAAAATGCGTCGTCGTAATTCTTCCAGAGACTCTGGTTCTGTTGTGAACATTCTAGTATTTGAATGGCCCCATAGAAAGAAGTCTAAAGGAGTTAAATCCGGTGATCTGGGGGGCCACTGAATAGCACTTCTACGTCCAGTACATTACTATGAAAACTCTATGTTCAAAAACTCGCTAACACGTTGTGAAAATGCGGAGCAGCTCCATCTTGTTGAAACATTAATTGATTTTCTTGATAGCGATCATCATTTTCAACAATGTCAATTAGTAGAGGGTAAACGATATCTTCTAGTAACTCCAAATACGTTTCGTCACTCAAATTGTCAACAAGAAAAATTGTTCCGATTAAACGGTCTCCAAAAATGCCAGTCCAGACATTCAATTTCTGTGGAGTTTGAGTGTGGACTTCGTGAAAATTTCTTCGATTATTATCTGCCCAATAACGACAATTATGACGATTGACTGTAGAGTTTAATAAAAACGTACACTCGTCTGAAAAACAGATATTGAACAGAAAGTTCCCGTTATCAGCTGTTCGTGCCATCATAACTTCACAAAGCTCCAGCCGCCGATCAAAATCATCTTCATTCAGTTGTTGTACAAGATGAATTTTATACGGGTGAAATTTATGATGCTTTAATATTCTCTGAATAGTTCTTCTTTTGATGTTTAAATCACTGGCCAATTTTCGCGTGCTCAAAGTCGGGAAATTCATGTTCATGATCCCGTTTTTTGTTGGCCACTGAACCACTTTGTCGAAACTTAGCAAATAACTCCAAAATATATTTTCTGTTAACATGTCTGTTCGGATGTCGTCCATTAAACAAATTTGCGGTACGGTTGGCACAGTCATCGTTTTTGAAAAAAAAGAGCAATTATTTCAACTCTTTCTTCTACAGAATATACCATTGTGAAATTAGATTTCGGTAGTACTACCAAGTATCAAACCGACCGATAAACTGAAATAATAAACCGCATTTCTCTCATTTCGATAAGAAATTTTCTGATAGTCAAGTTTTTGTTTACAAACCAACAAAATATTGACTATCAGCACATTTCTTATCGGAATGAGTGAAATGCGTTTTTGCATCTTCAACTGTGAATCATTTTTAAACGAGTTCATAAAACTTCCAAAAAAATTTGTGTGCTGAATTCAGAAAAGAAAGAGCTTTCAAATGATGTAACACTCGATTCATGTTCCCTATTTAAAATAAATGGGTTGTTATCACCACCCTTAAGAGGTTGATGTGACAAAGTTGAGTTTTATGTTAAAATATGTCCTCTTCAATATTAAAATTGACGTGTTTCAGCGTTTTTTTTTAAAAATAATTCTGGACGCAAATCGGTCTGTTTCGTTTTCAATGCACCACCCTATATGTTAGTTGCCAAGCAGTTGCGGACAGTGTTGCAACCGCAAAGAATATATAAATTTATCAAACCTTTGCATGAATCAGAATATTTTTCAATTTAATAATGATTTTTTAACAAACTCATGGCATAGCAAAGGGCAACCCCGTTTTTTTCATTCATTGCAGGCCTTTTCAAGAGTAGATTTGAAAAAAAACCTAGCAAATGAAAATGGCTATTTCCTAGAGTGTGGTTTCGTTATGTGGACGATGTTTGTGCAGTATTCAAAACAAATGTATGCAAAGTAGATGATTTTATTGTCAAATTAAATAGTAAACTTCATTCTATTAAATTTACCTATGAAATATAAATTAATGACAAATTATCTTGTCTTGATGTTCTAGTCATTGAATATAAAGACGCTTTAGAATTTGACATCCACAGAAAGGAAACCACTACTGTCAGTTACATCTCGATTAACGCACACCATAATTTTCCACAAAAAACAGCTAGTTTGAATTTTCTGGTTATAGATTAATACAGATTGCCTTAAGTTAAAAAAAGATACAACAGAGAACTTTAATATAATGTAGCTAAGTATAACGGTTGCTCTCTCTGCTTAGCAGCAAAATTAGCCAATAAACATAAAACAAAGAAAATGTTAGCTGAATCTACGACTTTCAGAAAATATAAACCAGACAAAACCGTTGTTTACCATTTGAACCGCCAATTACGAAAAGTTCTAATTGCATTCTTGAGAACGCCAGTTTACAGAAAAATTTGCTAGATAACACAAAGGATAAAGATAAAACCACAGAAGTGTCAGAAATATATGAAATAGGTTGTAAGCATTGTTAACCTAAATATGTTGGGCAAACTAAAAGAACCATTGAAACTAGATTTAAAGAACATTTAGCGCAACTGAGATATGGCACTATTGATAAATCATGTATTGCTCAGCATATTTGGGAAAACAATCATCATGTAGATAAAGAAAATCTCAAGTTAATCAAAAATATTAGGCCTTCGCCTCACTTAGATGCTTATGAAAGTATATATATATATATATATATATATATATATATATATATATATATATATATATATATATATATATATATATATATATATAGTTAAAAATTTCGACAAAAATGTTTCGATGCTTCTTGTTACGCAGCCTTTTTAAGTCGGCTAACATTTTAATAATCTTGCCACCTATTTGGAAATTTCTAATGGCTACTATATTTTTTAGTGAATGTTCTTTAAGAAAATTCACTAATAGAGAGGTATCGTTGGTGAGATTTTCGGAAAATTTCTTTAAATGAGCACGAACTATGGCCTCTGGAACACATTTCCATGGTCAATTCAAAAGTAATATATATATATATATATATATATATATATATATATATATATATATATATATATATATATATATATATATATATATATATATATATATATATATATATATATATATATATATATATATATATATATATATATATATATATATAGGGTGGCGCATTGAAAACGAAACAGACCGATTTGCGTCCCGATAATTTTTTTTTAAGAAACGCTGAAACAGGTCAATTTTAATATTGAGGGGAACATGTTTTGACATAAAACTGAATTTTGTCACATCAAACCCTTAAGGGTGGTGATAACAAAACCCTTATATTTTAAATAGGGAACATGGGTCGAGTGTTACATCATTTGAAAGCTATTTATTTTCTGAATTCAGCACACTAATTTTTTTTGAAGTTTTATGAACTCGTTTAAAAATTAATCACAGTTGAAGATGCAAAAACGCATTTCACTCATTCCGATAAGAAATGTGCTGATAGTCAATATTTTGTTAATTTGTTAACAAAAAATTGACTATCAGAACATTTCTTATCGGAATGAGGGAAATGCGGTTTATTATTTCAGTTTATCGGTCGGTTTGATACTTGATAGTACTACCGAAAATTTATTTCACAATGGTGTATTCTGTAGAAGAAAGATTTGAAATAATTAATCTTTTTTTCAAAAACGATGACTGTGCCAACCGTACCGCAAATTTGTTTAATGAACGACATCCGAACAGACATGTTAACAGAAAATACATTTTGGAGTTAGTTGCAAAGTTTCGACAAAGTCGTTCAGTAGCCAACAAAAAACGGTATCCTGAACGTGAATTTCCGGTTAGAAATGAGACTACTGAGATTGAAGTTTTAGGACAAATTGCTGCAGACCCAACTTTGAGCACGAGAAAATTGGCCACTGTTTCAAACATCAAAAGAAGAACTATTTAGAGAATATTGGAGCATCATAAATTTCACCCGTAGAAAATTTATCTTGTACAACAACTAAATGAAGATGATTTTGATCGGCCGCTGGAGTTTTGTAAAGTTATGACTGCACGAGTAGCTGATAACGGGAACTTTCTATTCAATATCTGTTTTTCAGACGGGTGTAGGTTTATATGAAACTCTACGGTCAATCGTCATAATTGTCGTTATTGGGCAGATAATAATCCAAGAAATTTTCACGAAGTCCACACTCAAACTCCACAGAAATTGTATGTCTGAACTGGCATTTTTGAAGACCGTTTAATCGGACCAATTTTTCTTGATGGCAGTTTGAGTGGCGACAGTATTTCGAGTTACTAGAAGATATCGTTTACCCTCTACTAATTGACATTGTTGAAAATGATGATCACTATCAAGAAAACCAATTAGTGGTTTAACAAGATAAAGCTTCTCCGAATTTTTCACAACGTGTTAGGGAGTTTTTGAACAGAGAGTTTCCAGAGGAATGGATTGGGCGTAGAGGTGCTATTGAGTGCCCCCCTAGATCACCGAATTTAACTCCTTTAGACTGCTTTCTATCTGGAGATTTAAAGATTAGAGTTTTCGCAACAGAACCGGAGTCTCTGGAAGAATTACGATGACGCATTGTTGAAGAATGCCGTCTTATAACTCCACAAATGCTCCAGACTGTCAGAGCTAGTTTTGAACACAATTTGTACTTTTGTATGGAAGCTGGTGGTCAACAATTTAAACACTTTCTTAACTGAATAAACATTTTTTATCGTTTGGTTTTGTTTTTTTTTTAGTTTTTTAACGAAAAATTGACTAATTAGTGAATTTCTTATCACAATGAATAAAATACTTTCTTGCAACTCCTAATGTGAATAATTTTTAAACGAGTTGATAAAACTTCCAAAAAATTAGTGTGCTGAATTTAGAAAAGAAAGAGCTTTCAGATGATGTAACACTCGACCAATGTTTTCTATTTAAAATATAAGGGTTGTCATGACCACCCTTGAGGGGTTGATGTGACAAAGTTGAGTTTTATGTCAAAACATGTCCCCCTCAATATTAAAATTGACGTGTTCCAGCGTTTCTTAAAAAACAATTCTCTGGACGCAAATCGGTCGGTTTCATTTTCAATGCGTCACCCTATATATATATATATATATATATATATATATATATATATATATATATATATATATATATATATATATATATATATATATATATATATATATATATATATATATTTGTGTGTGTTTGTACAACCGATAATTCAAAAAATACTTCACTGATTTGGACCAAATTTGGGTATTACCCTTATTCTAATGACTTGGATGAGTTCGTTCATCAGATCCTAACGCCCAATTTGTCTTAACAAAAAATTACAAAATATTTATCAAAATCCAATATCTCTGAATTTATTTAAGTGATTGAAACGAAAAGCTACAACTTAAAAGAATATAGACAGACGGGGTGTACCAATTTTAAAGTCTTTTGATGCAAAAAAAAGTTATTCGAAATTGAAATGAAAATAATGCTCGACATCACTTCAGATACTGTAATGCAATATCTACAATGTTGTACAAGGACAGATGACGTTTCCTGTAGTACTGCTATGCTATTTAAATCAATGGTGGATAAAAATCTAAACAATGGAAGTTACAAGTATCATTGCAAGATGCTAGAGTGTAGAACATTATGAAATATAGGACAAGGACGCCATCTCGATGGGGAACCAGGTAATATGTCCTCACGATAACTCTACTTAACACAAAATATTATAAATCGAGACTCTGTACAATCAACTAACAATTTTGTAAATTGTCAGCCCTGGCCCATTTCTTTCCTAATACCGGGAAAATGCTTCCTTTCAAAAGCGCTAAATTTTAGCATGCAAGCGGCTTGATAGCTGATTGACGTTAGGCGCCACCACTGATCTTGAACAGCAGCAATTTGCTTACAAGCTTAACAAGTGCACTATTTCTACGCTTTGTCACTTGCGCTTCTTATGTAGCCTTGTTGACATTTTAGAACTGACTTTTAACTAACCTAGCATATTTAAAACATGGATACCTTAAATACCTGCTTTAGGTTTATATATATATATATATATATATATATATATATATATATATATATATATATATATATATATATATATATATATATATATATATATATATATATATATATATATATATATAAACATATAAAAATTGAAACTGACCCCGGATATGGGTTCTAGAGATCATAGTTCTCGCTTATTTAACGAAAGTTTTGCAAAATTCTAAAGTCGTGATCTTCCCATTAGTGATTTTTTTAAAGAAAACTCACTAATAGAAGAATTATAAAATTCCCTGGTCTTTTAGGGACAAGCAACTATTTATTTTGAAAACCGACTACTTATGATAATATTAAAAAGCCATAGATAGGTGATTTAAATAACCACCTTTATTACGAGAGATTAGTATTACGAGAGATCAGTCATATTTTTAACAGAGTTGAAAATGTATGCCATGTCTACCCCATTAAACATTCAGTTTGTTCTTCAGGGACACTTCGCATATTCATTCAGCATGGGCAAGACTCTACTGAATTATTGTGTGAGCAATAACTTGAACTAGATAACCAATAAAACGTGTTACGATACCCCACAGATACACTGTCGCTCATTTTTCATGGACCGACACAACACAGAGGTAATTCCCCGATACTGTGTGACGTCACCGGCCGAGTTTACGACCGCTTTACAACGATAATACTGACACGGGACATGAATGTCTCACCTGATTTGATTTGGCCCGAATTCTTTATTGATGAGAGGACTCGAATATGCCTCAGGTAAATCAGCAGAATGTTGGATGTAACACTGGTGGTTTCTGGTTTTGTGTTTGATCAAAAATCTCCTATTCACAACTACACAATGTTTGCAACGTTAGATTATTTATGATTTGACATGATTATTGGCGTAATGAATTCACTAAAGTTCGTGAGCTCTAAATTAATGTGAGTTTGCTTCTAAAAAACTTTTCTGTTTGACGGGCAAGCTTCTAATTATATATAATTTATTTATATATAATTTAGCAAATTGGATGACAAATGCTGTAGCGGCTCGTGCCTTAATGCATTGGGGGTGGGCAAGAAAAAAAAGTTCGGGACGCAGCAATGCGTTATAGTAGTAAATTTTTATTAAATGCTTCAAATTTGAATAACTCAAGTTTCTACGAACTTAGAAAGTTTAATTTTAGTGCATAGTGGGCCCTTACCCACGGCAACTTATCCACCAAATTTCATCAAAATAGCTTGGTAATTTTTGGAGAAAAAAATTTTTTTCAAAAAAAAACTCAAACTTTGAATAACTCATTTTTAAAAAATGTACAAAGTTGAATTTTAGTGTCTAGTAAGGTGTTTTACAAGGCAACATATCCACAAAATTTGATCAAAATAACTTTGTAATTTTCGGAGAAAAAATTTTCTTTCAAAAGAAAATTCAAAATTTGAATAACTCAATTTTCTAAAAATGTAGAAAGTTGAATTTTAGTGTCCAGTAAGGTCATTTACAAGGCAACATATCCACCAAATTACATTAAAATACCTTTGTAATTTTCGGAGAAAGAGATTTTTTCAAAAACAAAACTGAACATTTTCCCGGAAAACGTTATGCGATTTTCCTAACTAACGAACTCATCCAAGTCATTAATAAAATAAAGGCACTTGCGAAGTTTCATTGAAATCAGTTGCTTATTTTTTGAGTTATAGGTTGGATACAAATATATATATATATATATATATATATATATATATATATATAATAAACATATATATATATATATATATATATATATATATATATATATATATATATATATATATATATATATATATATATGTGAGACATGCTTGGTTCTCGGGTTAAACCGCGTCCAGAATTTATGGAAACTCGACGTTTCGGCTCGTGTTTAGGAGCCATTTTCAAGAGGTAAAGGAAATATGTAAGGACACTCTAAGGCCTCAATATGCCTACTCCTTAGAGTGATGGACAAAGGTGGGTAAAGGAAATATGTAAGGACACTCTAAGGCCTCAATCTGCCTACAAATTAGAGTGGTGGACAAAGGTAGGTAAAGGAAATATGTAAGGACACTCTAAGGCCTCAATCTGCCTACTCCTTAGAGTAGTGTACAAAGGTAGGTTGGGTTGTTGTAGCTCGATTACGGGGCGTCAATCTGCCTACTCCCCAAGTCTCTCCGGAGATCGTCTGTGAGGTCTCAGTGTGTTCAACACTAGGCCTCAGAGAGATCTGGCAGTTCGTTGCAAGTCTTGTCTTATATATGTCGTTCCGTCTACCTGTTGCGTCATCAGTGAAAGTAGTGGGGTCACCGTCAATTAAGTGGGGGGCTTTGGTCACGGTATCTAGAGGAGGATTAAGAGGGTCACCGACATTTGTTGAGTCAGATAATGATGCAATAAAATTGTCTGTGGAAATTATTTCCTTTTTGTGTGTTTGTAAAGAATATATAATAGGTTTCCAAGTAGTCGGAAGGCGAAGACCATCATCTCTCTTATTTAAACAATGGGGACGTTTTTCAATCTCGATTGCTTCGCGGATAATTCTCGTTTTGAAATTGTAAACCGGTCCTTTGTCCACCACTCTAAGGAGTAGGCAGATTGAGGCCTTAGAGTGTCCTTACATATTTCCTTTACCCACCTTTGTCCATCACTCTAAGGAGTAGGCAGATTGAGGCCTTAGAGTGTCCTTACATATTTCCTTTACCCACCTTTGTCCACCACTCTGAGGAGTAGGCAGATTGAGGCCTTAGAGTGTCCTTACATATTTCCTTTACCCACCTTTGTCCATCACTCTAAGGAGTAGGCTGATTGAGGCCTTAGAGTGTCCTTACATATTTCCTTTACCTCTGGAAAATGGCTCCAAAACAGGAGCCGAAACGTCGAGTTTCCATAAATTCTGGACGCGGTTTAACCCGAGAACCAAGCATGTCTCACATTAAAGACCGCGGAAATCTTTCTGAACATATATATATATATATATATATATATATATATATATATATATATATATATATATATATATATATATATAAACATATAAAAATTGAAACTGTCCCCGGATATGGGTGCTAGGGGTCCTGGTTCGCACTCATTTGAAAAATTGTTTGCAAAGTCTCTCCATCGATACCTTTTTATTAGTGATTTAAAAAAAATAGAAATTCACTAAAAATTTAGGGCTCGTCTATTTTTTCCCCGAAAATGTATTATAAAGAAACCTACTTACTAAACCTAATAATTATTAACTACTTACCAAGTTTTCCTCTAATTAGTTATACGTTATAGGAGTTAAAAAGTCCCTTAAAAAGTTAACCTTTAAATTTAAAATATCCACTGAATTAATCGCAGTATCACAATTATTTTGTCCACTTATTAAGCAACCCAAAGTAGTAACCATAATAATAATAATAATAATTGTCTTGTTAGAACATGTAAACAACAACGAAATGATCTAATTAAAAATCAATCCGACGCGAAGACGAAAATTACTAGGTAGTAGGTATACACACACGCTCTGTCAAAAGTTCACTACAAACTTGAAGTGTGTAATTTTATAGCGCAGAACAGATTGCTTAATCGGTCGCTTTCGACGAGGATCATCAAGATTTGGCGATGATTTCGCACTGAAGTATCGGATTTCCTGAGAGCGCCGAAAAATACACACCGCCGCCCGATGCTTTATATGGATATGGATGTATATAACGTCTGCAACGATTAACACTTTCTGTATTCTGTAATAATGGCTGCCGACTCTCTGCGATCCTCGATATACTAATTTTGTTAGTTGAATGCAGGAGGTAAAAAATTAAATACAAATTTATTAAAATATAGCATAGCAAAAATATTATTTTTTTCCACGGCTGGCGGCAGTGCGCGCGCACGGGTGCACTTATTGGGGAGCCGCCCCTGAACAAATGAGTTTAAAGGCTTACCCGTCAAACAGAAAAGTTTTTCAGTAACAAATTCACTTGAATTTATTAATAAGATTAAGGAGGTTAAATTGACTGATGGCCAGGTTTTAATTTCATTCGACGTAACCTTATTGTTTACTAGCGTTCCCACGGAGCAAAATTTAAAGTATTTAGGGCAGTTATTAAAAATGAATAACATAAATGAAAATGTCTGCAAAGAATATTTAACTTTAACAAACCTTTGTATCAAACAAAATATTTTTCAATTCAACAATGAATTTTTGGAACAAACCCAATTTACGGCAATGGGCAATCATTTATTGCAGACCTTTTCATGAGCAAATATGAAACAGATCTTGAAAGAGCAACTAGTTATTTTCCTAGAGTGTGTTTCGTTACGTGGATGATATTTTCGCAGTGTTTAACACAAACATTTGCAGAATAGAAGATTTTATTGCCAAATTAAACAATAAATTTGATTCTATAAAATTTACCCACGAATTAGAAATTAATAATAAATTACCCTTTCTAGATGTACTAGTTATCAAGAATAAAGACACTTTAGAATTCGATGTCTATAGAAAGGAAACCACCACTATAAGCTACATTCCGAACGACTCACATCATACGTACGCACAAAAAATGGCCAGCCTGAATTTTTTAGTAAATCGGTTAAATGATTTTTCTTTAAACAAAAGTAGATACAACAAAGAATTAAATTATATTAAGAACGTGGCCGAATATTACGGATACACTGCTTGCCTGGTGGAAAAATTAATCAACAAACAGAAAACAAAGAAAATGTGGACGGAATCAACGACGCTTATAATAGAGAAATCCGAAAAAAACTTTGTTTGCTTACCATTTGAACTTCGAATCACGGGGGGGGTCTAGATAGCATTTAAAAAAAGTCAACTTGCAGCTAACATTTTCGACAAAAAATACCTTAAAAAACTTGCTAGGTAACCCAAAAGACAAGGATAGCACGGACAAAATGTTGGGAATTTATAAAATAAGTTGTAAATATTGTAATCTTAAGTACGTCGGACAAACAAAAAGGTCGATTGCAATTAGATTCAAAGAACATTTAGCGCAATTACGTTACGGTACCATAGATAGATCTTTCGTCGCCCGACATATTTGGGATAATAATCATCACGTTAATGAAGATAATCTGAAATTAATAAAACATGTTAGACAATCAGGACAGCTAAACTCCTTCGAGAGTATATATGTTGCGAAATATAGTTACAACAAAAATTGTATTAACGTTTCACCACCGCCGATTACGAGTCACCTGATCGATTGCTTCGTTAAATAAAATTACCACGTTTTAACACGTCCTAAAGATAACATAATAATACTGGTAGTTCCGACAAAGGAAAATATGTTAATTTAGTTGCCGTTGAACCTTCCCAAAATTATTAGAGATGGACACATTTTAGATAAGTTAGTAGGGCCAGTGCAAAGGCCTCATCCGGCGATAAAAATACAATACACTGCAGAATTTGCCTGCGATTAGTTTCCCATCTCAGTTCGGTCTCTTTACCTAAGATCCGGTATATAAGGTGATGTTAGGTGATTTTTAAAGTAGTTAGAATTTTTCATCCTCTAATGACGCTAACTTGGTTAGTGAAACGATCGTCAGGTCTTTTAAAATGTGTTGTGGTGATTTGGGTTCTCCAAGTGTACTTATTAGTACTGTAATATGTTTATTAATTAATTACGGATACGTAAGCGGTAATAAGACCCAGATGGTCGTCGACACAGGCGCACCTAGTACGATTATTCGCGGCGACATGATTCCAAGATGGCGAGTAAAAGAACCAGACGGAGTGTATAGAGCAAATGTGGCCGGTGGTGATCAGATCCACGTATTTGGCGAGACTGACGTCGAGCTGCAAATTGGTACATGGAAGGCAAAGCAGAGAGCCATAGTCGCCGTCATATCAGACCTGATTATAGTTGGCTTGGACATGCTTCAGTGCCAGTGCGCTAAACTTGATCTTGGCACTAACATCCTGACTATCGGCGATGAAGAAATAATAATGTCGCCTGGCAGTAACCTGGTAGTGCGGAAAATCACCATAGAAGCAAATAGCAACGTCTGCCGTGAAAGTGCCATTCCAGTGAAGAGAGCTGTGAGAGGAAGAGCCGACCCAGTTACTCAGCAAGAAGCAAGTGGAGAAGAAAGTGTGAGAGAAGTACAAGACGAAGGGTGCAAAGACCACGTAAATGTGAAGTCAACCCAGAAAAATGTCAGGAAACACATTTGTTGGAACAGAGCCGATGTCGACAGGATGAATAGGGCCCGCCGAGATATTTGTGCAAGTAGAAACATCAAAACAACAGCAACTAAACGGAACAACCAGTACCACCTAAGAACTTCGCTTGAAGAAAGCTCTGACATATTGACGAGAAGAAAAACCATCCCCTCTGCGGTCGGAATGCATATACGAATAGAAAGCGACCGCATGAAGACCCGTTATGACGGGCCACCTAATTCAGCTGGTTTTAAAGAAGAAGATCGGGTGTTGTTCTACAAGCCAGTACGACGCAAGCGACGGTCAGCGAAACTACAGACCTTATGGGAAGGTCCTTATAAGGTGGTCAAAAGGATCAATGACGTTGTCTATCGAATTCAGAGGAGCCCGAAGATCAAGATGAAGGTGGTCCATATGCACAGACTTACGCCATTTCAAGAAATGTCAGAATTCGACCGGGACGGTCGAATATAAGATGGGGGCAGTGTCACATTTGTCTAAGAGAATTAGGTTTATGGACTTTGTTGCTTCTATGGTCAGATGACAATTATAAAGTGTGTTGGTAAGAGCGAACACTCTGGAATGATATTTCTAGAAGGGACCAGAAGTGACAGGTGTAGAAGGTCTATAATCTCTATGGACGGTATAAATAGACGAGCGGTGCGCAGAGTAAGTTAGTTCAGTATTAAGTCGATGTCGTGTAAATAGTGATCATAGAGTATTAAGCGAGTTAACAGTAAGTGTTTAAGAAGCGATCATAGAAGGCGAATAGTGGAATATAGTTCTATGGACATTTAATAATAGAGAGAAATATTTTAGTTGATACTGGTGTTGGAAAATAGTTGGTAATAATAAAATAGTAGTCTGAAAAGCTGTGTTAACGAATCCAGAACCCCGTAGAAGGTAACAATATATATATATATATATATATATATATATATATATATATATATATATATATATATATATACATATATATATATATATATATATATATATATATATATATATATATATATATATATATATATATATATATATATATATATATATATATATATATATATATATATATATATATATATATATATATATATATATATATGTATGTGTGTGTGTGTGTGTGTTGTATCAATAACTCAAAAAATAATGGGTCGATTTTAATAAACTTTGGTACGTACAAAGAGGTTGTAAGGGATAGAGGTAACAAAGGTGCAGTTTTGCAATACAAGAAGCCTGTACACTTTTCCAAACTGGGCGGAGTTCGGTGACTTGAGTGGGAGAAACGTCAGGGACGTATTTAGGAATTTTTAGTTTGGTTAGAAATAAAACTGAAATTATTCAATCATTGAAATGTAATGCTTATTCATGAATTTCTTAAGCTTTTGTATAAATAGGTAACCTAAAAAGGTTCGGAACGCAGCAAGTGCGTTATGATAGTGAATTTTCATAACAATATTAAATAATATATTTATATAAGCTGTAAGAATTAGCCTTATATTAAAAGTTATGAAAATTAATTTATTTAATTAGGAACAGTAAAACAAGGTAAAGAAGGACAAGCAAAAACATGATCTATGACATATATTTATAGAGTAATTTGGATACAAAACTCAAACAAAGCAATTGATAAACAGGAAATATACTCTAGAAAAATACACTAGAAAGCTGGAAAAAAAATCCTTTGGTTGATGCATTGAGGGTGATTGTATGCATGCAGGAGAAGAACCCCCAGGAGGAAGAGGGTTTCTGCTCCTCACCCAAAAATTCGGGGGGTTCTCCTTCCCCTTGTGCATGCATACAACTACCTTCAAAGCATAAAGCACAAGAAAAATTTCTTGTGAGCAACCCCCAAGAAGGTTGCTGGACCTGGGCGAATATGGGGTAGACAGGGTTTAAAGGAGGTATTGCTGTAAAATGTGAAAAACGCATGTTTTCAAAGTCCCTTAATTTTCTTGGGGGTTGTTTGCCAGAAAATTTGCCTTGTGGCCGAGGAAGGTTCTAAGCATGTTGCTGGAAAAAAATATCTAAAACCCTCATGCAGTCAACTGCAAATTTACCGAAATTACATTCTACTTCGTCGCCTATAATGTCTTTTTCAGATAATGTAGAATACAGAGCTAAATTAAATAGGTTCACTTGCATTTTCATTTATTTTTATATTACATTTATAAGCACAATAAGCGTATAATTAAGGGAACCCTTAATTAACATTGCAGCAACACAAACTTGAAAAGTGGAGAAATTATTTACAGTATGTTAACAGTTATAAACTTGATTTCATCATGTTACAGTAGTATTCTGATAATACAAAATTACATCTAACTGTATGCACACAACAGCTGGTGTGTTACGAGATGTGATGAAACGCCAAACTGACTGTACCACAGCATTAGCATAATATTATTATGCTGCCACATTATCATATCTCTCTAGTAATGGTATCATGTCAAAAACCTACACTAGAGGCTAAATTTCCAATTTCTTCTTTGTTTATGGTGTCTGTTTCTACTGTCTTAAATTTCCAATTTGATATTGTCAATAAATAACACTACCACACAATGACAAATGACAGCTGAGCTTCAGCACAGACGCAGTCTAACAAAGTTGTCGGATAGAGTAAATTATGATCGGAGGGATACCTAAGTTAAAAATCATGAGAAATGGGTAATTCGAAATTTGCAGGTATTAAATACAGTATTTTTTAACTGACTGATAAAATTAAATTTTATAAAATGTTTTCTTTATTATCAGAAGTTGTAAAAATTTCATATGTTTATACATGAAAGGTTTAACTACATGAAATTTCTGAAGATCGGGCAATCCTGGTCAGCAACATCTTGACATCTGGCAATGGTTGTAACTTCCATTGTTTAGATTTTATCTACAATTTATTTAAATAGCATAACAGTACAGGTGCTGTATTGCTCTGCCTTTGTCCAACATTGTAGATATTGCATTACAGAATTTGAAGTGATGTCGAGGATTATTTTATTATTAATTTCGAATAACTTCATTTTTCTTTGATCAAAAGACTTGAAAATTGGTACACAACCACATCTCTGTATGTTCTTTTAAGTTGTAAATTTTCGTTCCAATCACTTAAACAATTTGAAAGCTATTGCGTTTAAAAAAATATATTTAATTTTTTGTTAGGAAAAACTATGTGTTAAGATCTGATGAACGAACTCATCCAAGCCATTAGCAAAATAAGCGTAATTCCAAAATTTTCTCCAAATCAGTGAAATATTTTTTGGGTTATTGGTTGGATAAATTGTTGGATGAATATATTGGATAAAGTTTTATATTCAAAAGGTTAGATAAATAATAATAGTTTTTATTTCAACAACAGAAGAAAATACAAAATAAAGTACATTGTACTGTTTACAAATTAATGTTAACATTCCTTGTCTTTTTTAAAGAAATAGAGATTAATTTCATTGATTGCTGTTGCCCTTACTTCATGAAACTGGTCCATACTTCATACAGACTTGGAGACTACTTCTCTGGCTTCACTGTTGGTTTTCGTTTTTGTAGGTGAAGGACGTAGCCAGCGCGTAAGCTAACTGGAGCAAGTGGCCCTTCTGAATTCTAGATGTTCTTCAACGTCTCTGTTACTGGTTTTGCTGCTTGATAGTATCCTCAGACAGAAAAAATTTGAATTAATACGAAATCATGACAATTACAAATAAAGATCTGTTGCTATTTTATGATGTTATAATCAAAAAAATCTTTAAAAGTGAAAATAAAATAAAACAAATATGACGGATGACGCCTTTAAAATGTCTACGTGATGTATATCAATATTTAACATAAAGATAGAAGAAACCTATAACAGTAATAACTATAATAACAATTACAACAATAAAATAACTAAACAAACACATTAATAAAGCAGACTATACAATGAAAATATCGACACACATCATGTCTTATAACAACTTTTTGGAAAAAATAGTTAGATTTATGTTGTCTGATTTATTTAATTAGGAAGAAGAATATCTCAGAAATCCTAAATATTGTCGTGTATATGCTTGTTTACTTCTAAAGCTTAAAACAAGTCTAGTTTACACTTGTCATGACAAAAATGTTGTGGTTTTATGCCGTTATTTACTGTGGGTCTATGTTGGGTATCAATAATATGTTTTGCAAATGTAGATTTGTCAGCATGGTTATTTCTAAATGCAAAAATATGTTCTTTGTATCGGGTGTTAAAATTTCTAGAAGTTTGATCGATGTAGATTGCGTTACGTGTGCATTTCACAAATTTTGAATACCTATACAAATACAAAAGTAGCTTTTAAATCTTATAACATGACGCTTGATTTATTAGATTATTTCAAATAATTGATTGGAAGTATTATCACAGATGATGGTAAGTGTAGGAAAGGTCTGAAGAGGATCGCGATGGCAAAATAAGCATTCAATAACCAAAGTACTGTTCTCACTAATAAACATTTTAACCTGTCCATGAGGAACAAATGCAAGTCGTACGTGTATGGAGTATGGTAATGTATGGGGCGGAAACTTGGGCTGTAGTTAAGCAGGATATGAAGAGAATATAAGCTTTTGAAATGTAGACAAGAAAAATGTCAAAGACAGTGCAGGTTGATAGAAAGACGCTTCAAAGTTTGCTAGGAGAGGTGAACGAATAAAGAGGCTTGCTCAAAGAAATCGAGAGGAAGCTAAAATTTATTGGTCATATTATAAGACATAATAACTTCCCGATAACATTATTTGAAGGACATACGAGTACTTGAAATGTACACTGAATTATTGGCCCTTAAATAAGAGAAGTTTGTTATAAACAGCCCTTAAACTTCTACTTTTATCAAATAGATTTTTGTTATAATGATGTATTCTAATAGAAACATACATAGATGATATTAGTTTAATTAGATGGCCATAATGGCAAGTCAAAAGATTTTGTTCTCGAAAGTGAACTACAAGTTTTTTAAATATGCTGTTTTGGTTTATTATAGTTTTTAATATTCGCATGTTTATTTCCTTTACATTTATAATCACCGCAGATTCATTTAAGTATGTTTGAAGAACTTTTTCTGCAATAGTGCAAATAGATATTACATCGTCAGATGGGTATGTGAGGAGTTGACCTTTGTCTTTCTGATCTATAAACGATGTTAATAACGCAGACCTCTCCCCAACAAGTTCACCCGCGCATTCTTCGCATCTCAGAGCTTTTGTTATTTTCCTTACTACATAGCCAGATATATATGTCACGACTTCTTTCTTAAACTCTGATATATTCATATCTAATATTTGAAGAACTGTGTCGTCGTCAAAATTATCTATTTGACTCATGTCTTCATCTGGTTCTTCAGATATTCGTTCTCGCCCACAAGTTTTATTTATTACCTCAATGGGTGACAGAATAGGAATTGCTTCCAAAGGGATACAATTTCCTTTAAATGAATCTTTTAATTCAAGATGCACCATCATCCTTTTATATGCACTTTTAAATTGCTTTGCTGATGGGTTATTGTTATAGCCTCCCATGGATCTAATTTGCCCAAAAAAAAAGCTCAATATGATCCTGACTGATTTTGTAAGTGGGAAAATACAGCAAAAAATTATTGTCGGCAATTAAAGTTTTATAAACAAATTGCAAACTTTGTATGCAAAATAAAAAGCCAATTATACCCATTTTTCTACCACTCTCACACAGAAGCGTTCCATCAATTATCCTAAGTGACGTTAAATATTGTGATAGCTCTCTTAAAAATACATTAATGTTTTCAAAATTTTCTGCGTTTATTGCTTTCTTAAAATCTGAATTGTTTAAATTTCTAGAATTAAGAATGTCAAATAAATTGTTTATAAGTCGGATAAATTTCACAGTTCCCTCACATTCTTTGAACTCCTCAAGATGTAAAACTTCATTGCAATATTCCAAAGAATGTGCCACTGAGTGGCTAAAAAGTTGTGTGGCTAATTTAACCTTCATTTTTTGATTTGTATAAAATATATGCGATTTTCTTAATTTATTTGCCAAATGAACGCCCTCCTGATCCTGTAACTCATTTAATTTTACTAAATAATCCCACTTTATATTTTCCCCATTCTCATCAATTATTAATTTTTTATCGCCTAATGTGTTTCTTATCAGTTTGATCATATGACATGGATCAAAAAAGACTGCAATTTTCCTACCTGAACTAGGATCAACAAACGTAGAGTTAATGTTCCTCCAATTCAAATCGCAGCCAAGTTCTTTTGCTAACGTTAGGTTATTTGTTGCCCCATCAAAAGTTATTGAGACCACGTATATGCCCGACTCATTTAGTAGCGTTAAACACTGTAATACCAAATTTTGTTTTTGTGTACCCCTTAAAGAGTCGATTAAAAAATATCCAAGAGGAAGCTTCCATGATTGATTAATGCTAACAAGCATAAAAACAAGAGCTTCCTTGGCTACAGGGTTACAATCGGTCTCAAGATTTGTACCAAAATCTACAAACCCATAATATTTTACCCCATCCCATTCTATATGTTGGCGAATTGCCATCTCATCTATGACTAAAGAACATATAAGTTTTCCATCTGTGCTTTCTGATTTTGACTTTAATAAGTTGAACACCTCTGACGTAAAACCAGCTTCCCCATTAACGCTTTGATACCATCTAGATATAGTTTTTGGATGAGGAAGAGCCGAGTTAAATGTGTTTCTGACAAAACTGTAAGCTTTGGGAGAGTAATAATGCAGCGTAAGAGAAAAAGCTTTAAGTTGATTTTCATACTTATGTTTACGACCTAATTGTCTTTGTAAAAATTCTTCATTAGGTCCTATTTGCATTAATGTTTCTAATGTTTCGTCGGTTACTTTACCTTTTAGTTGTTTGATTATATTCGCAAGGGTTGCTGTTCTCTTCTTATAATGATGAACACTACTGCTGAGCCGTTTAATTTTTTTTCGTGCATCGAATAACTGCTTCTTCAGTTTACGTTTGCGCGGTGTAACAACCTATAAAAAATGTTCAATGATAAACCATTTATTTTCTCAAGTAAAATGAATATATAAACAAAATTTCCAACAACACATTTTGGTTAATAGTGGTTGAGATAAATTGCAAAACAGTTGTTTCTAACTTATTTAATCATGGACTATACAAACTTAAACACCATATAAAATGTGATGGAATAACATATTAGGTTTTTTAAAATTATACTGATTTCATAAACGGCAAAAACTGAATTTAACTCACCATTTCCTTCAAAGTGGGTGGCATTGAAGGTGTTTTCATTTCAGCAAATCCTAAACTACTAAACGATCTTTGCGGTACCTCTACAACAGTTTTCTCTTCATAAAAACCAGCACTTGTTGATGGCCGAGAATAATCCATTACAGGTACATTGCTACCAGACCAAGTACTAGTTGACGGGTCAGCTGCAAATGGCACATTGATAGCAGTTATATCAGTCATTGGCTGCTCGCCAAAAACGACTTGTGTTGATGGCTTGTTTGTTACCTGCATAAATAAATTTGAAACGAATACCATTAATGTAAATTTGCAGGGCTAATTAAATTACGATAAATATCATAACAATATATTACGTGAATGTAATTAGTAGCATAGTTACTAGAGATGAGCGATATATAGCTACCGGTGATTTAATCGCTTCTATTAAAAGATCGCTGTTAGCAGCTGTTATTAAAACACAAAACAACAGCGATTGTGAAAACCGAGATTTACACAAATCATTAGAGTAATTATTTCTATGAAATTCATCTTATACTAAAAACTCCATGACAAACAGCAATTGCTGTATTCATAATACACGCAATCGCAGTTTGTGCGAGCGAGTAGAAGTATCTGTATACTTTCCTTCTCGCCAGTATTAGAATACAACATTTCTCCTTTTCTTATAGGTAGAAAACGAAAAACTCATGATACAAATAACGCGAGATATGATAATGAGACTATCTATTTTTAGAACCGTCACGCGCATGGCGTCATGTGGTGAGTCCAATGCAATAATAATATGCTGTCGTACAGTGGAGTTTGACGTTTCATCACAACCCCTTAACAAATTAGGTATTTTACTGATATTTGAGTGCATACAGCTGGAATTAATTTTTTAAGATCAGAATACTATACTATGATTATGTGACATGATGATCAAATCAAGTTTATGAATGTTAACGCCCCCTGTAAATGTCTACGAACGTCTTCTCTACTTTTTAAGTTTGTGTGTGTATCACCAATGCTAATTCAGGGCTCCCCTTAATTATTATACTTCACTTATATATATATATATATATATATATATATATATATATATATATATATATATATATATATATATATATATATATATATATATATATATATGTAATATAAAAATGGAATGGAATGTAACTTCAACCACATTAAACTGACGTATAGAAACTTTTTGATTGCGAATGACTTTGTGTTAAGTGTGTAGTTGGCCTTCTATAACGTTACTCACCATGTGATGTCATAGGAGGGGACGGGGCATATGCGCAATATCATATATCTTGTAAGTCATTATATCATGGAAAAACCTGCTGAATCTAAAATTAAAGCAGCACCGAACTGTAGCATATATATGCCTTCCAACTTTTTCATTATATTAAAATAAAAATAATATGTAGATTTCTCTCATCGTATATTCTTGTAATATGCTAATTTTATAGAACTTCTATTAATAGTAAAAATCTGAGTAGTTTTAAAATTAATATAATTTAAAAGCTATCTGAAGATCATATTGTGGTTTCAATTAAGCGGTTAACACTAACACCTTGTAAGTGTTTAAAATAATAGCATACGCACATGCAGCATTGTAAATGGCTAAACCACAATCGCAGTAGCTGTTTAAAGTCCCTGTTATTTAAAAATAGCCATCACTGATAGCAGTGCCATTGAAAAACCGCTGTTTGGCTATATATATATATATATATATATATATATATATATATATATATATATATATATATATATATATATATATATATATATATATATATATATCACTAATAGTTACATAAATTAATAACCTTGATTCAGTACTTACCAATACAGGTATAGAACTTTTTTTTAAGTATACTGCAAAAGGTGATTTTTCTAAATCATAAGATTCCTCGGTAAAATGTAAATTGCACACATTTGAGTTCATAAAAATATCTTCATCGCTTAAATTTAATGCTCGTTTCCAAGCCTCGTATCTTTCACCAGCTTTGGGAAATCTGAAAATAATATCTCGAATTATCTACTTTATCAGTGACTGAACCTCTAGAAAGATGCAGTAATAGATAAAACGAAACTATTCTACTTTTTTTCTGCTTCTACTGGAACTACATAGGTAAATACATCTAATTCAAATAATAATTGCCAAACAAAATGCTTAATTTCATTACAAATATTCAATAAATAATGCATTATTAAGATTTTATTTCTTAAAAAAACACAATTGACAATAATAAATGCTAAAGATTTAACAAAAGCAATACAATGTGTAAATACGGACCTGTGAAAACCAATAAACATTTGGCTACAAACAAGGAAACAGAAGACATGTAAACAACTTACCGAAATAAATGCACAGTTGCTTTATCCTTTTCATAATTGGCACTTTTATTGTACATACAGTTCTTCACAATACACCTTGGCATTTTTTAACTTTTACACTCTTAAAACACTGCTAAAAAACGGCAAAACACACAAGATAACCTCTAATCGCAAATCAACAAACACTTCAAATACTTGTTGACAGCTGACAATAACTTCAAGAGCGGTTGGGGGAACGAATCAAAACAAAACACATTAGCGCGTTATTCAAAATTTTGTTTGTGATTGGACGGTGACAGGAGTGGGAAATCGACAGGCTGCAAACTCGGCTTTGTTCCCTCTAACATATACAACCTCTTTGGGTACGTATGTTCCTTTTGTAAGTGGCTTGGATGAGTTCGTTAGCCATGGAAATCGGACTAGTTTTTCTGGGAAATTTTGGGTTTTCGTATATCCGCAAATAACAAAGCTATGAGAACCAAATTTAGCATTTACGTTTCAACTATCCAACTTACGTGCCATACGTGCCAAAATCCAGATCTTTAAGTTGAAAGAAACAAAAGTTATAGGTATTTTAAGAAAACAAAATTTGTGCCACAGGTGATCAGAGAAAAGCACAAGAACAAAATATTTTGTATGATTAACAAAACCAATTGAATATTACATCCAACGGTTAAGTTTTCTTGACGCAAAAACGCCAAGAAGTAGCAGAAAAAATATTTTGAAAATTTGATAATTTTTCTTCTTCAAACGTCAAAGTCGCGATTTGAAACGTCAAAATTTGCAATTTTCAGACAACGAGTTTGGAACAAATACGGACTATGTAGACAATATGTCGTAATAAGTGTGTTTTACAAAGCCTTAAGATTCAGCTTCAAGCATCATTGTCCTTCATTTTACTAAAATATTTTCAGAAAATCCATTTCAAATAGACCCTCTTTCTGATGCTTTGACAGTAGTTTCAGCTATAGAGTCTATGGTTTAATAGTCTATATTGTAGCAAATTTTCGTAGAAAAAATTCGTTATTAAGAAGACCGCGACTTATGAATTTTAAAAAGATTTCTTCTAATGAGCGCGAACCTCAAAAACGGGGTCAGTTTCAGTTATTGTCTATTTACACATATACAGGGTGGCACTTTTCTACGGCAAAGCTCAATACATCTGTTACTATACCAGATATGACAAAAAAGCACGTTAATTATAGGGTATCTCGAGCTGCATCTTATAAACTTATTTTGACAATCACAGGCTGGCACATAAGTCGTTGGTGATACACACTTTTTTTTTTAATAGAACACCCCCTTATTTTGTCAATTTTTGTGTTTTCCAGCGCATTATAATGGATGTTTGTAAGGAAAAAAATTGATATCGTTTATCGTTTTTGAGTTATTTCAATTGCTTTGCAATTTTTCACGTTTTTGGCATATACTTTAAACACATATCACAAATTGCGAAAGGTCCTTTTTATCAATAGATAGCGGAGTCCCATGAAAATGACGCATTCAGAGAGCTTTTTGTTTGTATTACTCGTCGAAAAAATCTAGCCGTATACGGGCACGCTGAAATAGTGGCTGAATTTTAAAAGTTTTCGTAGAAATGTTTTCAGTGTTTCTGTGAAACTTATTGTTGTAAGATTTTTGTGATATGTTGGGGATTAATAATAAATGTTTAGTAAGTTATTGTAAAAAAAAAGTTGTCGAATTTTTGTGAAACATATAATTTAGTGTAAATATACTGAAGGCAATTTCTGTAAAAAAAAATTGTGATATTCTGTAAAACAAATTTTTGCAAATTTTCATTTTTTTTCTTCTAAATTTTGGTCCTAAAGCTGTTCGTGAATAATTATATCTTGGCAGGTGTGTAAACGGCTTAAATAGGTTCGTTGGACCAGTTTTTTTTGTAACTTTTAAAGTTTATTTTCGGAAAATGTTTTTTGAAACAACAAAGCTATTTTAATGAAATCCGGTAGATTGTTACTAATATCGTCGTCCTCAGGACGTACGGGCTTAACTCATATATCACTATTTCTCAGGAGAGCGTTTTAAAGATTTTACTGTATTTTGACGTGAAATTTAAACATTTAGTGTTTCATTCCAAAAGGGTTACTATTTTTTTAATGAAAATATAAAATACAGCAAATTTATTTTAAAATAAGTAAAGTAAAAAAATCAAAAAAAGACCCAAATAATTTGTTTTTTGTAGATAAGCCCATTTGTAGCTGCAAAAAAAAAGAAAATTGTGGGATAAGCCCACTATAAACTAATAAGGAAGCTTTGGGATTATTTAATTACGTAATGCAAAAAGGCCATACTGAGTAAGAAATGTGTTTATTAAGTTATATTTTACAGACAAAAACTCAAACGTGCTGTCTAATGAGGTAATGACCGATAAAAGTCCGCGTGTTCTTTTTCTTTCACAACTGGTGTTGCACCACTGGAGGTGGTTCTTTGTAAATCTTGGGTATATTATTGTGCACAACTGAATGCATACCAGAAGCAAATGTTTGGCTTTTTAAACTGATTGTTGTGTAGTGAGTTTCTAAATGCTTATTCTTAAAATAAATCTTTATCGACTCACTTTTTTTACAGAAAACTCAACCATTTCATTCCACTTTATGTTTTTGTCTATCTGCTATCATCTTTACGTACGGAGATATGTTCAAGATTTTGCCAAAGATCTTAAAATCTAAAAAGTAAGTGTAGATTAAGGGAACAACAGTATATGGATTCTTTATTCTCGCCAGACGAAATACTTAAATGAGTTCCGTGGGAACCATGATATCACCAGATAATTTTTGGAGCATTTGGAATCGCGCTGTGGGCCGAGTCCCCTTCGTTTTGACCAGGGGGAGGGGCAACTAATCTAAGGAATATCTATTCTAAATTCGTGCTGATGTTAATTACATACAGTAGAGTGGAGGCTATAATTGATTTTTTATTTTGCCCCCTCCCACGCCCGTTTTAGAATAGGTATACTGTCTTAATTCCATCTTTGTAGTATCTACCTAAAAAAGTATACAAAGCTGTCTCTATCTTACAGGAACCTCGTTTACCATTTCCCTCACTCCAGGTAAAAACAAAAACAGTCTCTAGAGCCAATATCAAATATTGTAAAGTGAAAAACCCCTAGCCTTCTTTTGTAGAAGATTTTGTTATCGTTTGATATATGTACATAAATAACCTGTTGCAGGTCAAACGAAGCACAAACCGCAGACATTTTATGAAGCTGGGCTTTTCTTTGCAAATATTTTTATGTCTCTAACCTTTCCTTCTTTTATATGCTTTTGATATTGATCATTTAAAATTGTCCTGATTTCCTCAGATTCCTGTAAATATGACATGCAAAGACTGCATTGGTCCTTTTTGGGCTTGCTAAAAGACAGCTGCATACTTTTAAGAATTTGACTGTATAAAGAAAAATACTCGTTCTCAATACCATTTTCTGCACAATGTTCTAAATAAAGTATGTACATTTACGGCAGAGATAAATCGCTATATAGTTATCTCCTTGTTGAACTCTTGCGACGATAGTGGGACTCCACTTTTGACAATCGTTTAGTATGATTGATTACAGATACTCGTAAGGCTTTGTCTTTTAAAGCATACGAATACTGGCGATCTCTACACACATCTTTAGTAATTATACCGCTGCTTTATTTTTTTTAACTGCAGTACGCATGGCTTTATCGGTAACCCCTAATGTAAAAACATACCTTTGCATACCATCTCTTTTTTTCCCTCCAATGGAAGAAAAAAATGCTTAGCCTTTTGACGCCTGGACTGATGCGTTGATATCGTTTTTCTTTTAATACATTCCTCATTAATAAAACGAACTACATATTCGAGTTTCAACTAAAAATTCCCTAGATTATGTAATTTGTTAAAAATTTGCTGCCGAATATCATCGTTTAACAAAAAACATTTATTACCAATTCTCTTGCAAGATTCAGCATTGCAACCGATACCCATTCTGCTTTCAGGAACAATCAGTTTTTTGGTCGGAGATTTGTATTGGAGACCAGAGTCTCTTGATTCCCCCTCCAGGATATATTCTTCGGGTTGTTTGGATATTTTGTATTTATCAGGAATGTCGATATTAAAACGAGTGGTTTGTGTTATATTCCTATATATAAATACTGGCGCAGACGCAAAGCGTTAGTTAGGCCTCTTCGTGAAACTAATGATTTCCTAATGTGCTCTAAATATATTCTTTACGAAAAGGCCTAATTACATAAGCCCCTTCGTCCAGTCAATATTTTAAGATATATAAGATAGGTCCAAGTATCATATTGCATTAATAACTTAACCTTGAGAAACTCAGCTAAGCCTTTCGTGGTAACATTAAGCATGGCGAAACATTCACTTTGCATTGTTTAACTCAATTTCGCTTTTTTGTCAGTTAAGCCCCTACGTGCTGAGGACGGCGTATAGGTTATACCGCCAATCAAATGTCCTTTTTTTAAAACAAGACATATTTACCATTAAAAGCATTTTTACGAAAATTCGCTACCATAACGCACTTGCTGCGTCCAGACTTTGTTTTAACTTAGAGATCTGGATTTCGACTTGTACTTGTAGGGTAAGTTTGATAGTAGAAACGTATACGCCAAATTTGGTTATCATAGCTTTGTTATTTTCGGGGAGATTTCCGAAAGAAAACCCAAAAATTTGCCGGAAAAGGTTGTCCAATTGTCCTGGCTAACGAACTTGTCCAAGCCACTTACAAAATCAAGGTACGTACCAAATTATACCATATATATATATATATATATATATATATATATATATATATATATATATATATATATATATATATATATATATATAAACATAGATCTCCTCATTTGTGAATTGTAAGTTTTACGAAAAATTTGTTAAAAGATATGTAGTTTTCAAGAATGTTCGACGTACCTATTCATCGATGTTTTCTTACTATTTATTCTGCGAAGTAGGTAGTTAAATTAAACTTAAGTTTAATTATGTGGAAGACACAAGTAATCGACAGTAATATTAAGCGTGGAGCAAATTTCACTCTGGCCTTGTTTCTCACCGAGATATTGTGTTCGGTTACCCCGAAAACCCAATTAGCTTGCCGACATTTACACTCGAGTCTAATTGATCGATTTCTGGTTTGACTAAACGCATTAACTAATAGAACTAATTGGTGTTTTCCCGTTCTTGAATTCTTGAGCCGTCTGTGCAAGGTCTCACTAGGGCTAACCGATGTTAAAGAGGGGCCCATACATCTCTCTGGCTGTATCTCCTGAGAACTGGAGGTGGGAAACAGGAAAGCGGGCCTGTGTCCTCCCAGAGGCCTCATGATTCTTCCGCCGAGGCCTCCCTGTTCCCTGACTATGTTGTTCCCATTCTTGTTCTTTTAATGTTACATTACGATACAAAGGAATCGTGCACCTAAATTTAAGAGACGATGTTTATTTTATACATTAAATTTTAACGCATTTTCTTTTTCGGAACTACACAATTTTCCATTCAACAGGCAATCATTTTGTTCTGCCGTGCAGGGTCTTTCCGTTACAACCAGGGAAATTGAATTCGCCTCCTTTTGTAATATTCTAATATATTTTTATCTTTCTGGCTCTGTCGACCTTGTGAATAATATATCTGTTTCACAAGCAATTTTTTAAGCTGAAACAAGTAGTAGTACATTTGTAGGAGTATTTATAAAAAGCTTTATTATACAAATATAAGAGTTGTAAAGAATTTTAGCGCCAGTGTAACGAATTCTGAATATTCTTAACACATACAGGTGGAGCACGAAGACCTTTGGGCATCCATAAATGGAGAAATAGCCGTATTTAAAATCTGAAAATTTACACATCAAGGTTTTTTAAATTATTTCAACAACACACCACGAGGGCTTACAGCCTAGTTACTATCGTACCGTGGGTGTCGACAAGGAGGAAAGAGGCAACTTGTTAATTCTGGACTTGAAGGTTTGGAGGTTCGGGGGGAGAAGGAAAAGCATGTGCCGGCAAGGAATTACACAACTTGGAAGTCCTCGGGACAACAGAGGGGGCATAAGAAGATCTTCTCTCTGGTGACCTGGACAGTAAAAGGGTGCATTCGCTCTGTTCCCTGCTAGATCTGTTGGGGGCAGCAGGTGGAGGAACTATGGAAGAAAGCTCTTCTGAGCAGTGCCCGTGCAGGTATCTATAAGAGAGAGAGGTCAACAACGACACGTCGGTCTGCAAGGAATGGCAGCCTTTGGGTGAGGGTAGTCACCGATGAGATGTATAGTTCTCTTCTAAAATGGAGTCCAGGATAGCGAGTGTAGAAACGGCAGCGGCACTCTAGATGTGGGAGCAGTATTTTAGGTTTTAGATGATGACAAAAGCAAGTAAAATATTGGCGACGCCATGACACTTCTGGTTATACCGGAAGTCATCATTAATTTACTTATTTTAAATATAACATGTAACTTTTTTATCATTTTTGGATTCTGCATCAAATTTTGATTGATCTATTACGATTATACCATACCCTTAAAAGCGACCGTTTCAGAGATATCTTGATTTTTCTGAATTTATTTGGAAAATCATGCACTCTAACAGCCATATCTTCGCTAATGTTTAAGCTGGAGGGCTGAACCTTGCTTCTGGTAATATCTTATGACTGACAGTTCGTTTTGAGCAAAAAAGTTAAAATAATTATACTGAGTGTTAGAAACTAAGCGAGCAATCTAAAAAATTTCAATCATAAATAACTTCAATACCTTAAATGGAACACTCTGTATTTTTTAGCATTATTTAATTCATCGTTTTATTGCCTTTCGATTTGTATTAGCATTCCCTATGCCTAAGGTCGATAGTTTTTAAGATATGCACTCCTTTGTTCATTCGGTAATGCAAAGTGAATTTCTTAAGTGAGGTAGAAACAAGCAGGCCAAAAAATTTAACAAGTTTACAGGTAATCTGTCAAATTATCTGACAAGTTAATCAGTAAAATTATTTCCAAGCAAAAAAACTGTTATAAAAAAAAACAAGAAATAACCTTTAAAATATCAAAAATAACAATTAAATAATTTTATTACGTATCACTAGTTTTAAGAAACCGAAAACTAAGAGCGAAGATTGACAGAGAAGGCTACAAACTATTTTCAAAAGCGCTGCCATTCCCTTCTAAGCATTTGTTAACCCTTTTTAAGACTTCCTTATTTGTTGCTTTCTCCATTACTTCAGGCTTCAAGGAATTAAAGGCCAGCAGCACTCTAGCTTGCATATATTCCTTATTGGTTGCTGTAAGTGCAAATAATTTATCCTTAATGTACCCCCATATGCTAAAATCAAGTGGGGTCAAATCAAGCGAGCGAGGAGGCCATAGATGAGGACCATTGTTAGCAATCCACCTATCATCAAATGTTTGATACAAAATCCTCGCAGCCGGATTAAAATTGTGTGGTGGCGCACCATCTCGTTGGTACCAACAATCTTTTTCGTTTATTGTCTCTAATGCGAACAAAATCACTTCTCGTAGAATATCACAATATCCACACCCAGTTAAATTTTCGTAGTAAAATTTTAACCCTGTAATTCTATTGTTTTTAATAGCACAAAACACATTGAACGCCAATCCATCTTGAAAGTTAACCTCCCTTGTAACTCGCGGATTCTCGTCAGACCAGTAATGGCTGTTATGATGATTAAATAATGTATTTTTTGGAAACCTTTGATTCATCACACCAGATTATTTTCTTTGAGAAGTTATAGTCCTCTTGCGATTGGTTTTAAGTTTTGGATTAAATGATATGAAAAGGGTTTCTACTTATGTTGTTTTAAAATACGGTGAACACTCCTGGTGGAAAAATTTAACTCTTTTCCACAGTCTCTTAACTATGCATTCGGATAGTCCACAAAGAAAGCTAAAACGTTTATCTGGATTTCTTCATCATCAGTGACAGGCTTCAGTTTTTGAATTGTCGGTCTAAATGACCCAAATTAAACACAGTTCTTCAATTCTCTTTTCTCTTTTTAGGATATCACGAGTTAGTCTTAGTCTATCTGGATATCTTTCTGCAAACACACGACAGGTTCTGTCAATTACCCGTTGACACTCCCCATAAATCAACACTAAATTAAAAAAATCGATATTTGTGTAGCCGAAATAAGATCATTTTGCAAATACTTCTCTAGACTTGTTAATAATATGAATAAGCTTAAACCAGTTAAGAAAATAATACAAAAATTTTGACAAGTAAGTCATTTACTTGTGAGTTTTGTTTAGGGTTGTTTTCATCATGGCCTGCTTCTTAGGAAGGCGACTACA
This sequence comes from Tillus elongatus, assembly GCA_964006375.1. Taxonomy (NCBI): domain Eukaryota; kingdom Metazoa; phylum Arthropoda; class Insecta; order Coleoptera; family Cleridae; genus Tillus; species Tillus elongatus. The sequence goes on along the minus strand of OZ023262.1, from coordinate 21,236,341 downwards.
ATTAATGAAATTGAAACAAATGGCGAATATCTTGAAAACTACCAACTTTAGGTATAGGAAACTCTCATACAGATCGAAACGCAATAAAAAGGATCATTAAATAATGCTATTAAATACAGGATGTTCTATTTATTATATTGAAGTTATTTATGATTGAAATTTTCTAGATTTCTCGCTTAGTTTCTAACACTCAGTATAATTTTTTTAAACTTTTTTCCCAAAACAAACTGCCAGACATAAGACATTACCAGATACAAGTATCAGTCTTCTAGCTTAAACATTAGTGAGGATATGGCTGTTACAGTGCATACATGATTTTCCAAAGAAATTGAGAAAAATCAAGATATCTCTGAAACGTTCGCTTTTAAGGGTATGATATATTTGCAATAGATCACTCAAAATTTGATGCAAAATCCAAAATTGATAAAAAAAATTACATGTTCTATTTAAAATAATCAAACTAATGGCGACTTCCGGTATAACCGGAAGTGTCATGGCGTCGCCCATATTTTAGATTCTGGATGCCCAAACCACAAGAAGAATTTCTTGCAAACATCCCACAAGAAAGTTAGGGGATCAGGAGTGAATAGGGGTGTTGGGCGAAGAAGAATATAAAAAGGAAATAAGAGCGGAAAGCGCGAAAGAAACAGCTAAGTTGGACCTCTTTAAGCTGCCTTTATCCCATTTTGCAGCTATACCTCCTTCAAATCCTGTTTACCGCGCGCAGAACCTCTATATTCACCGCAGGTCCCGTAAGTTTCTTAGGGATTGCTGCAAAGGAATTTTTCTTGTTTATATTATTCTTGTTTATACATTGAGGGTGAGGGTGTAGGCATGCATACGGGGAAGGAGAACACCCGCGACGAAGCAGCGAACCAAGATTTTCAATTTATGTTTAAGTTATCTCATTTAATTTTTTAGAGTATTTTTCCAAAAATGATTTTGAGGTTGGCTTGTTTGTCAGTCTTATACAATAAGGTGCAATATTTTATCATTTTTAAAGAGTATGGATACATCAACTGTAAATAAGTGTTGGAAAGGGTCTGAGTGCAGCAAGTATGTTGGCAGAAAATTTTCGTAAAATTATTTCAAATCCGATAGCTCAATAAATTTTCCATTAAGCTAGAATCTGCAATCTTGAACCATAGTAACACCCATGTAAGCGCACCGTCTATACTAAATTAAAGAAAAATAACATGATGAGCTTCGGGGGTAACTACAAATTTGTTTTAAAAAACCTTTTTGTTGTTTATTGTTTGCAAAAACTGGATGGGTTGACTGAAACAAAACCATCCAAGAAATTGATGAGGAAAAACACCTGCAAGATTTATAATTTGACAAGTATATTCTCTTTGTAAATAACTAATTTTTTTCTGAAAAACTTTTGCAACTTTAATGAAATTTGTAACACAATTTTTTTAAAGATACTCGTAGGACTTACATATTATATTTAAGGCCAAATTTTATTTTGTTAGCTCGATATAAAATATAAATTTTCTCAAATAATCTCTAACTGGGACTCTAATACCGAATTTAAAGAATTAGTTTTAGCGAATTTTCGTAGAAAAAAATCAGTAATGGGGAGATCCAGATTTTTGGATAGGTTTGGATAAGTTCGTTAGTCAGGAAAATCGGACGAGGTTTTCCGGGAAAATTTTGAGTTTCCATTCGAATTTTTTTAAAATCTCAAACAGTAAAAAAGCTATGATAACCAAATTTAGTAGGTAGGTTAATCGTGTAAAAATTAAACTACACACCAAAATGTAGATTTCTATGTTGCAAGAAAAAAAGTTCTAATAAAATATGTTGTGCCAGATCATTTCTATGAAAATTCACTACCATAACGCACGTGCTGCGTCCAGGCTTTTTTGTGAATTTTCTTAAAAAAATCACTAATGAGGAGATCCCGACTTTTGAATTTTGAAAAAATTTCTTCAAATAAGCGCTAATTAGGCCCCCCAGAACACATATCCGGGGTCAGTTTAAATTTTTATATATATATATATATATATATATATATATATATATATATATATATATATATATATATATATATATATATATATATATACATATATATATATATATGTGTGTGTCACACCGATAACTCAAAAAATAATGAGCCGATTTTGATTAAATTTGGTGAATAAATTCCTTTTGCAAATGGCTTGGATAAGTTCGTTATCCAGGAAAATCTGCTCAGGTTTTCTCGGAGAATTTTGTGTTTTATTTTGAAAAAAATGTATATCTCCGGAATTAACAAAGCAAGGGCAACCAAATTTGTAGGCGTTTATATCCTTATAGACAAGTTATCTACCAAAATTTAGCTATGTAAGTCAAAAGACACAAAAGTTATAGGCATTTAAAGTAAAATAACTTGGGGTTTTCCTCAAAACGTCAAAGTGGCGATTTAAAATGTCAATATTGGCTACATTTAGGCAAATAACTTGAATCTAATACGGGCTATGGAAATAAAATTTCTCAAGAAGAATGTTTTACAAACCCTGAAGTTATAGTTTCAATCGTCATTGTCCTTCATTTTACTAAAATATTTTTAGAAGATTCATTACAAATAGACCCTTTCTCTGATGCTTGGCAGTAGTCTTATCTATAGAGTTTATCGTTTAATGGTAAATAATTTTTGTCGAATTTTCGTAAAAAATCAATAACGCTCAATATATCCGTTATTATACAATATATGAAAAAAATTGTATATATTAATTATAGGGTGTCTTGAGCTACATCTTTAAATAATATTTCTACAATCACAGGGTGGCCCATAAGTCGTTGGTGATACAAATTTCCCTTTTTTTTCAAACACGCCTCATATTATTGAATTTTTGCATTTTCCATCTAAATATAATGCATGTTTGTAAGAAAAGAAATTCTGGACGCAGCAAGTGCGTTATGGTAGCGAATTTTGATCAAATGTTTCATATTTGAACAGCTCAATTTGCTATTAACCTATAAAGTTGACCAAGAAACGAGTTTTTTCGGGAAGTTTTAAGTTTATTTTTGGAAATTTTTGTACCTTTTCACACAATAGAGTTATTTTGATGAAACATGGCACATTGTTTTTACTATATATTACTAATATATCTTACTAATAGTGTACAATTCATATGAAAATTCAGTACTATAACGCACTTGATGCGTCCCGAATTTTTTAAATTAATCATTTTAAGTACTATATAAGGATAACCTCTTTATTTGAACTAAATTAAACAACTAACAAATAAATAAAACAGTAGCTAATTATGTGTATAATAACTGTGAAGTGTGTAGCCGCGTGTATGTAAAATAGCTGGAAGTGACGATACACAATACTTCAGACCAATCCCTTCAAGATATACGCACGATAATCCTTTGTTGAGTTGTAAAGTCACGCAACTTTAATCCTGCACATATTTTACTTTTTAATGAAAGGCTTAAAAGTCAATTAACTAATGAAAATTACGTGTGAAATGATATTATTCTTCGGTACACCCTTTCTAATTAATTGAGTTATTTAGAATACTTTGTCGTGTTAGAGGTTCACAAGATAACAGTATTATTACTTCGGTTGGAGATACTGAATTTTATTAACAGATAATGGTCTAGTTTTATGCAGTCATAAACTTATAGATTGTTAGGATGAATAATCCAGTGAATGAACAGTTAAGGCAACTTTTCACTTTGACATAACACCACAGTTCAGATTTACGTCCAAATATGTTGGGAAAAACACTTTTGCACCTGGTTGTGGTTTAATCTTTAGAGTAAAAAGAGATGATAATTCAAAAACTCTTTATGAAAGCCTAAAGAAACAACTAAGGACACAGATTGACACTTCTATTAGAAACTATAACAGAGATAGAATTACAAATGCCGATAATAAATTTAAAATCATCTGGAAGTTGATAAATTCGAATATAAAAACCTCGAGGATTAACCAAGGAGCAAGTACACTAAGTGGGGACTGTCTAAATTGCCATTTTTCCAGAATTGGTGAGGATAATTTGATGCCAGTAGGAGAGACGTCAAAAAAGTGCCATTCCTATATAAAACGTGTCAAACTGCGGAGCAATGAGTCAATGTTTCTCGAGGACACATCCCCGCGTGAAATTATGCAGGTGGTGTTGATGATGAAAATTAAGTCAGCTTGTGACATCTTTGGATTAAACATAGTACTTCTAAAAAGGATAATCCACGTGATTGCAGACCCACTGAGCAAAATTGTCAATATGTGCTTTGCTCAGGGTATATTTCCAAATCTATTAAAAATTGCAAAGATAATTCCTTTCCCAAAAAATGGCGACATGAACGATTGCAACAATTATAGGCCAATTTGTATTATCCCTATAATCTCGAAAATATTGGAAGCACTTGTTAAAGAGAGATTAGCAAGCTATATTGATAGGCAGGAAATCCTAAACCATTCACAGCATGGATTCAGAAGAAATAGGTCAATAACTACGGCGATGACATATATAGTTGATTTTGTCTTGGAAGCACTTAATCACAAAGAAAATGCCGAGCTATAGTGCTTTGACCTTAGCAAATACGTTAATATGGTAAACCATCAGATCCTTATCTCTAAGTTGGAATATTATGGAATGAGAGGCAGAATAGGAACACTTTGACAATCATATTTAAGGAACAGGGTGCAGTTGGTTAGCTGGCAAAATACCACATCAAATTTTAAACAGGTAGACTTGGGAGTACCACAGGGCTCTATACTGGGGCCAATGCTCTTCCTATTATATATTAACGATTTGCCCGAAAACATTAGGGCAGACAGAAGTGCATTTTCGCAGATGACACGACAGTAATTAATAAAGCAGTTCCAGACCTTATAAAACACAAAGGTGACCAATCCATCCAGCAGGTGGAAGCATGGGTTAAGGCAAACAAGTTATTGCTTAATGCAGAAAAAACATCAAGACTTGTCATAACTACCAGGGACTATCTACAGAACTCAGGCGAAAATATTAAAGTTTTAGGCTTTCATATTGATGGTTGTTTAAGCTGGAAACCCCACATAGACCATATGTGTAAAAAAATATCTTCAGCCATCTACTCAATCCGTAGAATAAGATACATCATAGATAAAAGCGCCGCAAGGGTTACTTACTATGCTCACTTTCAAAGCATTGCAACCTATGGGATTTTGCTGTGGGAATCCTCGCCACATGCAGAACGTGTCTTTATACAACAGAAAAGAGCAATTAAGGCGATTCCTAACGTTCCTCAGAACCACAGTTGTAGAGAACTATTCCAGAGGTATAAAATACTTACCCTACCAGCAAGTTATATAATTACTTGCCTTCTTTACATTTATGACCATCAGGCCAGTTTTATCTCCCATGAACAGGTTCACAGTTACCAAACTAGAGGTAAAAGTCAGTTTGTGATTCCTCATCACAGGATAAGCCGCACGCAGAGGAGCCATGGGTATACTGGAGTTAGGTTGTTTAATTCATTTCCAGTGGTGGTCAGGGAATTGCCTAGAAGACAGTTTGCATCTGTGATATAAAGAAAATTAATAGAGAGACCTATATATTCAATTGAAGAATTTAATTTTTAATTAACTGTTGTGTGTTTTTGTCAGCTCATTTTATATTTTGTTTTATTTTATGTATATTGTCACCCACTATTTGTCATGTGTAAGTCCAGTATACAATTATTTTATTATTTTATGTGCGACGAACCATGCAAATGTTGATGGTTAAATAAATGTTATGTTATGTTATGTAATGTTATGTTATCACTCTGCACATTATAAAACTTCGAAATTTTTACTCCAATTTGGCTTATTGCCTTATAAATCAAGAAGATTCTCAAAATCTAGTGAATGAACATTGAAAACCAGTAACTGAACACAAACGAACCATTCTTTATTGATAAAACATAGTATAAAACAATGGTAAACATGATATTGATTTACATTTTTATAATAAATGTTCAGTCATTTTCTTCTATTGGTACAGGAATTTTCTTTATCAATTCATGGCTATCGTACCAAATTTGGTCCACAGATTTCGGCCACTTCCATCTGTTTATTCTCGTCTTATGTAAGACGCTGATTTCAAATGTATCTCCAATAATATTTTTTATTTTTTACTTTAAATTTTACCTTAAGCCCTGAAAATTTACCACAACATAGTCCCCTACGACAAAAGATGGCACTACTCGGCACGTTCTCGATTTAGAACGTGGTTTTGTTTTAGGTTTTTTGGCTTATTTTTCCATTTTCTTTGAACCCTGTCCATTTTTCTTTTACGTGAAGCTTCTTGCATTTCTGTTTTCTACCTTTCAATGTTTTGTTGATATTCCACTCAATTTCGTGATGTTATAGCAGAAGGCATAGTTTGACGTTTTCGTGCTTTTTGTACAACAGGTGTTTGTTTTGGCCAATGCAGGTGCTCCCTCCAAACATTTTCATGTACTGAAACACAATGTGATCCCGTTCCTATAGTAATATCTGAAATAATTTTAATTTCTTCTCGCCCCCTGTTTTCTTTGCCAACTGTGGCAGATACGTTGACATTGTTCCTTTTGTTGTCTATAATCTGGAAGACTGAAATTAAGATGACCTCCACGATATAGTTGCAGACTTCGTGCGCAAATTCTGCAATGCCACTCTCTGATTTATCATATTGATTTTCATTTTTATATTTAGTATTTGTGGCGGCTGCATCTAATATTGTAGTTTCTATGTCAGTAATTAAAGTTCCTCGCAAGGTACTATGTTCAATAGGCTCGAATAAAATATCATCGATTTCTATTGGTAAATTATCCAGAAATGTGTCCGTAAGTGCCGGAATTTCAAAACCCGTGTCATCGACGTGCATGTTTTCCTTGTCGATTTCAGGAACACAGTCATGAGTCTCCAATATTAGCATTACAAAAATTCGAAAAGGAATACATGTCCCTATGATCGCTGGATGTATGTTCCGGGCTTAATTGATTCTCAATACTTTTTATTGTTACTTTTCCCAGTAAATGTTCCACGACTTTCGTTGCTACATGATAATTATGAAGTGTTAGATTATTTTCCTCTCGATGGTTTGGAAAAATCTCATCACGTCTAGTAGATATACATTTACTGTAGTCCACAGCATCCGGGTTCAGTGGAAACAATCCAGAAACTCTGAATTTATTCTGTATTGTAGTAGGATTGTTGGCTTTGTTAAACGCTTCTTTGAACAATGAGCAGAAATTGTGCCTGGTTATTGTGGCACTTGATTTTTTTGAAGTCCTGCAAACTTCCTTCCATTGCACCTTTAGAGGTCTGAATATTGCTACATAGCAAGGCTGGAGTATGTGTGTGGCGTTCGGATATAAGCAATAGAAAATTATCCTTTTTTCCACGCAGAATTCATACAGTTCTAGATTGTTATGAAATTTATGTCCATCGATGAATAATATAATAGGGAATGTGGTGTTTGTTTGGTTTCAAGTCTGGCCTTGTCACATGATTTAGAGAACCAGGGCTTTTGAGTGGCTGCAGAGGTTTTCTGTGTACGTGGAATAAATATTTCCATTCCAGCTTGGATAATTTCGCTGACGTTTTGTGAGATATCAGAAGGGTCAGGAAGAGAGATGCAGACAGACGCCCATGGAAATGAGGAAAAGTAATCTCGCATTTCGTCCCAGTTCGCGGAGTTGTAGTGCCAAGCGATACGTGGGTGTGATGACTGTGTTACCTTGGGTCGCATTGCGCAGGAAGCAGTGACCATGCCGTGGTCTGAGCGACCAAGGGGGACGGTGACTGATATCTTATAGCAGTCAGGATTTGTAGTAAGAAGGAGATCCAATGGATTTGAGCTGTGTGTTGGGATGCGAGGAAAGTAAGTAGGTTGCTGAACCATATTGACTAAAGAATTGCTGACTGCAAAGGCCTCCGCTGCTCTTCCTTGTAGATCGGTTTTTGAAGATCCTAGCCATTCCTTATTGTGTTTTGAGATGTCACTTTCTTAAGCAAGGGCAACACAATGAAAAATGTTTAATTACTCATATTTTATTGATATAAAATGAGTTGTAGAATGGTTAGATGAAATAATACATTACATTTGTTAATAACAATTGGGCTTTTTTGTTTTACTTTTCAACAGCTTCGTTAACGTTTACGTTTGCTCAACTTAGTAAGTAATTTATCCATAACGTTTTTTGCATTCACTTGGTGATATCTCTAACACCCTAATGATTTATATCTGCGTGGCTTAGTGTAGCATTTCTCACATTCCAGGTTTTATTGTTAAGGCATTTGAGTAAATGAATTCTTAATCTGGACTATAAATAACCAGAAAGAGGACAGTTTGTGTTCATGTTACGTGACAGCGAAAGCCATATTAGCATAATAATAGTGTGCTTATTGACACCAGAAACGCGAATGTGAATTGGAGCACTTGATGTATTATTCTATCGTTTATAAATATTTAGTTTCACCATAGTTTAGTAATCCAATACCTAATCCAAGATACAATTCCACTAGTGACTCTAATTCTTAAAATTACTTTTATTTATCACCTCCTAAGTGCAACAGAATTTTTTGTTGTTGGAAATAGTAAACTAGATAAAACATAGTAACCGGCTTGGAATCACTTCTGTAAGATCCTTAGAAAACCCATTACTTAATGATAGCAAAAAGCAGTAGCGGCTCGTGCCTTAATGCATTGGGGGTGCGCAAGAAAAAAAAGTTCGGGACGCAGTAAGTGCGTTATGGTAGTGATTTTTTATTAAATGCTTCAAATTTGAATAACTCAAGTTTCTACGAACCTATGGTGTATATTAGGGTCTTACCCAGGGTAACATATCCACCAAATTTGATCAAATTAGCTTTGTAATTTTCGGAGAAAAAAATTTTTTTCCAAGGAAAACTGAAAATTTCAAAAACTTAATTTTCTATAAACTTAGAAAGTTGAATTTTGTTATGTAGTAAGATCTTTCAAGAAAATATATCCGCCAAATTTCATTAAAATAACTTTGTAATTTTCTGAGAACAAAATTTTTTTGAAAGAAAACTCAAAATTTGAAAAAATAATTTTTTATAAACCTACAAAATGTTATTTTGGTGTACAGTAGGGTCTAACCCAGGGCAACATATCCCCCAAATTTCATTAACATAACTTGATAATTTTCGGAGAAAAAAATTTTTTTCAAACGAAAACTCAAAATTTTTCCGGAAAAACTTCCCCGATTTTCCTGGCTAACGACCTTATCCAAGCCATGAACAAAAAAAAGGCACTTACTGAGTTTCGTCGAAATCGGTTAATTATTTTTTAAGTTAGCGGTTGGATACATACACACACACACACACACATATATATATATATATATATATATATATATATATATATATATATATATATATATATATATATATATATATATATATATATATATATATATATATATATATATATATATATATATATATATATATATATATATATATATATATATATATATATATATATATATATATATATATATATATATATATATATATATATGTATAAACATATAAAAATTGAAACTGACCCCGGATATGGATTCTAGGGGTCCTAGTTCGCGCTCATTTGGAAAATTTTTTGGAAAAAGTTTCACCATCGATACCTCTCTATTAGTGAATTTTTTAAATAAAAATTCACTAAAAAAACCTACTTACTAAACTTAATGATCATTAACTACATACCAAGTATTCCTCTAGTTTGTTATGCGTTATAGTAGTTAAAAAGTCCCTTAAAAAGTGAACCTTTAAATTTATAATATTATCCACTGAATTAATCACAGTATCACAATTATTTTGTCCACTTATTAAGCAACCCGAAGTCATGGCCATCATAATAATAATAATTGTCTTGTTAGAACATGCAAACAACCACAAAATGATCTAATTAAAAATCAATCCGACGCGAAGACGAAAATTACTAGGTAGTAGGTACACACGCTCTACCAAAAGTCCACTAAAAACTGAAGTGTGTAATTTTATAGCGCACAACAGATTGCTTATTCGATTTTATAGCGCACAACAGATTGCTTATTAGGTCGTTTTCGACGATGATCGGTGATCATTTCGCACTGAAGTATCGCATTTCCCGGAGAGCGCCGAAAAATACACACCGTCACCTGACTGCTTTATATGGATATGAATGTATATAACGTCTGCAACGATTAACACTATACTTATGACTTATTCTGATTCTGTATTCTGTATTAATGGCTGCCGACTCTCTGCGATCCTCGATATACTAATATTGTTTGTTGAATGCAGGAGGTAAAAAAGTAAATAAAAATTTATTAAAATATAGCATAGCAAAAATATTATTTTTTCCAAGGCAGGCGGCAGTGCGCGCGCACGGGCACACTTATTGAGGAGCCGCCCCTGGCAAAAAGATAGCGGATACAATTGTTGCTTGGTTCTCTAACGTTTCCAGAAATTTCACTTTCCCGGTTAAAGGCATCATTTTCTTACAAAAGCATTCAAACAGCACATTTTTTACACCGACAACACCCTCCTTTTCCAACTTATCAATCTGTCGTTTCTGTCTGGAATTTTTTATTTGTGAATTTTCATTAAGAAAATTCACTAATAGAGAGGTATCGATGGTGAGACTTTCGGAAATATATCCAACCGATAACTCAAAAAATACTTCACTGATTTGTACCAACTTTTTCCGGAATTAAATTTAACATAATTGAGAAAAAAACGCAAATTACATCCCTATGAAAAAGGATATTACTTTCCGATATAGAGTTAAATAGAATAACCGAAGATAGATGGACTAACCAATTTTGGTCAATAACGTTTCTATCAAACATAATATCCCAAAATCTGAGTGACATTTTATCATATTGAATACATGGCAAAAATGTAAATGCTTTGAAATAAATTGCTTATAAGAGCCTTGGTTGTCCAGTGGTAAAAACGTGTACCTCTGAACCTAAGGATACTGGGTTCGATTCCCAGCCTTCCGTTCCACTTTTTTCAAACAATTAACATCAACTGAGGCTGCGGCATTGTGTTTGAACAAGTTGAATGTCTGCACGTTCCACCCTTCGTAGGGGGTGTAAAGCCGTTGGTCCCGTGTAACATGCGATGTTGGGCACGTTCACGACCCCCGCCCTCCTTACAGAAGGGAACGGTTTGGCAAAATTTCTAGGATAGCGAGGTGAAACTGCTCCATGGCGTTGGTAATTGACCATGTGTAGAGGAGAAATTGAAAGACAGTATCAATCCCACGATAAAAAAACCATAGAGGATAACACATTTTGGCAAAAATTAGACAGACTATTGAAACTTCTACACCCAATATCAGCATCAATAAACTGCCTAGAAGGGCAAATCAACTCTTCAATATTCTGACCAACATATTAAAGATATAGACCTTTCTGAAAAAAACCGACTATCTAATTTCTGAATATCCTTCCTCCAAGAACACTATTCTTGATGACTTCAATGTCTACAATATGGAATAGCTAGGATCTTCAAAAACCGATCCACAAGGAAGAGCAGCGTATGCCTTTGCAGTCAGCAATTCTTTAACCACTATGGTTCAGCAACATACCTACTTTCCTCGTATCTCAACACACAGCTCAAATCCCTTGGATCTTCTTCTTACTACAAAACCTGAATGCTATAAGACATCAGTCACCGCCCCCCTTGGTCACTCAGACCACGGCATAGTCACTGCTTCCTGCGCAATGTAACCTGAGGTCACACAGTCATCACACCCACGTATCGTTTGGCACTAAAACTCCGCGAGCTGGGACGAAATGCGGGATTACTTTTCCTCATTTCCATGGGTGTCTGTCTGCCTCTCTCATTCTGACCCCTCTGATATCTCACAAAACGTCACCGAAATTATCCAAGCTGGAATGGAATTATTTGTTCCACGTACACATAAAACCTCTTCAGCCACTCCAAAGCCCTAGTTCTCTAAATCCTGTCACAAGGCCAGCCTTGAAAAGGTCAAATCTCACAAAACGCTTCTACACAATCCAAGTCGAGAAAACCATCAAGCGTTTAACGACGCAAGAAACCGCTATGTCCGCATTCTTTCTGAGACAAAAAACTCGTTTAATAACCACATCAAAAACAAAGTATTCTCAAGCTCCAACGGCTGCAAACTCCTCTGGACTCTTGCTAATTCTATTGGGAATAGTTTCTGCAAGTGCACCTTCCCACCTCTTGTTTCAGGAGATGAAATTCCTTCTACCGCCCTGAGCAAGGCTGAACTTCTTGCCTCGTTGTTCGCCGGCAATTATACTCTCAACCCACCTCCAAATGTTTAAACACCAACAGTCCCCAATGTTGCGCATAAAATGAAGGATATCATTTTCAAAACTAAAAAGCTACGAAAGATGCTCTCTTTTTTTAATATTAGGAAATCATCTGGCCTTGACGAGATCCCAGTAATTGTTCTCAAAAAATGTGAACTAGAACTTGCTCCTGCCCTGACTCGTCTGTTTCAGACATCTTACAATAGAGGCATATTCTCTAGTAACTGGAAAACCGCTCTAGTACAACCCGTCCCAAAGAAAGGATCCAAAGCGCTTCCTAGCAACTACAGGCCTATTTATCCCCTTTCAGTCGTCTCTAGATTACTAAAATTTCTTGAAAAACACAGTCTAATCCACGACAGGCAGTATAGATTCCGTCAGCGCAGATCAACTGCTGATCTCCTTTCCTTTGTCACCCATTTTTGGAACAAGTCTATGGAACTACACGGTGAATCTCAGATTGTAGCTCTAGATTTATCCAAAGCATTCGAACAAGTCTGGCACGCAGCGTTGCTTAATAAACTTCCAGCCTATGGCCTACCACCAAAACTCTGTATCTGGACAGCAAATTTCCTCTTAAACCGGAGCATTTCTGTTGTCGTGGATGGCCATTCCTCTAAACTGTATCCAATTAATGCACGAGTCCCTCAACGTTCAGCTTTAGCCACTACTTAGTTTCTTCTCCACATCAATGACCTCCTCTTTAGCACATCCAACCAGGTTTACAGTTACACGGACGACAGCATCCTCTACTCAAATATACAATATTCTAAGCCTGTCTCTTTAGCCCAATTAGATGAGGATCGCAGACTCATGGAGGGTTCTGTCTCTGTGGATCTACAAAAAATATTAGACTGAGAAAGTAGAAATCTTGTACAATTCAACTCCACCAAATCACAGCCTTGCTTTCTATCTAATAAGGGATACACCAGCCATAGACCCATCAAAATGAACAACCAAGCTATTCAAAGTAATGAGTCCTTTTCACTTATTGGCATTTTTGTGGATCGAAATTTCAATTGGCACCAACATGTCACATCAATTGCAGAAGCGGCTGCTAATAAATTAGGTTTCCTATTTCGGGCTCGCGAATATTCTTTACCAGCTAATCTCCATAACTGATATACTTTACAAATAAGGCCAAATCTCGAATACTGCTCCCACATCTGGGGTGCCGCTGCCGCTTCTACACTCGGTATCCTGGAGTTCATTCAGAAGAGAGCTATACGTCTCATCGGTCATCCTACCCTTACCCAAAGGCTGCCATGCCTTGCCCACCGACCTGCCGTTGGTAACCTTTCTCTCTCTTTTATAGATATCTGCACGGGCACTGCTTAGGGGAGCTTTCTTTCATAGTTCCTCTACCTGCTGCCCCCATCAGATCTACCAGGGGAACAGAGCGAATGCAACCTTTTACTGTCCAGGTCACCAGACATAGAACATCTTGTTATTCCCGCTCTTTTGTTCCGAGGACTTCTAAGTTGTGGAATTCGTTGCCGGCACATGTTATACCTTCTCTTCCGAACCTCCAAACCTTCAAGTCCAGAATGTATGAAAAATAGGTTGTAACAAGTCCAGGAGATGATTAGGAGACAAAATAAATTGTGTTATGTGTAGTATATTTTATTTTGCATATAGATAGTACAACGTATTGTATCTACTGCTTTCCCTGAACAAAGTTTCTGGAATTTGCCATTATCGATTTTGTTAAAATTACAGCTTCTATGGGATGCTTGTACCTTACCAATACATTTTCTGACTCTTGCTTTGCGACCTTAATTTGGCACATTTCTCTTTACTTGCTGTCTATTATTAGAAAACTAATGCAAATTTGATACTATAATGCACTTGCTGCATCCCTACTTTTTTAAATAGAAAATATGAAATTTTTTAATGTTATTAATAATTTGGGATACGACAATGTCACAATATAATTTGTTTTGCATAAAAAGTTAATAATCGAATCACAATTCCCTTTCGAGACAAAGTTAAGAAATCAACCATGGCGTTATAACTAACAAATCTCTCTTGATGAAAATGCATCAGGGTATCCTCATCTCGCTTATCCAAACTTTCAGCTCATACATTAAACTGAATCACAAATTTTCAACAACTTTCAAGCTGCTTGTAACGAACTGAACTGATTTATGTACGCGCCGCCTTAGGTCATGAGGCCGCTAGCACCAGCGGTGGCTACACAGTGTCCTCCTAAAGCACGAGTTATGACTGATATCGCACCGCCCTGCAAACTTCTACTTGCATGCTCCAAAAACCAGGGACTGACTAGTGAGTTTTAACACTGGATATTAAGTGTTTCAGTTTTAAATTCACTTGAATGTATTAATAAAGTTAAAGATATTAAACTGCTCGAAGGCGATATTTTAATATCGTTTGATGTGGCCTCGTTGTTCCCAGTGTTCCCATAAAAAATGCTAACGTATTAAGACCATTTTAAAAAAACTTCGGGACGCAGCAAGTGCGTTATAGTAGTGAATTTTTATAGGAATTGTACAATATTAGTAAGATATACTATTGAAACTAATCCTTTGAGTTTAAATGTACTTTGGAAATCGGTTTTAGAGTCCCAGTTAGCGATTATTTGAAAAAAAAATGTTTTATATGGAGAAAATTAAAATTTGGTTCTAAGAGGCCTAGTACGCGCTCATTTGAAGAAATTTTTTCAAAATTCAAAAGTCGGCATCTCCTCATTAGTGAACTTTTTTAAAGAAAATTAGTGAATTTTTTTAAAGAAAATTCACTAAAAAAGGTTTTTTATGTTGTGGTAGAAAATTTTCGTAAAAATATTTCAAATCTGATGGCTCAATAGATTTTCCATTAAGCCAGAATCTTCAATCTTGAACCATAGTAACACCTATGTAAACGCACGTGTGTACTAAATTAAAGAAAAATAACATAATGAGCTTCGCGGATAACTACAAATTTGTTCTAAAAAACCGTTTTTTGTTGTTTATTGTTTGCAAACACTGGATGGGTTGACTAAAACAAAACCATCCAAGCAATTAATATGGAAAAATACCTGTCATATTTGTAATTTGATAGGTACATTCGCTTTGTGAATACTTTTTTTTCTGAACGACTTGTGCAACTTTAATGAAATTTGTAACCATTTCTTTAAAGGCACTTGCGGTAGTTACATATTATATCTAAGACCAAATTTTAATTTTTTAGCTCCAATTATAATATATATTTTTTCAAATAATCGCTAACTGGGACTCTAAAACAGATCTCCGAGGTCAATTTAAATCTAAAGAATTAGTTTTAATAGTATATCTTACTAATAGTGTACAATTCTTATAAACATTTACTACTATAACGCACTTGCTGCGTCCCGAAATTTTTTATTTATAGTATACATTCGCATGCTAAAATTTAGCGCCTTTGAACGTCAACTTTGTCCTGGTATTAAGAAAGAAATGGTCCAAGGCTCACAATTTACACAAATCTTAGTTGATTGTACATTATACACAGTTCTATCTATACAATTTTGTGTAAACTAGAGCTATCGTGACAACATACTACCTGGTCCTGCACCGAGATGGCGTCCCTGTCGTATCTCTCACAACGTTCTTCAGGCTGACATCTTCCGACACCTTCTATTGTTTAGATTTACGTTTATTTGAATAGCATAGCAGTAGAGATAACGTCATCTGTCTTTGGCAAACATTGTAGATATTGCATTATAGAATCTGAAAAGATGTCGAGGATTACTTTATTATTAATTTTGAATAACTTTATTTTCCTTTGATCAAACGACTTGAAAATTGGTACACAACCACGTCTGTCTATGTTCTTTTAAGTTGTAAGTATAAGTTTCAATCACTTAGATAATTTGAGGGATATTGCGTTTTAAAAAATATTTTTAACTTTTTTACTAAGAAAACTTGTCCGTTAAGATATGATGAACAAACTCATGCAAGCCATTAAAAACACAAAGGTAATTCCCAAATTTGGTCCAAATCAGTGGAGTATTTTGTGAGTTACCGGTTGGATATATATATATATATATATATATATATATATATATATATATATATATATATATATATATATATATATAGTCATTGACGGGTTTTCAAAATTTGTAAGAGTCTATGCATGCAAATCCACCACTACACAAGAGGTAATTAAACATTTGAAAGGATATTTTGAAGCATATAGTAAACCAGTTAGAATAATTTCGGATAGAGGTTCTTGTTTCACGTCTAAACTTTTTGAGGATTTTTGTGTACAGAATGAGATCAAACTCATCCTAATTGCGGCAGGAGCGCCTAGAGCCAATGGACAAATTGAGCGTATTAACAGAACTCTCACACCAATGTTAGCCAAATTGACAAATGAACGGAATCTAGAGTGGAATGAGGTTTTAGAAGAAGCTCAATTCTGTTTTAACAATACTATTAATGCAACTACAAAAGAAACACCAAGCAGACTTCTATTTGGTAGGAATCAAGTAGGAAAGATCGGTGATAACTTAAGATCATTTTTAGAATCAATTGATCAGAGCAGCGAAAATAGCGAGAGCCTGGAACAAGTGACAGATAGAGTGTCGAGACAAATAGAGAAGGTTCAAACAGCGAGTAAAAAGTACTATGACGATAGACATAAAGGACCGGTTCAATATAAGGTAGGTGATTATGTCATGATATCTAACGTAGATACGTCGATAGGTAGAAGTAAGAAACTTATTCCTAAGTATCGTGGTCCTTACGTTATAAAATCAGTATTACCCAATGACAGATATGCGGTGACTGATATAATAGGCTTTCAGAATACCCAGGTGCCGTATGATAGCATACTAGATGCGTCAAGGTTAAAACCATATCCCAACTAGCTTAAGCAATGAACATTTTACAGACCACCCATATTATATTGTATGACATAGTTTTAGTTCACATTTCGTGTATCATATTATGTATTCCATAAGGTAGTTAAGGTTCATTTTCATATATTCTTTTAGATTAATTTATGTATCTTTATCATTTATGCTAAGTTTGGACAGGAAATGTGTTTTAGTAATTATACTTCTAATGTTATGATTGTTTTAAACATACCATTTATGTTATGCTTATTTAGCAACATGTTTATGTATTTTGTGAAAATGAGTGATAGTGCAGTGTTTAAGTGACTATTTGATCAGGGTCGATCAAGGTCAGGACTGGCCGAGTTGTTGAGTATATGTGAATTGGTAAATATTGTTATGTATATTTGAATTTAAATCTCCCGCGTACATTATGACATTTTCGGTGACGGCACTGCTGGACTCAAATAAGTTATGTTTAGATTACTGTCAAGTATTAAATGCGCATGTCAGATGACGCCCATCCGGTGTCAGTACTGCGTATGTCAATTATTATGTTACGTGGATGACGGTGAACGTAAGAAGTGTTTTATGTATGTTTATGAAATTTGTTAAATATAACGATACGAAAGATATGGTGTATTACTGCACAGCAACTAGTAAACATGTGTGTGTGGCTCCCGACAACCCTACAATATATGTATATATATATATATATATATATATATATATATATATATATATATATATATATATATATATATATATATATATATATATAAACATTTTAACTGACTATGCTCATTTGAACAAATTTTCCGAAAGTCCCACCATCGACACCTCTTTATTGGTGAATTTTCTTAATGAAAATTCAATAAGAATGAACGAATCGATGAAGAGGTCTGCAAATAATATATAAGTTTAACAAATATTTCCATGAATCGGAATATTTTTCAATTTAATAATGAATTTTTTGAACAAACCAATGGCACAGCAAGGGCCAACTCTCTTTCCCCATTCACTGCTGACCCTTTCATTAGTAGATTTAAACCAGACCTAGCAAATAAATATGTCTATTATTTTAGAGTATGATTTCGTTATGTGGACGATGTTTTTACAGTATTTAATATGTGCACAGTAGATGATTTTATTGACAAATTAAACAGGAAATCAAAACTAATAACAAATTACCTTTTTTAATGTATTAGTCATCAAACATAGAGACACTTTACAAATTGACATCCACAGAAAGGAAACCACTAGGTAGATGTAGCTCAAGACACCATATACTTAATGTATACAATTTTTTTTCGTATCTTGTATAATAACGGATATATTGAGCTTTATTGATTTTTATGAAAATTCGATAAAAATTATATGCCATTAAACGATAAACTCTATAGCTAAGACTACTACCAAAGCATCAGAGGAAGGGTCTATTTAAAATGAATATTCTGGGAAAACTTTGGTAAAATGAAGGACAATGACGATTGAAGCTAAGACTTAAGGCTTTGCAAGACATTCTTATTGAGACATTTTCTTTCCATAGCTCGTATTAGTTTCAGGTTCTTTGCCTAAATGTTGCCATTTTAGACGTTTTATATCGCGACTTTGACGTTTTGAGGAAAAACCCAATTTATTTTTCTTTAAATGCCCATAACTTTTTTGTCCTTTAACTTACAAAGCTAAATTTTGGCAGATAATTTACTTATAATGTTGTACGAAATTTGGCTGTCTTTACCTTATTTCGGGAGATATAATTTTTTTTGAAAGAAAACACAAAATTTTCCGGGAAAACCTGGGCCGATTTTTCTGGCTAACGAACTTATCCAAGCAACTTGCAAATGGAAGATATTCACCAAATTTAATCAAAATTGGACCTTTATTTTTTGAGTTATCGTTGTGATACAAACACACACACACACATACACACAAATATATATATATATATATATATATATATATATATATATATATATATATATATATATATATATATATATATATAAACATATAAAACTGACCCCAGATATGTGTCCTAGCGGGCCTAACTAACGCTCATTTGAAGAAATTTTGTCAAAATTAAAAATTCGGGATCTCATCATTGGTAATGTTTTCAAGAAAATTCACTAAAAAAGGTTTTTTATGGTGTGGTAGAAAATTTTCGTTAAAATATTTCAAATCCGATAGCTCAATAAATTTTCCATTATGCTAGAATCTTCAATTTTGAACCATAGTAACACCCATGTAAACGCACGTGGGTAATAAATTAAAGAAAACTAACATAATGAGCTTCGCGGATACCTGCAAATTTGTTTTAAAAAACCTTTTTTGTTGTTTGTTGTTTGCAAAAACTGGATGGGTTGACTAAAACAAAACCATCCAAGCAATTAATAAGGAAAGATACTTGCCATATTTATAATTTGGCAGGTAAATAATAATTTTTCTTCTGAAAAACCATTGTAAGTTTAATGAAATTTGTAAGACCATTTTTTAAAGACACTTGCAGTACTCACATGTTATAGCTAAGACCAAAGTTTAATTTAGTAGCTCCATAAAAACATAATTTTTTTCAAATAATCGCCAACTGGGACTTCCAAAACCGATCTCCAAGGTCCATTTAAATTTAAATAATTAGTTTAATAGTATATCTTACTAATAGTGTACAATTCTTATGAGAATTCACTACTATAACGCACTTGCTGCCACCCGAATTTTTTTGTGTTTCCGTAGATGAAGAAAAATGTTTGTTAAGTGTTGATGATTAATAATAAACGTTCAATAAATTATTGTAAAAAAATATTTCACGTTTTTGTGAAAAAGAATTTGGAAAATTTTTGTAAAAAATAAAAAAATCGTGTAGCTTTACTTAAGCCAGTTTTTCTGAAAGAAATTGTTGTAAAATTTTCATGCAAACAATTTTTAATATTTTAAATATGTGAATATTGAGCACTGATAAGTACAGCTTGGAGAACACAATTTATCACAATAAATTTTTTGGATACACTTTTTCATCCCTCTGATGACGCCAACTTTGTAAGCAAAACGAGCGTCAGGTCCAAAAACTATATTGTGATGAATTGATTAGTCCAATATGTAGGTATTGAAAAAAGTAATTGCAGATAATGTCCCAAATATCTTAAAGCAAGATTATCAATTTACTGGCAAATAGTATTCACTCGATTTCAAAATGGGTATTTAAATTTAAAATTTTGAAATAAATTTTAGTGAATTTAAAAAAAAAAAAAAAATTCACTCATGATGAGACCCCGACTTTTGAATTTTGAAAAAATTGTTTCAAATGAGCGCTAAGTAGGCCCCCAGAACACATATCCGGGGTCAGTTTCTATATATATATATATATATATATATATATATATATATATATATATATATATATATATATATATATATATATATATATATATATATATATATATATATATATATATATATATATATATATATGTATGTATGTATCACACCGATAACTCAAACAAGAAACGGGCCGATTTTGATCAAATTTGATGAATACCTTCCTTTTGCAAGTGGCTTGGATAAGTTCGTTAGCCAGGAAAACCGAACCAGGTTATCCCGGAAAATTTTGTGTTTTCTTTCGAAAAAAAATTATATCTCCGAAAATAACCAAGTAAGGGCAACCAAAATTGGTTCGCGTTTTGGTGTTTTCCTCAAAACGTCAAATTCGCGATTTAAAACGTCAAAATTGGCAACATCTAGGCAAAGAACCTGAAAGTAATACGAGCTATGGAAATAAAATGTCTCAAGAAGAATGTTTTACAAAGCCTGAATTCTTAGCTTCAACCGTCATTGTCCTTTATTTTACTAACATATTACCAGAAAATTAATTTCAAATAGACCCTTTCTCTGATGCTTTGGCTGTAGTTTTAGGTATAGAGCTTCTCGTTTAATGGTATATATTTTTGTCGAATTTTCGTAAAAAATCAATAAAGTTCAATATATCCGTTATTATACAAGATACCAAAAACGGTTATTCCTTTAGTTTTAGTGAATTTTCGTAGAAAAAATTAACTAATGGAGAGATCCCGACTTTTGAATTTTGAAAAAAATTTTGCAAATGAGCGCGAACTAGGACCCCTAGAACACATATCCGGGGTCGGTTTCAATTTATATATATATATATATATATCTTTATATGTGTCGCACACCGATAACTCCAAAAATAACGGGCCGATTTTGATACAATTTGGCATGTAGCTTCTTTTTGTAAATGGCTTAGATAATTTTGTTACTCAGGAAAATCAGAGGAGGTTTTCCGGGAAAATTTTGTGTTTCCATTCGAACAAATTTTTGTCTCAAAAAATAAAAAAGCTATGATAACCAAATTTGGTAGGCAGGTTAACGATATAAAAAGTAAATATACACCAAAATTTAGATTTCTATGTTACAAGAAAAAAAGTTATAAAATATTTTGTGCTATATCATTTCTATGAAAATTCACTACCATAACGCACTTTCTGCGTCCAGGCTTTTATTTATATATGTTTCTAAATTATAAATTTGAACTAAACATACATATTTGCTATTAAAAACATTTTTATAAAAGTTCACTACCATAACGCTTTTGCTGCGGCCAGACTTTTTATTATTTCATTAGAATCCGTATCTGTATTTTGCTGGTTCGTCTCTGGCATAACCCGCATCTGATGCACAACCCTGGATGTCCTTAATTGGTGAGGCGACTGTCCTTCCATCTACATATACATACTCCGTACTCCTACAGCCAACCAACAATCAGGCACAGCACAGAATATGACATGTTCATGTTCAGTTCCGTCT
This sequence comes from Tillus elongatus, assembly GCA_964006375.1. Lineage (NCBI taxonomy): Eukaryota > Metazoa > Arthropoda > Insecta > Coleoptera > Cleridae > Tillus > Tillus elongatus. The sequence goes on along the minus strand of OZ023262.1, from coordinate 21,214,437 downwards.
GAGTGGCAGCCTTAATAAAGTTTCCAGCCGGCTGAATATTGAGTTTTGCTTCCGCTAACTCACCACATCATAGCATCATATCCTGGCCACTTGCAGGTCTCCAGCTTAGACCAGATTAGTGCCCCGGGGGACATAAGACTCTCCAAATCAAATTGAGTTCGGATTGAGAATTGCCACAGAACCACTGGCCTCAGTCTCTGAGAGTATCGGGCTCCAGTAATGCTATGATACCGCTATGCAGGACTTCGATAATTGGTAGTACATTTTTAAACTTATTGGGTATTGCTCCAAGATTCCTTTATAGAGATGCTGAAATATAATTTTATATGTCTGACGAGTTAAAGAAATTCGCTACCATATATTACAATTTGAGTTATAATGAGTATTAAAAAATTTCGACGCATAAAGTGCGTTATGGTAGTCAATTTTCATAACAACATTTTAAATAGCAAATAAGGTTTTTTTAAAGAAAGCATGGATCAAATTTGGTTACCAGTATTACCTATATAGTGTGTCCCAAACTGGATAGGATTTTTTTGGTATCTCCGTTATTATTAGAGATAGGGAGACGGTTAAATTAGCAATGTTTTGTAGAATTTCATGCTCGTTCCAAATACGACTTGTATTTTCCCTGCCTCTGTTCGTTTTCGAGTTATTTTGAGAAAACCAAAATTTGTCGATTAATATTTTCTTCAAGTAGGAGTTGAGTTGACCTGTCTAAGACTTGCACATTATCAGTACACTTTTTACAGAGTAATCTTTTTGTGATATTCTCAACTTTGGATTGTCATTTGTTTTTGAGCTACAGGTATCAACGTTGTTTTTATTATGGCAGCTATATTGGATTTTTGCTTATGTGATAGCCTGTGAAAAGAGCTTTCCAATGATGTATAACATGCTTGAGAAATCTTGTAATTGCACTGACAATTTTGAGAAAAACCGTTTGAGGATAGCAGGCTATGAAATCCATTACCAGAAAACAAATGACAAAATAAAAAGTGTTCAAAAAACAGTAGGCCACGGAGTCGAACAATAGGCTTCTACCTATAACATAATTTTCCGTAATGATTCACGATAAGAAAATAGGAACTTTGAGCACACCAATGGATCGACCTATTATTACAAATGATATTTTACAATACACCATTATCCTAAAAAATGTTTTAATTTAATTAAATAGGTAAACCTAGTAAATATCTAAATTTACTTACAAAACTCAATAGAAAGAAGATTAAAGATTTACGAAGACGCCTTTGAAAATTGTTTGACTTTTAGACGTAAGTCAATTGAAAAACAACAGAAGAAAGGTTGCTATGTATATAACACTATCGCGATAATGTTATTATTAATTATCTGAACAATTAGAGGTGTATTTACCGGATTGCTTAAAATTTTGTACTAAATAGTTTGTTTCCTGTTTATTTTAAATATTATTCAGCGATATGTTTAGTGATGAAGAATATTTTAACATGTTGAAATGTTATATTCGTTCTAACCGAAATACTGAGGCAGCTACAAATTCATATCAAAACAACTACCCAGAAAGACGACAACCAAACACCAAAATATTTCGCAGGATAGTAACCAATCTATTAAACGACGGTAGCTTCCACCCAAAGAAACTACCAATGCCTAGAAATAAAGTAAGAAATAATGCCGTCCTACAGGTTTCAAACGAACACCCTCCGCAATCTGTTCGGTTTTATGGTGAACAAATTGACGTTCCAAAAAGTACGTTACACCGTGTATTAAAACAAAGTCACTACCATCCATACAAACCTACAATCGTACAAGTCTTAAATGTTGACGATTACCCTAAGCGATTTCAATTCTGCAGATGGTATCAAGGACAATGTCAGCAATATGAAAATTTTCATTTGAAAATATTATGGACTGATGAATCCAGATTTACAAATTGTGCTGTGTATAATCGCCAAAATAGGCATTATTGGGCAAATGAAAATCCCCATCTAAAGGAAGAAAGACGATTGCAAGGCAGATTTGGTATTAATGTTTGGTGCGGCTTATTAGGTAAAAAACTATTATTTTTATTTGTAGATTAGATAGTTCATTTTAAAAAAAAATCAGGTAACTTCATTGTTGGTCCGTTCTGTTTTGAAAATAACTTAACTGGGGAAAGGTATCTTAATCTATTGAGAAATGATATCTTACCAACAATTAGAAGAGTTTATGATAATTTAGACGAGATTTGGTACCAACAAGACGGTTGTCCAGCTCACAATGCTAGGATCGTTAAATAATTTTTGTACCAAAATTTTAATAATCGTGTCATTTGTAACAATGGGCCGGTTCATTGGTGTGCTCGAAGTCCTTATATAACACCCATGGATTTTTATTTTTGGAGTACTCTGGAGAATGATGTGTTTCGCAGGATAGTGACCAATCTATTGAACGACGGTAGCCTCCACGCAAAGAAGCTGCCAATGCCTGGAAATAAAGAAATAAATAATGCCGTCTTACAGGTTTCAAACAGAATCACGAAAACTATAAATCATATTAACCAAAACACACTCACCAGAGTTTGCAGGCATGTTTCAAAAAGGTGTATAAAGTGCATTGGGCAAAACGGTGGCCATATTGAATAATTTTCTATTCAGTGAATTTTTAAATTTCTATATTATGATTTGTTGAGTCCCGTTTCTAATTGTGTTGTTTTGTGGAGTTTAAGTTTCTGTTTGTTATTGCCGGGTTTCGTTATTAAACTGTTTCATATAATATTACCTAGCATTATTACCTAATTAAGTATTGTAGATTAAATCACAATATTTTTAATTGTGAATCATTAAGGAAAATTTTGTTAAAAGTAGAAGTCTATTGTTAGACTACATGGCCTACTGCTTTTTGAACGCTTTTTTTGTATTTTTTTTCTGGTATTGGATTTCATAGCCTACTGTCCTCAAAACGGGTTTTCTCAAAATTGTCATTGCAATTACAAGATTTCTCAAGCATGTTTTACATAATTGGAAAGCTCTTTTCACAGGCTATCACATGAGCAAAAAAACCAATATGGCTGCCATAATAAAAACAAACGTTGATACATGTAGCTCAAAAACAAATAAGAATCCATAAGTTGAGAGTAGCACAAAAAGATTACTCTGTAAAAAGTTTCCTGATAATGTGCAACTCTTACACATGTCAGATCAACCCCTGCTTAGATATTGAAGAACATAGAAATAGACAAATTTTGTTTTTTTCAAAATAACTCGAAAACGAAAAGAGGCAGGGCAAAATACAAGTCATATTTGGAAGGGGCATGAAATTCTACAAAACATTGCTAATTTAATCATCACCCTACCTCAAATAATAAAGTCGTTATTTTCCTTGATTTCGTTAAAATATACGCAAAAAATCCATTGTAAATCAAAATTGTTATATATATATATATATATATATATATATATATATATATATATATATATATATATATATATATATATATATATATATATATATATAAAGGGTGAACAATTTACCAAAATTTAGGTCTGTATGTTTATAGACAAACAAGTTAAAAGCATTTTAAGAAAAAAAAGGGGTTTTCTCAAAATGTAAAAAGTCGCGTTTTTAAACATCAAAATTCGCAACATTTATGCAAAGAACCTGAAAGAAATACGGATTGTGTAAAGTGTGTTCTGCAAACCCTTAAGTTTCAGCTTCAACCATCATTGCCCTTTGGTTTAGTAAAATATTTCCAGAAAATTGATTTCAAATAGATCCGTTCTCTGATGCTTTGGCAGTAGTTTTAGTTATCGGTCTATAATTTTTATCTCATTTTCATAGAAAAAATTCGTTATTGAGGAGACCGCAGCTTTTGAATTCTAAAATTATTTCTTCAAATGAGCGCAAATTAGCCCCCCCAGAATCCATATCCGGATTTACTTTATGTTTACATATATACAGGGTGACGCATTTCTACGGTAAAGCTCAATATGTGACTTCTAACGTTTTCTATTTTTTGTAGTACACTTTTGCAGTTTGTAATTATTACTACATAATTTTCGTTCTTGTCGTTGGCATACTTTAAGGCATCTATGATAGGTATCAGCCCTGATGATTTTTATACAATTTAAAGATTTTTCAATATTCGCCTTAAACTAAAAAAAGGCTGGACGCTGCAAGTGCGCTCTGAGAGTGTATTTTCATAAAAATGTTTTTAATAGCAAATGCGAGCAGGCGTCAATCTAATTACCGGTATGGCCAATGTATGGCCTATATACTATATTTTATCAAAAATAATTATTGTTTGAAAATGTATAAAAAATTTCCGAAGACAAATTTAAATGTTGGTTTCCTAGCCAACAAACCTTACGTTAATAGCAAATTGAGTTATTGAAATTTAAAGGATTTAATGAAAATTCGCTACCAAAACGCACTTCTTGCGTCCAGATTTTTTTCTAACAAACATTAATCATATTTCGATAAAAAATGCAAAAATGCATTAACGAATTTGTTCCACGAAAATTGGCTAAAAATTATAGACCGTTGAACCATAAACTTCACTAAACCTGCAGCGAAAGCATCAACTTAACTAAACCGACAGCCAAAGCATCAGAGAACAGGTCTATTTGAAATTAATTTTCGGTAAACATTTTAGTAAAATGAAGGACAGTGACGGTTGAAGCTCAAACTTAAGGGTTCGCATAACAATTTCTTTTTTAAATTCCGTATTTGTTTCACGTTCTTTGCCTAAACATTGCCAATTTTGACGTTTCAAATCGCGAGTTTGACGTTTTGAGGAAAACACCAAAATTGTTTTCTTTAACTGCCCATAGCTTTTTTATGTTTAAACCTGAAGAACTAAATTCTGGTGCAGGGTTCAAACTTTATAATACAAACATGAGTACCAAATTTGGTTGCCCTTACTTTGTTATTTCTGGAGATATAATTTTTTTAGAAAGAAAATACAACATTTTCCGGGAAAACCTAGTCTGATTTTCCTGGATAACGAACTTATCCAAGCCACTTGCAAAAGGAAGGTACTCACCAAATTTGACCAAGATCGGTCCATTATTTTTTGAGTTGTCGGTACGATATATATATATATATATATATATATATATATATATATATATATATATATAACAGCTATTTGGTGGTACCAATTTAATAACATCTTCCTGGAAGATGTTGTTTCTCAGCGGTGGTGCTATGTACGAATAATCAGGCAGGAAGTCAATTTGTACATTTTGCAATACTTCATATTTTATATTGTAATACGGCTGCGTATCGTAGTTATACATATCAAGCTTTACTTTGAGTGCTGACAAATATCCTTTCACTGGAAGTGGGATTGCTTTTGACTCCAATAACGGTGTCTTGTTCTGAGGTTGCGTAATTGGTCCATGTGAGGTTCGGCTGTATTTTGGTTTTTGATTTAGTATAAATCATAATGCTATTATTTTTCTTCTGAATGGAAGAGACATCTAACCACATTCAGCTAACAAATTATTAACTGTAGTGCTTTTTAATGCACCTAGTGCCAACCTCAAGCACTTATTTGGATGGTATTGATTTTATTGAGATAGGTTTTCCCCGCTTGGTCATACATAAACGAGCAGTAATCGAACATGTATCTTGTAAGACACACCATACGAACACACCACGAGGGGTCACAGCCTAAATACTATCGTACCGTGGGTGTCGACAAGGAGGATAGAGGCAACTTGTTAATTCTGGACTTGAAGGTTTGGAGGTTTGGAGGAGAAGGAAAAACATGTGCCTGCAAGGAATTCCACAACTTGAAAGTCCTCGGGACAAAAGAGCGGACATAACAAGATGTTCTATGTCTGGTGATCTGGACAGTAAAAGGTTCCTCTGGGCAGTTCCCGTGTAGATATTTATAAAAGAGAGAGAGGTCACCAACGGCAAGACGGTGGGCAAGGGATGGCAGTCTTTGGGTAAGGGTAGAGTCACTGATAAGACGTATAGCTATCTTCTGTATGGAGTCCAGGATAGCGAGTGTAGAAGCGGCAGCGGCACCCCATATGTTGCCTTATTTGTGAAGCATATAAAGTATAGAATTTAGCTGGTGAAAAGTATTTGCGATCCCTTAGCAGCCGCTTCTGCAATTGATGTGACATGTTGGTGCCAATTGAGATTTCGATCCACAGAAATGCCAAGAAGTGAAAAGGACTCATTACTTTGAATAACTTGGTTGTCCATGGTGATGGGTCTAGGGCTGGTGTATCTCTTATGAGATAGAAAATAAGACTGAGATTTTGTGGAGTTGAATTGTATAATATTTCTACTTCCTCAGTCTAATATTTCTTGGAGATCCACAGAGACAGAACCCTCCATGAGTCTGCGAACCTCATCTTATTGAGTTAAAGAGACAGGCTTAGAATATTGTATATTTGAGTGGAGAGTGCTGCCAGCCGCGTAACTTTGAACTAGGTTGGATGTGCTAGAGAGGAGGTCATTGATGTGGAGAAGAAACACAGTAGGGGCTAAAGCTGAACCTTTAGGGACTCCTGCATTAATTGGATACAGTTTAGAGGAGCGGCCATCCACGACAACACAAATGCTCCGATTGGAGAAGAAAATTTGCTGTCCAGGTACAGAGTTTTGGTGGTAGGCCATATGCCGAAAGTTTATTAAGCAGCGCTGCGTGTCAGACCTTGTCGAATGCTTTGGATATGTCTAGAGCGACAATCTGGTATTCACCGTGGAGTTTCATAGACTTGCTCCAAGAATGTCAAAGAAAAGGAGGTCGACAGTTAATCTGCGCTGACGGATTCCATACTGCCTGTCGCCGATTAGACTGTGTTTTTCATGAAATTTTGGTAATTCGGTGTTTATATACTTTTCCATCACTTTAGAGACGACTGAAAGGAGACAAATAGGCCTGTAGTTGCTAGGAAGTGCTTTGGATCCATTCTTGGGGACGCGTTGTACTCTAGCAGTTTTTCAGTTACTAGGAAATATACCTCTATCGTGAGATGTCTGAAACAGGCGATTCAGGACAGGAGAAAGTTCTGGTGCGCATTTGTTGGGATCTCGTCAATGCCAGAGACTTTGCTGGTATTAAGAAAAGAGAGCATCTTTCGTACCTTTTTAGTTTTGAAAATGATATCCGTCATTTTATGCGCAACATTGGGGACTGTTGGTGGTTGAACATTTGGAGGTGGGTTGAGAGTAGAATTTCCGGCGAACAACGAGGCAAAATGTTCAGCCTTTCCCAGAGCGGTAGAAACAATTTGATTTCATTTACTCTCATTTGAGAACTTTGAGGTGGCGAACATTCTGTCATAATAATATCGGCATTTTTATGACATTCATATTGAATATCTTTATTGGCTGAAGAAGACGAGCTCGATATTTCTTCAAAATTAGACACTTTCAACTAACGCTTACTACCTTCTTCTATTTCCTGCACCTGATATTTTCCCTTCTGTTTTCTTTCTTAGTTTTGCGTTCCTTTCGCTTCTCAGTATTCTACAAGTCTTAAGGTCAACTTTGCCTATTGCCATTTTTCTTGTAGTCCTCTGATCGAGTAAAAAATCTCGTTCAGCTAAGGGAACGTTAATTTCGCAGGTACGACTTGACAAATCTTTACATTTACATAAGGCAATATCGAAGAGCTTTTTCTCAGCTAAATCTCTAAATATAACAACTTTGCTTTTCAGACTAATATTACCATCTTTTTAAGAGGCTTTTTTATATCGTGATACTTATTGTAATATTCATTTATTATGTGTAGTATCTGCACGTCCGACACAACATAAATTAAAGTTTTTTCCCATAAAGTTTGTAAGTCTTTTATTAACGGCGAACACACTACAGACAAACCAGGTTCTTGCTTATTTATTTCTACAAGTTTTTCTCGAATAAACAAATAATATTTAGTAACGTCCGCATAGGTTGGCAACACATTATTTTTGAAACTTTTTGGTGCACCAAACACAGGACACACTGACTCTAACCGCGTGCGAGTTATTTTTCTAACCACAACACAAAATAACAACTGTACTCTACTAAAACAAACAGTAACTGAAATTAAATAATTCTGCAATCTGCAGTTGGTAGTGGTCGTTTCGTAACGTATAGTAACGACACAATTGCGTCCATCGTAGACCCAAACATTAGATTTACAACGCATGGTATATTGCAAATAACTTAAAAACTCGGGACGCAGCAAGTGCGTTATAGTAGTGAATTTTTATTAAATGCTTCAAATTTAAATAACTCAATTTTCTATAAACTTAGAGAGTTTAATTTCAATACGTAGTAAGGTTTTTCCTAAGGCAAGATATCCACAAAATTTCATTAAAGTAACTTTGTAATTTTCGGAGAAAAAACTTTTTTTCGAAAGAAAATTTAAAATTTGAATAACTCAATTTTCTCTAAACTTAGAAAGTTGAATTTTGGTACGTAGTAAGGTTGAGGCAACATATATAGTAAATTTCATTGAAACAGTTTTGTTACTTTCGGAGAAAACAAATTTTCTCGAAAGAAAACTCAAAATTTTTCCGGAAAACCCCGTCTGATTTTTCTGGATAACGAACTCATCCAAGCCATTAATAAAAGACAGGCACTTGCCAAGTTTCATCGAAATCGGTTAATTATTTTTTGAGTTATCATATATATATATATATATATATATATATATATATATATATATATATATATATATATATATATATATATATATATATATATATATATATATATATATATATATATATATATATATATATAAACATATAAAAATTAAACCTATTCACAAATGAACTTTAATAAGATATTATGCTGTGACAATACCTCTCTCAAGCACCCTAAAATATAATCAAAATGTGCACAGTTATATATGTTTTATTTCTTTTTCCCTTGTCTTAATACACTACATATTTTATGACAATCGATTTAATTTACTTATTTGATTTCATAAATAGTCGGTTAATAGTGACTTGGAATGAAGTAGACACCACATCTTCAAACATATTAAGAGAATATGAGTAAATCAACAGCAACTGGCAATGAATTCGGTCAGTCGCCCAGCCACGTGGTTAAAAAAAAACTGTTTGTATGAGTGGTTACAACTCTAGCTCTAAATAAATAAAAGGACTGTAACAGCGGCAGAAGCAGAAGTCAATGGAAGGTTTGTGTACTCGGAAAGAAACTATTGACTATTAATAACAATTGACTAAAAACGCTGCGAGTTGTAAGGCAAAAATAATTATACTACAGAGGTGATAAATGATAATACATTACAATAGGGTTATAGATAATCGTAAATGCTTCCAATGATTAACAATCAGTGAATTCAGTATTATTGACATTTCACTGAAAGTTAAAAATGAATTTCATGAGTCAATGACAATAAGAGAAGCATTGAGTAACCAACAGCAACCACATACTTGAACTATGATTTAAACATAAATGTTTCAAATTTGAATAGCTCAATTTTATGTAACCCGAGAAAGCTGAATTTTGGCACATAGTTAGGTATTTCCCAAAGCAATATGTAGACCAAATTTTATCGAAATTTTCGGGAAAAAAAATTTTTTTTGAAAGAAAACTCAAAAATTTCCCGGAAAACCCCGTCGGATTTTCCTGGACAACGAACTCATCCAAGCCATTAATAAAAGAAAGGCACTTGCCGAGTTTCATCTAAATCGGTTAATTATTTTTTGAGTTATCAGACGGATACATATATATATATATATATATATATATATATATATATATATATATATATATATATATATATATATATATATATATATATATATATATATATATATATATATATATATATATATATATATATATATATATATATATATATATATATATATATATATATATATATATATAAGCATATAAAAATTCAAACTGACCCCGGATATGGGTTCTAGAGGTCCTAATTCGCGCTCATTTGAAAGAATTTTTGCAAAGTCTCACCATCGATACCTCTCTATTAGCGAATTTTTTTAATAAAAATTCACTAAAAACGTTTAAATTTCAGTCGTTTTGGCAGCCATAGATGACATCAAATCAAATCCAGATTTTTCACAGTAATTTACATGCAGAAAAGGCAACTTTTTCGCATATAGGCATTTTGAATTTGAAAAAAATAAATTGTTTCGCTCCACCCTAGCATGCCTAGGTCTGTGCTATTATTAAATACTGCTTCATTATAGATTCAAGTTTTTAATTTGCTCAGTCTATGTTGCTACGACATAAAAGTGATTATTTCGTGTGTACTCGATGACATATATTTCAAGGTAATTATTTTTTACCACGACAGTTTTCCATAAATCAACAATTTTTAATTACCGTTTCCACATCTGCGGACACGCATGCACAACATTACGTAACAAAATTGATTATTCCTAAAATTCTTATCAGGCTGTGTTTTATTTTTCCATGAGACAAAGTTTATGAATAATAGATGCATCCTTTTAGGGGAGAGTTTTTGTTATCGATATCCACGTGAGGGGTGAAGACTCAAACTCACCCTCTGGCATGCACTCTGTCTATGTATTCTTGATATCCATTTCCTTAAGTAATGCTGCTTATGTCGTTTTCCACTTTACATCAATTTATATATAATTCGATTTACGGATCTGAAATTGATTTCTATCTTACTTTATGCCAATTTAAGAATATGAAAGATCATCGTAAATAAAAAAAATGTATCACAGGGAAGACCTACACCTTCCGCAAAAGTTTACTTACTTAAGCGTTGTCTATTTTATTTAGTTTTAATGTAAATCCATGAACATAACAGACCATAAATTAACGGTAAAGTCTACTAAGCCACTGAAATCACTTTTAACAACACTGATGGCCATATTAAGAAAAATGTGTGTTTTTTAGGAGTGTTTTTAGATAAAAAATTGCTCTAAAGGGATCATAGGTAGGTGGTAGTGGACTTTTCCTTTACGTGATAGTAAAGTAGTTTTACACGCCCGAGGAGGTACCACCACTTACATCAAGGGGCAGGTAAAGAAATGATCTGACACCAAACGTTTCTTTATTAAATACTTTTAACTATTTTTCTTGTCACTTAATTCATCTCAAACCCGACCATCTGATCTCTGAATATCCTTCCTCCGAGGTCACTATTCTTGGTGACTTCAATGTTCATAATAAGGGATGGCTAGGATCTTCAAAAACCGATCCACAAGAAAGAGCAGCGGAGGCCTTTGCAGTCAGCAATTCCTTAGCTAATATGGTTCAGCAACCTACTTACTTTCCTCGCATCCCAACACACAGATCAAATCACTTGTATCTCCTTCTTACTACAAAACCTTAATACTGTAAGACATCAGTCACCGCCCCCATTGGTCGCTCAGACCACAACATGGTCATTGCTTCCTGCACACTGCAACCCAAGGTCACACAGTCATCACACCTACGTATCGTTTAATAACCACATCAAAAACAAAGTCCTCTCAACCTCCAACGGCATCAAACCCTTCTGGAATCTTGCTAAATCTATTAGGAATAATTTCCCACCTCTTGTTCAACCACCAACAGTCCCCAATGTAGCGCATAACATAACGGATATCATTTTCAAAACTAAAAAAAGGTGCGAAACATGCTCTTTTCTCTTAATACCAGGAAATCTTCTGGACTTGACGAGATTTCAGCAAGTGTTCTCAAAAAATACGCACCGGAACTTGCTCCTGTCTTAACTCGTCTGCCTCAGACATCTTACAATAGAGGCATATTCCCTAGTAACTGGAAAATTGCTCGAGTACAACACGTCCCCAGGAAAAGATCCGAAGCACTTCCTAGCAACTACATGCCTATTTTTCTCCTTTCAATGGTCTCTAAAGTGATCGAAAAGTATATAAACAAGTCTATGAAACTACACGGTGAATCCCAGATTGTCGCTCTAGACATATTTAAAGCATTCGACAAGGTCTGGCACGCAGCGCTGCTTAATAAAATTTCGGCCTAGGGCCTACCACCAAAACTCTGTACCTGGACAGCAAATTTCCTCTCCAACCGGAGCATTTCTGTTGTCGTGGATGGCCATTCCTCTAGACTGTATCCAATTAATGCAGGAGTCCCTCAAAGTTCAGCTTTAGCCCCTACTTTGCTTCTTATCCACATCAATGACCCCCACTCTAGCACATCCAACCCAGTTCACAGTTACGCGGATGACAGCATCCTCTACTCAAATACACAATATTCTAAGCCTGTCTCTTTAGCCCAATTAGATGAGGATCGCAGACTTATGGAGGGTTCCGTCTTTGTGGATCTCTAAAAAATATTAGACTGGGGAAGTGAAAATCTTGTACAATTCACCTCAACCAAATCTCAGTCTTGCTTTCTATCTCATAAGAGATACACCAGCCCAGACCCATCACAATGAACAACCAAGTTGTTCAAAGTAATGAGTCCTTTTCACTTGTGGGCATTTTTGTGGATCGAAATCTTAATTGGCACCAACATGTCACATCAAATGCAGAAGGGGCTGCTAAGAAATAAGGTTTCATCTTCCGGGCTCGCAAATATTTTTCACCAGCTAGTCTTTATACCTTATATTATTTACAAATAAGGCCAAACCTCGAATACTGCTCCCACATCTGGGGTGCCGCTGCCGCTTCTACACTCGCTATCCTTGACTTCATTCAGAATAGAGCTATACGTCTCATCGGTGATCCTACCATCACCCAAAATCTGCAATTCCTTGCCCACCGACGTGCCGTTGGTGACCTCTCTCTCTCTTTTATAGATATCTGCACGGACACTGTCCAGAGGAGATTTCTTCCATTGCTCCTCCACCTGCTACCCCCAACAGATCTATTAGGGGAACAGAGCGAATGCACCCTTTTACTGTCCAGGTCACCAGACATAGCACACCTTGTTATGGCCGCTCTTTTGTCCCGAGGACCTTTAAGTTGTGGAATTCCTTGCCGGCACATATTTTTTCTTCTCCTCCAAACCTCCAAACCTGTGTGGCTGTGAGCCTTCCTGGTGTGTTGTTGAAATAAATTTAAAAAAATTCTGGAGGAAATGCCAGGGTTAAGGCAGGAAAAACAGTTCATCACTGTATCAACTGAGAAGTCTGAACTGTTTCTTGAATTGGATAGTAACGACTTTCGAATAGCCACATGAATTTTTACGGGGCACTCCCCAGTAATGTATCACCTTATGAAGATCGGTAAGGTGGGCACTGAAAATTGCCTGGACTGCACTGAAGCAGCAGAAACAACAGAACACTTGCCATGCGATTGTACGGCTTAGTTCTGTAAAACGCTCAAATGCCTTAGAAGGGTGACTTTAGCGCCACAATAAATAAGTAAAATAGCCCCCAGAAAGATAGACCATACGAAAAGTCTGAATATTTAGGGCGACTATTAGAAAAGGAGATTTATGCACAAAACCCCATCAGGGTCGCAGCGCTTAGGCATCAAAGGCCTATACGATTCATTTAACAATATACAAACAATCTACAATGTAGCCCAATAAAGAGATATTTTGGCTCTATACATTTATTTACAATTCCTGTAAGATATAAAGCTATTTACACTGTAAACAATATAAACGCGTCGGTTTCCGGTAGAACTAAACCCTGGATGGCTATATAGTACTTTCTACATCATTCCAATCAAAAATATAAACACTGCCTTGTTTTCGATTTATTATTTCGGTAGAACGGAACCCTGGATTGGTTTCTGCAGCTATTTACATATGTAAGATTATGAGATCTGAAGTAAACCAGGGTTGTTACCCACAGTGGTTCTGATCTCATCAAGATTATTAAGCAAAAGAAACAGATTTTTAGGGAATAACGTAGAGGTCTTGGTTCTGCCTCTCGTCGTGATTTTAAATATCTAAGATGCAGTAAAGTGTAAAATAGGGCAAGCTTACAACTGCAGTTGTTAGAGCATCTCCATCTAAATGACCATTCAGCCATACCTGGTAATAACAAAGATAAAATTTATAAACGAGGATCTTTTGTGAAAGCAATGAATGACCAATTTGGCATGCTAGATAATGGACCAGAACACCTTCAATCGATGAAAGCATGATAATTTTTAAAGAGAGGTCGTCTTTGAAAGAATATAACCCTAAAAACCCATCAAAGGGGGTTACAAGCTGTGGTGTATAGCCGACCGGAATGGATATATAAAAATGTTTCAAGTATACCAGGGAAAATTGTATCTGAAGAAAAGTTCAAAGGATTAGGATTAGATCAGAGAGTAGTTTTGATCTTGTCTGATAATAAGTGGGGACACAATAGAATAGTGTACTTTGAATGCTATTTTATGTCGGTACATCTGCTTGAAAAACTAAAAACTGAGCTAGAACCAGCTTGTGGAACAACCCCTGGAAGCAGATTATGTCTACCATCAAATATGGCACAAGACAAGGTGATGTGGACTACAAGGCATCAAGTATAAATATGTCATTCTCTAAGTGGAATCACAACCGAATTGTGCATTTCTTCTCTAATTTCTGTGACACATAAATCAGTAATGTTAAACGTCTTCAAAAAGACGGTACTGCTAAAAATGTAGATTGTCCCCAGATTGTCAACGATCTTATGGCATAGATAGGCGGTCAAAAAAATAGAAGCATCGCTTATTTTTGTGAATAGTCGATATTACCTTCGTATATATATATATATATATATATATATATATATATATATATATATATATATATATATATATATATATATATATATATATATATATATATATATATATATATATATATATATATATATATATATATATATATATATATATATATATATATATATATAGGGTGGCGCATTGAAAACGAAACAGACCGATTTTCATCCAGAGAAATTTTTTTTTAAGAAACGCTGAAACACGTCAATTTTAATATTGAGGAGGACATGTTTTGACATAAAACTCAACTTTGTCACATCAACCCCTTGAGGGGGTGATAACAACTCTTATATTTTAAATAGGGAACATGGGTCGAGTGTTACATCATTTGAAACATCTTTCTTTTTTGAATTCATCACACTAATTTTTTTGGAAGTTTTATCAACTCGTCCAAAAATTATTCACAGTTGAAGATGCAAAAACGCACTTCACTCATTCCGATAAGAAATGTGCTGATAGTCAATGCTTTGTTGGTTTGTAAACAAAAAATTGACTATCAGAACATTTCTGATCGGAATGAGAGAAATGAGGTTTATTATTTCAGTTTATCGGTCGGTTTGATACTTGATAGTACTACCGAAAAATAATTTCACAATGGTGTATTCTGTAGAAGAAAGAGTTGAAATAATTACTCTTTTTTTTCAAAAACGATGACTGTGCCAACCGTACCGCAAATTTGTTTAATGAACGACATCCGAACAGACATGTTAACAGAAAATACATTTTGGAGTTAGTTGCAAAGTTTCGACAAAGTGGTTCAGTATCCAACAAAAAACAGGATCCTGAACGTGAATTTCCGGTTAGAAATAAGACTACTGAGATTGAAGTTTTAGGACAAATTGCTGCAGACCGAACTTTGAGCACGAGAAAATTGACCACTGTTTAAAACATCAAAAGAAGAACTATTCAGCGAATATTGAAGCATCATAAATTTCACCCGTATAAAATTCATCTTGTACAATAACAGAATGAAGATGATTTTGATCGGCGGCTGGAGTTTTGTGAAGTTGTGACTGCACGAATAGCTGATAACGAGAACTTTCTGTTCAGTATCTGTTTTTTAGACGAGTGTACATTTTTATTAAACTCTACAATCAATCGTCATAATTGTCGTTATTGGGCAGATAATATTCCAAGAAATTTTCACGAAGTCCACACTCAATCTCCACAGAAATTGAATGTCTGGACTGGCATTTTTGGAGACCGTGTAATCGCACCAATTTTTCTTGATGGCAATTTCAGTGGCGAAACGTATTTGGAGTTACTATAAGATATCGTTTACCCTCTAGTAATTGACATTGTTGAAAATGATGATCGCTGTCAGGAAAATCAATGAGTGTTTCAACAATATGGAGCTCCTCCGCATCTTTCACAGCGTGTTAGAGAGTTTTTGAATAGAGAGTTTCCAGGACAATGGATTGGGCGTAGAGGTGCAATTGAGAGGCCCCCTAGATCGACGCATTGTTGAAGAATGCCGTCTAATAACCCCACAAATGCTCCAGAATGTCAGAGCTCGTTTTGAACAAAATTTGTACCTTTGTATGAAAGCTGGTGGTCAACAATTTGAACACTTACTTAACTGAATAAACATTTTTCAACGTTTGGTTTTGTTTTCTATTTTTTTTAACGAAACATTGACTAATTAGTGCATTTCTTATCACAATGAATGAAATACGTTCTTGCAACTCCAACTGTGAATAATTTTTAAACGAGTTGATAAAACTTCCAAAAAAATTATTGTTCTGAGTTCAGAAAATAAAGAGCTTTCAAACGATGTAACACTCGACCCATGTTCCCTATTTAAAATATAAGGGTTGTTATCACCACCCTTAAAGGATTGATGCGTGAAAGTTGAGTTTTATGTCAAAACATGTCCCCCTCAATATTAAAATTGACATGTTTCAGCGTTTAAAAAAAATATATTTTTTCTGGACGCAAATCGGTCTGTTTCCTTTTCAATGGGCCATATATGCTTTATAAAAAAATCAAAAAATCATCCCGATGACGACATCATGTTGCTTGACTTCAGGAGGGGAGTTTCTTAAGGTCTGATGAATTACAGCAATTATTATGCGTTAAAAAAGAGCATCGGTCTATTTATTCATCTTTAAGTAAATGCAATAGTCCTTAAAATACTTCCCGTAGTAGTCTCCGAAATATACCAACAACTTCTAAAAACAATGCACCAACACGAAGGAAATAAACCACAGCATCTCTAATGATGTTAGGTTGGACATTCGGGAAGCCGATTGTCCAGTTTTTACCGAAAAAAGAGAGATATGCGAACAATGCTAGTCATTTGCAGTTGAATCAAGGCCCCGCTCACAATGTTCAAACTGTAAAGTATTTTTGTGCGTCAACAAAAATAAAAGTTGTCTTAACAAATATCATGATATTGTTCAATAAACTCAATAAAGTTGTACACTAATTGTAATATCTTTCTTTGTGTTTCAAAAAACCGACTTCACAAAAAAACATTCTGAAACAAAAAATGTACTAGAAAGTAAAAAAAAATAATTGCGTATTCTTCTGTCTACAACTTACAATCAACTTATTTTTTCCACTCAATGTACGATCAATGCATTTACCACGCAAGAATGTAGGTACCCACTTAAACTTAACCTCTAACTCCACACATACCTATGACTAACAGACAATTACCAAAATATTTATTTAGAGTTCACCCAAGCAGAAAGTTTTAAATATATGTGTAGACTGCTTAAAAGACAATCAAATTATTAGGATCATATAATGTAAATTTATTGTTATTTTTGGAGTCGGTGTCAGTCAAGGAAATACGACAATATACCTTACATTAATAATACGAAAATACCTTATGAAATCTATTTTACAAATGAATTTTTATACAATATGCTGTGACAATATCCTGGGACCTTGAAACGACAATATACCAATACCTAATTAAACCTTTTTACAAATGAATTTGCGTACGCGTTTGCCTCGCTCACTCGGCTATACCCCTCCAACCATTCTTCCGGGCGCGTGCGCGCAATCGACCCGCTCGCGCTGCGTGCTGCGTCTATTTGTGTAAAGTGTGTATGCCAATTGTTATATAGTAAGACATTTCAGGTTAAGTAGTTACAAACCCATCTTGGCTGACACCGACTCCAAAAATAACAATTATTTTACATTATATGATCCTAATAATTTGATTGCCTTTTAAGCAGTCTACATATATATTTAAAACTTTCTGCTTAGGTGAACTCTAAATAAATATTTTGATAATTGTCTGTTAGTCATAGGTATGTGTGGAGTTAGAGGTTAAGTTTAAGTGGGTACCAACATTCTTGCGTTTTAAATGGATTGATCGTACATTGAGTGGAAAAAATAAGTTGATTGTAAGTTGTAGACAGAAGAATACGCAATTATTTTTTACTTTTTAGTGCATTTTCTGTTTTAGAATGTTTTTTTGTGAAGTCGGTTTTCCATTTTGTTAAAATTTTTGTTTATTTCTTTATTTTTAGTGAATCTGAAGCTTTATATCTGATTTAATTAGAGGGAAGCGCAACGGTGTGATCCACAATCATCATCAATGTAGTAGAAGTCAATTATATACGCAATATTAAGGATAACTCAAAAACTACTGGTTGGATCCTGATCACATTTATATGAGATCACACGAGAAGCACCAGCTTTCAAATAAAAAAAGAATCATCAAAATAGGTTCACCTAGAAAAAAGTTCTGAGGTAACACACCAGAACATCATCAATGTAGTCGAAGTGAATTAAATACGCATTATTAAGGATAACTCAAAAACTACTGGTTGGATCCTGATCACATTCATATGGAACCACATAAGAAGCACCAGCTTTCAAATAAAAAAGAATCCACAAAATCGGTTTACCTAGAAAAAAGTTCTGAGGTAACACACATAAAAAAACATACAGGCGAATTGAGAACCTCCTCCTTTTTTGAAGTCGGTTAAAAAAGGTTTGTCTGGGACACAAGGGTTAAGCGTCTTTTAACAAAATCACGATAAGTGACCTAAAACACGACCGATGTCTTTTCAAGTGGCCACTCTGTATATATTTGCGTACATAAGAAATAATACTGACAGTTTTTGCAGTCTGTTCGGAGTAACTGATACTTACAAATAGCAATTTATTCGGTCTTTTAGTAAATTTTTCTTTAAAAAAATTCACTAATGAGGAGATCCCGACTTTTGAATTTTGAAAAAATTTCTTAAAATGAGCGCTAAGTAGGCCCCCTAGAACACATATCCGGGGTAAGTTTCGATTTTTATATGTTTATATATACATATATATATATATATATATATATATATATATATATATATATATATATATATATATATATATATATATATATATATATATATATATATATATATATATATCACACTGATAACTCAAAAAATAATAGGCCGATTTTGACAAAATTTTGTGAATACCTTCCTTTTGTAAGTGGCTTAGACAAGTTCGTTACCCAGGAAAATCGGCCGAGCTTTTCCGGGAAATTTTGTGTTTTCTTTAGAAAAAAATTCGTATCTCCGGAAATAACAAAGTAAGGGCAACCAAATTTGGTACGTCGTTGTATGTTGCTATAGGTAAATTACCTACCAAAATTTAACGCTGTAGCTCAAAAGGCAAAAAGTTATGGGCATTTAAAAAAAAAATTTTGGGGTTCACCTCAAAACGTCAAAGTGACAATTTAAAACGTCAAAATTCGCAACATTTAGGCAAAGAACTTGAATCCAATACGGACTATGGAAAGAAAATGTATCAAGAAAAATGTTTTACAAACCCTGAAGTCTTAGTTTCAACCGTCATTGTCCTTCATTTTACTGAAATGTTTCCAGAAAATTCATTTCAAATAGACCCTTCTCTGATGCTTGGCAGTAGTCTTAGCTATAGAGTTTATCGTTTAATGGTATATAACTTTTGTCGAATTTTCGTAAAAAATCAATAAAGGTCATTATATCCGTTATTCTACAAGATATAAAAAAAATTGTATACATTAATTATAGGGTGTCTTGAGCTACATCTTAAAAAAATATTTCTACAATCACAGGTGGCCCATAAGTCGTTGGTGATACAATTAATTTTTTTTAGTCGAAAACGCCTTATGTTCTTGCATTTTCCATCGAAATATAAGGCACGTTTGTAAGTAAAGAAATTATGGACGCAGCAAGTACGTTATGGTAGTGAATTTTGATTAAAGGCTTCATATTTGAAAAGCTCAATTTGCTATTAATCTATAAGGTTGAACAAGAAACGGATTTTTTCGGTTACATTTTAAGTTTACTTTCGGCAATTTCTGTAGGTTTTCAAACAATAAAGTTATTTTGATGAAACATGGCACATTGTTTTTACTATATATGTTATACTGGTAATCAAATTTGATGCCTGATTTCTGAAAAAAAATCACATATTTGCTATTAACAACATTTTTATGAAAATTCACTATCATAACGCCTTTGCTGCGTCCAGAGATTTTTTTAATGTTAGTTTTATCCATATAAGTATAACAACGCCACACGAAGTTAAAATATGCACACATTATATGGGTGTCTTATCGGAGTATATCCAAGTGTCGGGGGTGTGACACCGTGACCTCATAAATCCACTTAATTAAGACAGGTATTGGAAGGTGGGGTGTGTTGAGTGTCCGCTGACACCAGGGACCCGAGCTTATATATGACCGCGATGAAGGTATTACCACCCGAACGACTTCTACTCCTGCCGTGTCATATAAAAATATCATTACATCATTCTTCTGTCGTGTAATGGCATAATTCTTCTCTCACTAATTGAATATAGCATTCTTGTTTTACAGCCGCTTGGAACGATCTAATCAATAAAAGTCTAGAAGCAGCAAGTACGTTAGGGTAGAGAATTTTCATTGAAATTATCTACACCCTTTATATATATATATATATATATATATATATATATATATATATATATATATATATATATATATATATATATATATATATAGATATACAGGCTGTTTCAAAAATGATGGTTTATGTTACGGGTGCACATTCAGCACAAAAAATAAGACTATTTTTTTCATATAAATATGGGTCCGCAAATGCTTAGTTTTTTAAATAAAGCGTGTTAAAGTTATTTGTTTTTGTCAGCTTTTCACGAATACGTCCGAGTCAAATTAAAATTTTGACGTGAAAATTGGCATGTGGAGGTTTTCGGGGGCAAGAAATTTAAATGTTATTGTTAATAACACTGCTGGCAGAGGGCGCTACCTGTGAGACATGGCTTCCATTCAATTGGCTATAATTTTTTGACACCCAGTAATATCGACCTACCGTATAGCTGCAGCCCTTATCAATTGTAGGCAAAAAATGTATATTTGATCCAAATCTCTCAGACACACTATTTTCGATATATTTCAATGTTTGTATGTCGATGTCGCTCAAAAATTAATTTTTCTCAAGCAATTAATTGTATTGTCTGCAAACTTCAACAACAAATAAAACAACAAATAAAAAAGTTTATAACATTTTATGATAGCTGGCTACAATAAATGTTCAAAATGGCCACCCTCCACTTCAATACACTTTCATATTATGCGAGGCATACAACGTCGTACTCTGTGAAATATTTCTGGTGTATTTCTAATTATTTTTTTTTTGTTTTTTTTTTATGACAACAACACACCACGAGGGCTTACAGCCTAAATACTATCCTACCGTGGGTGTTGACAAGGAGGAAAGAGGCAGCTTGTTAATTCTGGACTTGAAGGTTTGGAGGTTCGGAGGAGAAGGAAAAACATGTGCCGGCAAGGAATTCCACAACTTGGAAGTCCTCGGGTCAAAAGAGCGGGCATAACAAGATGTTCTATGTCTGGTGACCTGGACATTAAAAGGGTGCATTCGCTCTGTTCCCCTGGTAGATCTGCTGGGGGCAGCAGGTGGAGGAATTATGGAGGAAAGCTCCTCTGAGCAGTGCCCGTGCAGATATCTATAAAAGAGAGAGAGGTCACCAACGGCACGTCGGTGGGCAAGGGATGGAAGCCTTTGGGTGAGGGTAGGGTCACCGATGAGACGTATGGCTCTCTTTTGAATGGAGTCCAGGATAGCGAGTGTAGAAGCGGCAGCTGCACCCCAGATGTGGGAGCAGTATTCGAGGTTTGGCCTTATTTGTGAAGTGTATAAGGTATAGAGCTTAGTTGGTGAAAAGTATTTGCGAGCCCGGAAGAGGAAACCCAATTTCTTAGCAGCCGCTTCTGCAATTGATGTAACATGTTGGTGCCAATTAAGATTTCGATCCACAGAAATGCCAACAAGAGAGAAGGACTCATTACTTTGAATAACTTGGTTGTTCATTGTGATGGGTCTAGGGCTGCTGTATCTCTTGTGAGAAAGAAAGCAAGACTTAGTTTTGGTGGGGTTGAATTGTACAAGATTTCTACTTCCCCAGTCTAATATTTTTTGGAGGTCCACGGAGACAGAACCCTCCATGAGTCTGCGATCCTCATCTAATTGGGCTAAAGAGACAGACTTAGAATATTGTATATTTGAGTGGAGGGTGCTGTCGTCCGCGTAACTGTGAACTGGGTTGGATGTGCTAGAGAGGAGGTCATTGATGTGGAGAAGAAACAAAGTAGGGGCTAAAGCTGAACCTTGAGGAACTCCTGCATTAATTGGATACAGTTTAGAGGAATGGCCATCCACACAAACAGATATGTTTGCATCCAAGTACAATTCTTTGCTGCAGATCATCAACATTTTCAACATTTGCTTCATAAACAATACAGTTGAGATGCCCCCATAAATAAAAAGCCTGGACGCAGCAAGTGCGTTATGATAGTGAATTTTCATTAAAAAAAATTAAATAGCAAATATGTGTTTTTTTTTAAGAAAATAGACATCAAGTTTGGTTACCAGTATAACATATATAGAAAAAATAATGTACCATATTTCATCAAAATTGCTTTAATGTTTGAAAATGTAAAAAAAAAAATTCGAAAATAAACTTTAAATGTTCCTGAAAAACTAGCTTCCTGGCCACGAACCTTATAGGTTAATAGTAAATTGAGCTATTCAAATTTGAGGCATTCAATAAAAATTCGCTACCATAACGCACTTGCTGAGTCACGAATTTATATTCTTACAAACATGCCATATAATTTCGTGGTATAAATTCCATACATTTAAGGCTGGCTCAGAACTGGCACTGATAGGGGGAATCCGTCTGTCTAATTATAAGAAAACATTGTTATTATTATTTCAACTGAGCAGATTTTCCTGGCTAACGAAATTATCCAAGCCACTTTCAAAAGAAAGGTACTTACCAAATTTGATCAAAATCAGCCCATTATTTTTTGAGTTATCGGTGTGATACACACACACACACACACACACACACACACACACACACACACATATATATATATATATATATATATATATATATATATATATATATATATATATATATATATATATATATATATATATATATATATATATATATATATATATATTGAAACCGACCCCGGATATGTGTTCTCGGGGGCCTAATTAGTGCTAATTTGAAGGAATTTTTTCAACATTCAAAAGTCGAGATTTCCTCATTAGTGATTTTTTTTTAATTTACTAAAAGTCCAAAGGATTTAAACCAGGGGTCGAGCCGGCCATGTATGAGGTCCACCGATTCCGATCCATCTGCGTGCAAAAGTATTGCTTAGGTAATTTCTGACATTTAGGGCGAAATGTGATGTGGGGGCTCCGTCATGCATAAACCACAGTTTATGTCTTATGTCAAGAGGTATATTTTCTAATAACCCATTTAGTTGGTTTTGCAGGAATTCAAGAAGTTTTAGCATTAAGTCTGTGAGGTAAAACAATTTGTCCTATCAAATTACACCCTACAATTCCAGCCTATACATTTAAGGAAAATTGCTGTTGATGATGCCTTTCAAAAACTGGGTGGGGATCTTCGTCAGCCCAAATATGGCTGTTACGAAAATTGACGATCCCATCGCGCCTAAATCCAGACTCGTCAATGAACAATACACAATTCAACAAGTTCTCTACATTATTATGTTGAAGAAACAATTGACAAAATTGTAGGCGAGGTAAATCTCTTTCAGGCGATAGTGCCTGCACACGTTGGATGTGATATGGACGCAATTGTTCCTTGTGAAGAACTCGCCATATCGTTTCCATTGGATGCTCCCAGATGATTGGCCATTTCCCTAGTACTTATTTTTGGATGTTGTTCAATTTCATCCAGAACAGCCTCTTTAAAATCAGGATTTCGTGCACTTCGTAGTCTGCCTCGCTCAGCAGTAACTTTATTAAGGGTGCCTGGTAAAATATATATATATATTCGAAAGAGACAGATAATGTAAGGATGTACCTGTTTCTCGCAGACGGATGACAATCCGTTGAAATATCCTTCTGTCTGGAATTCTCCGATTTGGGAAGGCTTCTTCATACTGTCGTTTCACCTCACAACAGTTACCAAAATTCCGTGAATACATAACATTCATGTCTGTTAGTTCATTGTTGGTAAATACTTCCATATTTAGTTAGAAAAATTACGGACAATACAATTAATTACTTAAAAATAGTGAGTTGTCTCAAACGTAAAAGTCAAATGTAGTATATGTCATGACGAAAACGCAAAAGTCAAGTCCCGTAACGATGTAACGATTTAAATGGTTTGTTCAAAGTTGGTTATCAACCTTTTTATTTTATCTTCATTATTGTGTCTTGTCAGTTCTTTTTTCTGATAAAATTTTAATTTTTAACTAGAGAATAAGAAAATTAAGTTTGTACATACTGATAGCAATTAAAAGCTGAAAAACGTATTCCTATGATTTGTCGCAGAATTAATTTTTGAGCGTCATCGTCATACAAAAATTGAAATATCTCGAAAATTATGTGTCTGGGAGTTTTGGATCAAATATAAATTTTTTGTTTACAATTGATAAGGGCTGCAATGTAGCTTTGCGGTTGGTCGATATTACTGGGTGTCAAAAAAGTATAGCCAATTGAACGCAAGCCAGTATCACACGTGGCGCCTTCTGCCAGCAGTGTTATTAACAATAACATATTTGAATTTCTTGCCCTAGAAAACCCTCACATGGCAATTTTCACGTCAAAATTTTAATTTGACTCAGACTTATTCGTGAAAAACTGACAAAAACAAATATCTTTAACACGCTGTATTTAAAAAACTAAGTATTTGCGGACCCATACTTATATGAAAAAATAGTCTTTTTTTGTGCTAAATGTGCACCTGTAACATAGACCATCATTTTTGAAACACCCTATATATTTATATATATATATATATATATATATATATATATATATATATATATATATATATATATATATATATGACAGTCTATATTATTTTCAAATGAAGATTTTCATCTTGCTGACATTGTCCTTGATACCATCTGCAGAATTGAAGTCGCTTAGGGTAATCGTCAACATTTACGCCTTGTACGATTGTAGGTTTATATGGATGGTAATGACTTTGTTTTAATACACGGTGTACCGTACTTTTGGAATTTTGGAAACGTCAATTTATTCACCATAAAACCAAACCAATTGCGGTGGGTTTTCGTTTGAAACCTGTAAGACGGCATTATTTCTTTCTTGATTTCTAGACATTGGTAGTTTCTTTGCGTGGAAGCTACCGTCGTCACTATCCTATGAAATATTTTGGTGTTTGGTTGTCGTCATTCTGGGTAGTTGTTTTGATATGAATTTGCAGCTGCCTCAGTATTTCGGTTAAAAGGAATATAACATTCCAACATGTCAAAATATTCTTCATTACTGAACATATTGTTCAATAATATTTACATGAACAGGAAACAAACTATTTATTACAAAATTTTAAGCAACGTGTTAAATACACCTCAAATTGTTCAGATAATTAAGAATGACAGTGTCATTAATTGTCGCGATAGTGTTATATCCATAGCAACCTTTCTTCTGTTGTTTTTCAGTTGACTTACGTTTAAAGATCAAACAATTTTCAAAGGCGTCTTCGTGAATCCTTAATCTGATTTTTATTGAGTTCTGTTAGTAAATTTAGTTATTTTCTAGGTTTGCCTATTTAATTAAATTATAACATTTTTTTAGGATAATATTGTAATGTCAAATATCATTTGTAATAATGGGCCGATTTATTGGTGTGCTCAAAGTTCCTTTTTTTATCGTGAATCATTATTTGTCATTTGTTTTCTGGTATTCGATTTCATAGACTACTATCCTCAAAACAGTTTTTCTCAAAATTGTCAGTGCAATTACAAGATTTCTCAAGCATGTTGTACATCATTGGAAAGCTCTTTTCACAGGCTATCACATGAGCAAAAATACAATATGGCTGCCATATTAAAAAGAAACGTTGATACGTGTAGCTCAAAAACAAATGACAATTCAAAGTTGAAAATAGCACAAAAAGATTACGCTGTAAAAATTGTCAGTCTTAGTCATGTCAGATCAACGCCTACTTAGATATTGAAGGAAAAAGAAATCGACAAATTTTGTTTTTTTCAAAAAAACTCGGAAACGAAAAAAGGCAGGGCAAAATACAAGTCATATTTGGAACGAGCATGAAATTATACACAACATTGCTAATTTAAACGTCTCCCTATCGCTAATAATAACGGAGATATCAATACATTACCATCCAGCTTGGGACGCACTGTATTTCCTTGCTTGCTAAGTATAAGTTGGATCACGGCTATTTAGAAATGTATAATTCTTAACTACCATCCTAATTTAACAGGAAAACTACATCTTCACAAGCTTTTAAACTAAACAATCATCAGAAGGACTATTGATGCTGCATGTACAACGAGACCAACAAACACCGAGAAAGGTCTTTTTAAATATGAAATGCACTTCCATTAATAATTGATTGGATTTATCTGCAAAAATCGTGTATCGAATTTCAAAAGGGGGTCTGCTACCAGCTAACGCGAAATAAGATGGATGAACCGAGTAGTGCCACTCAAGTTAGCTCTCAAATAGCATGTATGCATCACACGACAGCCCCTCATATGTAAATCTCTTTTATTATATAAACATTCTCTTGAATTTTTTACTACAGGCTTTTTCACTTTTGTGTATTCATATATTTATACACAAGAAGGACTGTTTCTAACAGTCGAAGTTGGTGTGAATTGATTTAGTTCGAGTGTCCAGGGATTTTATAGTTTGCATTTCAAATAATACTTCCTGCAACGTTAATCTTGTTTTAGGTGTTTTAAAAAAAGTGTATTAAGTGTTCAAGTGTGTCACAGGAATGCTATATTTTGAAGCTGCAGCTCTCTCAGAGGCAAGACAATTCCACATTATATGTTATATATATATATATATATATATATATATATATATATATATATATATATATATATATATAGGTAAAACATAGGTAAAATCCAGGGTGTAGGGGATGAGTTGGAGGTGATTTGGTGAAAATTGATATTTTTTCGTTAAAACTCGAGTAATATAACGTTTTAGGGTTTATTTATTGGATCACTTTCAATTTGATCAAACCTCTGGTATTCTGTGCATTGGCACCGTATATACTTAGATTGGATCACAATTTTGTACCCATAAATCTGTCACTTTCAAATTTTCGTTGACATCTGTGAAAATATTTTATTAATTTTGTTTTATTTCAACAACACACAACGAGGGTTCACAGCCTAAATACTATCGTACCGTGAATGTCGACAAGCAGGAAAGAAGCACCTTGTTAATCCTGGACTTAAAGGTTTGGAGGTTCTGTGGAGAAGGAAAAACATGTGCCGGCAAGGAAGTCCACAACTTGAAGGTCCTTGGGACAAGAGAGCGGGCATAACAAGATGTTCTATGTCTGGTGACCTGGACAGTAAAAGAGTGAATTCGCTCTGTTTCCCTGGTAGATATGTTGGGGGCAGCAGGTGGATGTACTATGAAAGAAAGCTCTTCTGAGCAGTGCCCGTGCAGATATCTATAAAACAGAGAGAGAGAGGTCACCAACGACACGTCGGTGGGCAAGGGATGGCAACGTTTGGGTGAGGGTAGGGTCACCGATGAGACATAGCTCTCTTCGGAATGGAGTACAGGATAGCGACTGTAGAAGCGGCAGTGGCACCCCAGATGTGGGAGCAGTATTCGAGGTTTGGCCTTATTTGTGAATTGCTGCTGTAATTGATGTGACATGTTGGTGCCAATTGAGGTTTCCATTCACAAAAATGAGAACATGTGAAAAGAACTCATTACTTTGAATAACTTGGTTGTTCATTGTGATGGATCTAGGGCTGGTGTATCTCTTATGAGATAGAAAGCAAGACTGAGATATGGTCTAGTTGAATTGTACAAGATTTATACTTCCACAGTCTAATATTTTCTGGAGATCCACAGAGACAGGACCCTCCATGAGTCTGCGATCATCACCGAATTAGGCTAATGAGACAGGCTTGGAATATTGTATAATTGAGTGGAGGGTGCTACCATCCGCGTAATTGTGAACTTGTTGGATGTGCTAGAGAGGACATCATTGATGTGGAGAAGAAACAAAGTAGGGGCTAAAGCTGAACCTTGAGGGACTCCTGAATTAATTGGATACAGTTTAGAGGAATGGCCATCCACGACAACAAAAATGCTCCGGTTGGAGAGGAAATTTGCTGTCCAGGTACATAATTTTGGTGATAGGCCATAGGCCGGAAGTTTATTAAAAAGCTCTGCGTGACAGACCTGGTCGAATGCTTTGGATATGTCTAGAGCAACAATCTGGGATTCACCGTGTAGTTTCAAAGACTTGTTCCAAAAATGGGTGACAAAGGAAAGGAGGTCGGCAGTTGATCTGCGCTAACGGAATCCATACTGCCTGTCGTGGATTAGACTGTGTTTTTCAAGAAAATTTTGTAATTCGGTGTTTATATACTTTTGCATCACTTTAGAGACGACTGAAAGAAGAGAACTAGGCCTGTAGTTGCTAGGAAGCGCTTTGGATACTTTTTTGGGGACGGGTTGTACTCGAGCAGTTTTCCAGTTACAAGGGAACATATCTCTTTTCTAAAATGCCTGGAACAGACGAGTCAGTACGGGAGCAAGTTCTGGCGCGCATTTTTTGAGAATAATTGTTGGGATCTCGTGAAGGCCAGGGGTTTTTCCGGTATTAAGAGCATCTTTCGTACCTTTTTGGTTTTGGAAATGATATTTGTCATCTTATGCTCGACATTGGGGACTGTTGGTAGTTGAACATTTGGAGGTGTATTTAGAGTATAATTGCCGGCGAACAACGAGGCAAAAAGTTCAGCCTTTCCCAGGGCGGTAGAAACAATTTCATCCCCTGAAACAAGAGGTGGGAACGTGCTCTTGCAGAAATTATTCCCAATAGATTTAGAAAGAGTCCGGAAGTGTTTGCTGCCGTAGGAGCTTGAGACCACTTTGTTTTTAATGAGGTTATTAAACGAGTTTTTGCCTCAGAAAGAATGCGGACATAGCGGTTTCTTATGTCGTTAAATGATTGATGGTTTTCTTGACTGGGATTGTGTAGAAGCGTTTTGTGAGCTTTGACCTTTCCAGGTCTGGCCTTGTCACAGAATTTAGAGAACCAGAGCTTTTGATTGGCTGAAGAGGTTTTCTCTGTACGTGGAATAAATAATTCCATACCAGCTTGGATGATTTCGGTGACGTTTTGTGAGATATCAGAGGGGTCAGGATGAGAGAAGCAGACAGACGCCCATGGAAATGAGGAAAAGTAATCCCGCATTTCGTTTCAGTTCGCGGAGTTGTAGTTCCAAACGATACGTGGGTGTAATGACTGTCTGACCACGGGTTGGATTGCGCAGGAATCGGTGACCATGCTGTGGTCTCGGCGACCAAGGGGAGCGGTGACTAATGTCTTATAGCATTAAGGTTTTGTAGTAAAAAGGAGTTCCAATGGATTTGAGCTGTGTGTAGGTATGCGAGGAAAGTAGGTAGGTTTCTGAACCATATTTGCCAAAGAATTGCTGACTGCGAAGGCCTCCGCTGCTCCTTCTAATGGATCCGTTTTTGAAGATCCTAGCCATTCCTTATTATGGACATTGAAGTCACCAAGAATAGTGACCTCGGGGGAAGGATATTCAGGGATCAGATGGTCGGCTTTTTTCAGAATAGCCAAAGAGCTGGACAATGTTGTTGTCAGAAGATGACGGTAAATACAACAGATGAATTTAGTTGCAGACCTGAGAGAGAGTTTCATCCCAAGGATGTCTTTTCTTCCAGCTTCCAAATTTGGGAGTCTGGTGCACGATAGATTTTTACGGACGTATGCGCACCCACCTCCATACAATCTAACGCAAGTAATGATCTCATACCCCGAGAAATTAAGGTGATTAGTGGCTGTTTTGGCACTGATTTGGGTTGCGGTGGGGAAGAGGCGTTGGGGCCTATTAGCCTCGAGGAAATGGTGGACGGAGTTCAGGTTAGAATTTAGGCCACATATATTCGAGAAGGATATGTTAAATCTTGATGCCGGCGCTTCCTGCACACCCCTCTCCCGGAGATCCGAATGGACGGGTATTTAATCTCCGGAATATTTTGTACAAGGAGGAGGCATCATCATTTTTGTTTATAAGGGACACCGACTCATACACCAGAACCGGAACGTCCGTTGGGAGTTCCCCGGCCCCTTGATGTAAGGGGTGATACCTCATCGGGCGTCAAAAAAATCCTTTACTATCACGTAAAGGAAAAGTCCACTACCACCTACCATAATTACTTAAGTGAAGTTTTCTCGAAGTTGTAAGGAGTTTTTGAAACAATTTATTTTACAGCTACGCGGGGTTGACTTTTGCCCCAAGAATACACGATGTGCGTTACTTAATGTTTAATTAACAAAGCAGTACAATCAACAACGTACATGTATTTATAATCTCGGTACCACGCCAACGTACACAAAGGCCTTGTGGGAGCCGAGACTATGATGTAATGTGTGGGAAGTGTCATCGTTGCATTTTATTTTATAAGATACACATTATCGTGTCACACAATAAAAATGTGAAAATGTAAACAGGTTATCCTATATAATTTCTTCAAATGAGCGCTAATTAGGCCCCACAGAACACATATCCGGGGTCAGTGTCAATTTTTATATGTATATATATATATATATATATATATATATATATATATATATATATATATATATATATATATATATATATATATATATATATATATATATATGTATCACACTGATAACTCAAAAAATGATAGGCCGATTTTGATTAAATTTGGTGAATACCTTCCTTTTGCAAATCGCTTAGATAAGTTCGTTATTTAGGAAAATCGGCCCAGGTTTTCCCGGAAAATGGTGTGTTTTCTTTTGAAAAAAATTAATACCTCCGCAATTAACAAAGTATGGACAACCAAATTTGGTATGCGGGTTTATATCCTTATAGCTAAGTCACCTACCACCTCTCCGTTAGTAATAGTCATAAAAAAGGACCAGAGTGTTAGAATATGTCTGGACGCTAGGTTTCTAAAGTCGAGAATGGCTAACGACCACGTCACGCCGCCTCAACCAGATGATTTACTGGCCAAGTTTGGAAAGGGGCAAATACCACATTGGATTTAACGGCGGGATACTGGCAAGTTCCCATTAAGGAGGAAGACCAAAAGTATACAGGATTCAGTTTCGACAATGTAACGTACTACTTCAAGATTCTACCTTTTGGGTTGTCGACGTCAGTTACCAGTTTTGTAAAGTGTTTAGATAAGGTGATGTGCCAAGTGTTCGAGGGCTTTGTGTTATTATATGTAGATGATCTGTTGGTGTTTTCGGAAAATGAAGAACAGAATTTACATCATTTAAAACAAATCTTAATCAAATTTTGGAAAGTTAATCTAATAGTAAAACTGAGAAAATGTGGGTTTTCCAGACAAGAGATCGAGTTTTTGGGAAATACAATTACTTCAGTTGGTTTCCCATAGCAGCCAACAAACCTTGGGTTAGTCGCAAATTGAGTTATTGAAATTTGAAGCATTTAATGAAAATGAGCTACTAAAACGCACTTACTGCGTCTCGCTTTTTTTTACAAACGTGCATATTTCGATGAAAAAATGCAAAAATGCAACAATATGAGGGTGTTGGGAAAAAATTGTAGGTATCACCAACGACTTATAGCCAGTCTGTGATTGTCGAAATAATTTTATAAGGTGCAGCTCAACTTTTTCTCGTATCTTGTATAATAACAAATATATTCAGCTTTACCACAGAAATGCGTCACCCTGTATATATGTAAACAGATAAAAACTGAAACTAAACCGGGATATGGATAGGGGGCCTAGCTTGCGCGCATTTGAAGAATTTTTTTTTAAATTAAAAAGTCGCGGTCTCCCCATTAACAATATTTTTCTACGAAAATTGACTAAAAATTATAGACCGTTAAACGATAAACATAACTAAAAGAACAGCCAAAGGGTCAGCGAAAAGTGTCTACTTGAAACGAAATTTTTAGAGATATTTGAGTAAAATGAAAGACAATGACTGTTGAAGCTGAAACTTAAGAGTTGGCATAACACTATTCACTTGTCTTTACATAATCCGTATTTGTTTCAGGTTCTTTGCCTAAATGTTGCCAATTTTGACGTTTCAAATTGCCACTTTTACGTTTTAGTGAATTTTCTTTAAAAAATATTAATATTCACTAATGAAGAGATCCCGACCATTGAATTTTTAAAAAATTTCTTCAAATGAGCGCTATATAGGCCCCCCAGAAGACATATCGGGGGTCAGTTTCAATTTTTATATGTTTATATATATATATATATATATATATATATATATATATATATATATATATATATATATATATATATATATATATATATATATATATATATATATATATATATATATATATATATGATGATGTAACACACCGATAACTCAAAAAAGAATGGGCCGATTTTGATTAAATTTGGTGTATAAATTCCTTTTGCAAATGGCTTGGATAAGTTCGTTAGCCAGGGAAATCTGCTCAGGTTTTCCCGGAAAATTTTGTGTTTTCTTTCGAAAAAAAATTATATATCTCCGGAACTAACAAAGTAAGGGCAACCAAATTTGGTACGCGGGTTTATGTTCTTATAGGTAAGTTACCTACCACAATTTAGCTATGTGGGTCGAAATACAAAAAAGTCATAGGCATTTAAAGAAAAATAAATTGGGGTTTTCCTCAAAACGTCAAAGTTGCGATTTAAAACGTGAAAATCGGCAACATTTAGGCAAATAACTTGAATCTAATACGGGCTATGGAAATGAAATATCTCACGAAGGATTTTTTACAAACCCAGAAGTCTTAGTTTCAACCGTCATTATCCTTCATTTTACTAAAATTTTTCCAGAAAATTCATTTCAAATAGACCCTTTCTCTGACGCTTGGCAGTAGCCTTAGCTTTAGAGTTTATCGTTTAATGGTATATAATTTTTGTCGAATTTTCATAAAAAATCAATCAAGCTCAATATATCCGTTATTATACAAGATATGAAAAAAATTTGTATATATTAATTATAGGGTGTCTTGAGCTACATCTTCAAAAAATATTTCTACAATCACAGGGTGGCCCATAAGTCGTTGGTGATACAAATTTTCTTTTTTTTTTAATCAAACACGCCGTATGTTATTGCATTTTCCATCGAAATATAATGCATGTTTGTAAGAAAAGAAATTCTGGATGCAGCAAGTGCGTTATGGTAGCGAATTTTGATCAAATGCTTCATATTTGAATAGCCCAATTTGCTATTAACCTATAAAGTTGACCAAGAAACGAGTTTTTCCGGGAAAGTTTACTTTTTGGAATTTTTGCACATTTTCACACAATAAAGTTATTTTTATGAAACATGGCACATTGTTTTTACTATACAGGTTATACTGGTAACCAAAATTGATGCCTGCTTTTTTAAAAAGAAAACACATATTTGCAATAAAAACATTTTTATGAAAATTCACTACCATAACGCACTTGCTGCGTTCAGACTTTTTTATCTTTTCTTTAATGGCTATAATTTTTTGTCATTAAACTTACAGACCTGAATTTTGGTACATGGTTTACTTTTCAGTGAATTTCGGTACATGGTGTATAGTTCAAACTTCATAATACAAACACGCGTACCAAATTTGGTTGCCCTTACTTTGTTATTTCCGGAGATATAAAATTTTCCGAAGGAAAACACAACATTTTCCGGGAAAACTTGGGCCGATTTTCCAGGCTAACAGACTTGCTCTAGCCACTTGCAAGAGAAAGGTACCTAAAAATTTGATCAAAATCTGCCTATTATTTTAGTGAATTTTCGTAGAAAAAATTCACTAATGAGGAGATCTCGACTTTTGAATTTTGAAAATTTTTTTGCAAATGAGCGCGAACTAGGACCCCTAGAACCCATATCCGGGGTCAGTTTCAATTTTTATATGTTTATATATATATATATATATATAAATTTATATATATATATATATATATATATATATATATATATATATATATATATATATATATATATATATATATATATATATATATATATATATATATATATATATATATATATGTGTGTGTGTATCACACCGATAACTAAAAAATAATGGGCCGATTTTGACAAAATTTGGCATGTACCTTTATTTTGTAAATGGCTTGGATAAGTTCGTTAGTCAGGAAAATCGGACGAGATTTTCCGGGAAAATTTTGAGTTTTCATTCGAAAAAAACTCTTATCTCAAAGACTAATAGGCCGATTTTGATAAAATTTGGCATGTACCTTCCTTTTGTAAATGACTGATAAATTGATAGATTTCTATGTTACAAGAAAAAAAGTTATAATAATATATATATATATATATATATATATATATATATATATATATATATATATATATATATATATATATATATATATATATATATATATATATATATATATATATATATATATATATATATATATATATATATATATATAGCTGATCTTTTAGGGAATAATCCTTGGATGATTGAAAACCTGCTTGAGACAAAAAATCATGGATGTGGCGAGGCGATATCGCTTTTTGACCGTAATGTTGATTGGACGTATACCTAAAATGTTTTATTTGTAAACAAAATGTTCATTCCAACCAAAACTTCTTTTAATAAACAGCATGTCGATAACCTGAAAGAGTCATTAAAAAGTCCTGGACCAACAACAATAAAATGTGTTTTTGTTGTGTTTTTTTTTAACCTTTCTATAGTGGCTTCGAACCCGAGCGCTATATAAGTGAATTTATGTGGATCTCTCGATTCACAAGATAGTTTTTTTAACGGTGTTAAAAGAGATGAGTGTGAAACGAGAAAGGAACTGAATTTTATTACACTTTAGTAGGACAGGCAGAAGTAAAACTGCAGAATTGTTAGCAGAAGCAACTGCTATCGACCTAAGGTCCCAAAGGATTCGCACTCCACCAGCTTCGATATTAGAAAAAGTAAGATGTAAGTCGTTGAATACTACACAAATAATTTATATCGCTAGAATTCGAGCTGAACTTCACTCAATACTGTCAATTTACATCGTATATAAATTGAGTTAGAAGGGTTTCCATATAATAATAATATACAGTAGAAAACCGACAACATTTCAACACGTTTTACACACAATCTAATATTTCGATAGACAAGAATATTTAACAATTTAGCTGTTGACTTTTCCGGGTTGCTTTTATTTCATATTAGAACTCGAAAATGCATTAGACTCTTGCCATTGGCATAAATATACAGGCGTTTCAAAAAACATGTGCCATCCCTCCTTGATAGATTCCACACGTAAAATAAGGCTCTTGGTGAAATTTTTTGAAAAAATTCACTTTATTTCCTTTCTTAATTCCTTAACCTCTTGAAAATGGCTCCTTAACAGGAGCCGAAACATCAAGTTTTAATAAATTGTCGACGCGGTTCGACCCAAGAACCAAGCATATTCTACACTAATGATCACGAAAACCTGTATATATATATATATATATATATATATATATATATATATATATATATATATATATATATATATATATATATATACAGGGTGTGGCGCCAAGACATTTAATTAGCCGTTTATCAATAACTACTCGGATTTGAAATTTGAAAATTTACACACATACGATCGAGTCGAATTCCAGTTCAGTAAAACTAGTTTACTTTACGTCAGACTTCCGCTTTAACCGGAAGTGACGATCAACTTGCTAATTTTAAATACAACATGGCAATTTTCATTATATTTTCGAATACTACATTAAATCTTAGACAAATTATTACTAATACACATTATGTTAAAAATCAACCGTTTTCGAAATTTTTCGATTCTTTTTTAAATTCTCGCGAAAACCAAGGTGAACCTTGCACGCTCTCTCTCCGTGGAAATACAACTGAGAAGACTCAGTTTTTGTACAGATTATCCTCAGATTGGCACCTAAACGACACGTTTCATAGCGTTTCTTTTAAATATACAGGGTGATGAGAATTAGCCGTGCCGTTTGTTAAAATTCAAATCACAATTACTCGCTTATTTCAAATGGAAACCCTATATTTTATGGGCTATTTCGGTTCGCATCCGGTTTCCCTTGCAACTTGTATTAGCATTTTCTATACCTAAATTCCACCGTTTCCCGAATATTTCAATTTTATTGGATTCACTTGATTCAAATTGTCACAATAGATTTAAGGCAGGCTTTGGAACTTGATAATATGCTTGTTGACGTCTACATCTCAAAAAAGCGTCAAGCGAAGCTTATTGTCATAAAAATGGAGATACTATCAGTCAACGCGGTGCAAAAATGGCAAATTTGCAGTACACAAACGACGATTTTTTGGAGCTTCTAATTATTTATGGTGCGTGTCAACGAATTGTGGGCCAAACATGTCGTGCCTTTGCAGAAAAGTACCCGAATAAACCGAAACCCAGTCACGACATGATAAAGAGGTTGCTGCAAAATTGTTCACAACATGGAAGTTTTCGCCCAAAAGTACAGAAGCGTAAGCCACTCGTTGATAACGAGGTAAACGAAGTGAACGTATTGGTATTTTTTGTTGCTGATCCCAAGGCATCTATCAGGGATTGCGAAAAAGAATTACGCTTGTCAGCGAGAACGATTCACAGAATTTTGAAAAAGCATCATTGGAGACCCTTCTCTTACCACCCGATACATGGTTTGCAACCAAACGATCTTCCTAGACGTGTTGAGTTCTGTGAATGGTTCCTATTGAAAACACAAGAAGATGAGAATTTCTGCAAGAGAATTATTTGGTGCGATGAGGCGAAGTTCCCCAATAATGGCATGCGCAATAGCCACAATAGTCACTTCTGGTCAGATGAGTCATTCAATGTTTTTTGTGCAATTAAGAACGATAAGATTTTTGGAATTAAAATATACGATGAAAATCTCACTGGTATGAGTTATAATGCTATTTTGGACGAAGTGATTCTAGTTTCTCTCAACACATTAAGTTTAGAAGAAGCTAGAACAAGCTGGTATCAGCAAGACGGAGCACCGCCCCACAGTTTCCTTTTAGCTCATGATTTTTGCAACAACATTTTAAAGACAGGTGGATTGCCAATAACGGCCCACATAGATGGCCACCACGGTCCCCTGACTTAACACCTCTGGATGCAAGCATCTGGGGCTACATTAAAAAGAAAGTTTCCCACGAACCTGCCACCACAAAAGAAGACATGGTAGGTAGTTTTTTACGTGCCTTCAATTCACTGAATTCGAGACAAATAAGAAAGGCTACGCACCAAAACATTATAAGACGAATAACAAAATGCCTCCATGTCAGTGAGAGTAATTTTGAGCATTTGTTATAAGATCCACAATTTTTTTCTTGTTTTTGTGTTTTAGTCTTCCACTAGCTATTTGTTAAGTTCTGTACTCATTTACAATAAATAACTACCTATATTGTTGAGTTGTATTTTGGTTTTACAAGTTAGTTACCAACACATTGATTTTACAGAACTAAAACAAGGGAAATGCAGCGATTTTGATGCAAATACAAAGTGTTCTCTTTTTTAAGCGAGAAGCCCCAACAAATGTTATGTTCTCATTTGTCAGGAGCGGAACTTGACATGTAGACGTCACAAGCATATCATCAAGTTGCAAAGCCTGCTTTGAATCTATTGTGACAATTTGAAACAAGTGAATCCAATAAAATTGAAATATTCGGAAAACGGTGGAATTTAGTTATAGGGAATTCTAATACACGTTGAAAGGGAAACCGGATGCGAACCGAAATAGCTCATAAAATATAGGGTGTTCCATTTGAAATAAGCGAGTGATTGTGACTTAAATTTTACCAAATGGCACGGCTAATTCTCATCACCCTGTATACTTAAAAGAAACGCTATCAAACGTGTCGCCTAGGTGCCAATCTGAGGGTGATCCTTACAAAAACTGAGTTTTCTCAGTTTTATTTCCACAGAGAGAGAGAGAGCGTGCAACGTTCACCTTGGTTTTCGCGAGAATTTTCAAAAAAATCGCAAAAATTTCGAAAACGGTTGGTTTTTGACATGATGATGTATTAGTAATAATTTATCTCAAATTCAATGTAAAATTCGAAAATGAAATGAAAATTACCATGTTGTGTTTAAAATAAGCAAGTTGATGGTCAGGTCAGGTCAGGTCAGGTCAAGTTTGACATAAAGTTAGCTATTTTCACTGAACTGAAATAAGTCTCGATCGTATGTGTGTAAATTTTCAAATTCAAATCGGAGTACTTATTGAGAAACGGCTAACTAAAGGTCTTGGCGCCACACCCTATGTATATATATATATATATATATATATATATATATATATATATATATATATATATATATATATATATATAATCTATAATATTAAAATTTCTGTTGATGAAAAATTATCAGAATTGAAAATACTTTTTGAAAATTCGCTACCACAACGCAATTTCTGCGTCGCAGAGTCTTGCAGTCCTAATCAAGTCTATTTACGAAGTCAAATTTACCATAAAATATTCATAATGTAGAGTGGACGTAGAAAAATTTTCCTCAATTATTCAAGAATAATTTAATCAAATATTTATCATTGCGGGTTCTTTTTTCCTGACGTCCTCTTATAAGAGTGTCTAAAATCATTTGACATTATAAATATTTGAAGGGATAAATTCACACTTGGTAGACTCTTCCGATGAGGAGAGAGCTAATTACTGAAATGCTGTATGACATCTCTCGCCAGCATTCCGGGAATTTTTCTCGCTCTCTGCCTAATCAAATACGGAAGGCTGAGATGTATAATGTATTCCAAACGAGATTAGCGGCTTCCCTTACATTTTAAAAGCTCTGAATATTAAAAAAAAATGGAGCCTTCAGCCTCAATTTAAGGTGACAAGCAGTCGTGATATTCAAATGGATATATACGAAAACCCTCTCGTTAAAACCAAAGAAACAATTTATTTTGATAATTAGAAAGCCGACTATTCCAAAATAAACAAATTTTTTCTACGAAAATTAGCAAAAAAAACCAAAGACCGTTAAACTATACACTTAACTACAACTATAGCCAAAGCGTCAGAGAAAGGGTTTATTTGAAATGAAATTTCTGGAAATATTTTGGTAATATGAAGGATGCCCTTACTTCGTTATTTCAGAAGATATACATTTTTTCCGAAGAAAACACAACATTTTCCGGGAAAACCTGGGCCGATCTTCCTGGATAACGAACACATCCAAGCCACTTACAAAAGGAAGGTACTCAGAAAATTTGATCAAAATCGGCCTATTATTTTTTGAGTTATCGGTGTGATTCATACATTAACACACACCCATATATATATATATATATATATATATATATATATATATATATATATATATATATATATATATATATATATATATATGTAAATGAATGTATGTATATAATAATATAAAACAGAACAGCAGCTACGAAAAGGGGGAAAAATACCGGGCTATGACCTGTTAAGGGCTACCATCTATCATATGGCGTAGCAACGTACGTTAAACAAGATATAGCAAACGCCGGCCGCTAATAGAGAGGTATCGATGGTAAAACCTTTGTAAAATTTCCTCAAATGATCGCGAATTAGGGCCCCTAGAACCTAAATCCACGGTCAGTTAAAAAGTTTATATGTATGTATATATATATATATATATATATATATATATATATATATATATATATATATATATATATATATATATATATATATATATATATATATATATATATATATATATATATATTGTTTGCTGTACTTTTTGTGATTTTTTATTTGTTTACGCGGACCGCTGTTTAGAACCGTCCTGGTTCATCACCAGCACGCTACTGATGATCGTTTCTGTGTGGTCAATGTCTGAAATTGTACGTGACGTCTGCGTGTTGAGCGTCTATTGGTCGGTTTCCTGTTCTCTGATTGGTTGTGTTTGCGGACTGTGCCGAGTGTGTCGGCTTCCTGTTTTGATTATTGTGGTTTGATACTTTGTCTATTTGTATCGCTTTTATTAAGTTTTGTTCAAATGTTTGTACTTTGATTTGTTCTGTGTTTAATTGTTTCTTATCGTCGGTTTGTTAAATGCAGTATTGTTCTCAAATTTTCATTTTTTGTGCTCTTTAATATGTTTTATTAGTTGTAATTGGTTGATATCTGGTTTTTGGTGTTTTCTGTTGTGAGTGTGTGTAGCTACGTTTGATTTGTATCTAGTTATGTGCATTTTATCTAATGCTGTTATATTTATTTATTTATTAGAACTGCTCCATAGATCTCTACAAGATATCGGAAGTAGTCAAAACACAAAAAACAGCTTATCAACGCTAAAATTTAAAATTAAATTATTCTATATAGGCCTATTTCTCTCCCTTCAGTCGTCTCTAAAGTGATGGCAAAGTATATAAACACCTAACTACTAAAATCTCTTTAAAAACACAGTCTAATCCAGGCCAGGCAGTGTGGATTCCGTCAGCGGATATAAACTGCCGACCTCCTTTCCTTTGTCACCCATTCTTGGAACAAGTCTATGGAACTACACGGTGAATTCCAGATTGTCGCGCTAGACATATCCAAAGCATTCGACCAGGTATGGCATGCAGCGCTGCTTAATAAACTTTCAGCCTATGGCCTACCACCAAAACTCTGTACCTGGACAGCAAATTTCCTCTCTAACCGAAGCATTTCTGTTGTCGTGGATGGCCATTCCTCTAAACTGTATCCAATTAATACAGGAGTTCCTCAAGGTTCAGCTTTAGTCCCTACTTTGTTTCTTCTTCACATCAATGACCGCCTCTCTAGCACATCCAACCCAATTCACAGTTACGTGGATGCCAGCACCATCCACTCAAACAAAGAATATTCTAAGCCTGTCTCTTTAGACCAATTAGAAGAGGATCGCAGACTCATGGAGGGTTCTGTCTCTGTGCATCTCCAAAAAATATTAGACTGGGGAAGTAGAAATATTGTACATTTCAATTCCACCAAATCTCAGTCTTGCTTTCTATCTCATAAGACATACACCAGCCCTAGACCCATCACAATAAACAACCAAGTTATTCAAAGTAATGAGTCCTTTTTACTTGTTGGCGTTTCTCTGGATGGAAATCTCAACTGGCCCCAGCATGTCACATCAATTGCAGAAGCGGCTGCTAAGAAATTAGGTTTCCTCTTCCGGGCTCGCAAATACTTTTTCCCAGCTAATCTCTATACCTTATGTACTTCACAAATAAGGTCAAACCTCGAATACTGCTCCCAAATCTGGGCTGGAGCTGCCACTTCTACACTCGCTAGCCTGGACTCCATTTAGAAGATACGTCTCATCGGTGACCCTACCCTCACCCAAAGGCTGCCATCCCCTGCCCACCAACACGTCGTTGGTGACCTCTCTCTTTTATAGATATCTGCACAGATACTGCTCAGATGAGCTATCTTCCATAGTTCCTCCACCTGCTGCCCCCAACAGACCTACCAGGGAAACAGAGCAAATGCACCCTTTTACTGTCCAGGTCAGCAGACATAGAACATCTTTTTATGCCCGCTCTTTTTTCCCGAGGCCTTCCATGTTGTGCAACTCCTTGCCGGAACATGTTTTTCCTTATCCTCCGAATCTTCAAGCCTTCAAGTCCAGAATTGACAAGTTGCCTATTTCCTCCTTGTAGACCCCACGGTACGATAGTATTTAGGCTGTGAGCCCTCGTGGTGTGTTGTTGAAATTAAAAAATA
This sequence comes from Tillus elongatus, assembly GCA_964006375.1. NCBI lineage: Eukaryota > Metazoa > Arthropoda > Insecta > Coleoptera > Cleridae > Tillus > Tillus elongatus. The sequence goes on along the minus strand of OZ023262.1, from coordinate 21,172,596 downwards.
AAAACTGATATCCTTATTTAGAGGCACACATCTAATAAATATTGTTTTTTCGAAATAGGTATTTGTATATATTAAAACTTCTGTATTATGGAAAAAAGTAACTGAAATTTACCTAAAAGAAAAAGATAGTAAAATGATTAATTAATCAAAAAGGAAACTGCACACGGTGTTCTCAAGCGGTCGCCCATCCAAGTACTGACCGCGCCCGGAGTTGCTCAACTTCAGTGATCGAGCCGATGCACTCAACGTGGTATTGCTGTTGCTTGTTTGACATGATTTATTTTAGAGATCTTAGTGAACCGCTGCATTTACTAAAAACTACTGCCAAATCATCAGAGAATGGGTCTATTTGAAATGAGTTTGCTGAAAATATTTTAGTACAACGAAGGACAATGATGGTTAATGCTGTAACTTAAGGCTTTGTAAAACACATTTATTATGAAGTTTGCTTTGGATATACCGTATTTGTTTCAGGTTCTCCGTCTAAAAATTGCAAATTTTGACGTTTAAAATCGCGACTCTGACGTTTAAAGAAGAAAAACTATAAAATGTTCAAAGTAGTTTTTCTGTTATTTCTTCGTCACGGGTTTTCTTAATTAAAAAAAATTAATGAAAACCCGTGACAACTAATTGGCGCCCAACGTGGGGAAAATTTAACAAACTATAAAAGCTTACCCAAATAGATGAGGTTTCTTGTTTCACAAAATATAAATAATTTGCACTGCACCTTAATAATTAAAGCAATTAATTGTAAAGTTGTAACTAAATCCAGCTTCCAGCTGCAGTCAACTTTATTGTTCAGTTACAGGAATATTAGTAAAAATATAATTTCATGTGAATATTAATCTTGGACCAAAGAACAAAAACTTGTTGGAATTTGATAAGAAGTGATAAGAGAGATGTTAATATTTCCTTTAAAAATGAATTTTATAAATTTCAGAAATTATATCTGGTAGAAAGAGACAATGAAAAAGATGACTCTATACATTGAAGACTGAGATAGAAAAATATGGATTGTCATAAGAGAGGGCACAGTACATGCCTAAGGGCAATTGCTATTATTAAAAATGTAAACAGAACATCAAATGTTATTTGTGAACTTAGATGAAGAGGGTTGTTTATTGGTATTAAACCTTAAACTACAACAAAAGTGAAAGTGTAATTGGCGCCTTTCCAAGGTTTTACAAATGTGCATTACAAATAATCTGTTTATATACCAAAAACATGCAAGTGAGTATTATGTCCATATATTAACTATGTTTTTCACCCCTGAAGTTAGCAAGCTGTCAGAAATATAAAGACAGGTTTAGAACCGTCTCATCTTGACCTTTTTGCGTCAAGAAAACCTAATCTTTGTCTGTATTATACAATAGATCTTGTTGTCCACACATAATATTTTGGTTTTGTGGATTTCTCTGGTCACCAATGGTACCCAAAATATTTTTTAAACCTCTATATTTTTTTCCTTTCGACCTAACGATCTGAATTTTGGCATGTAGTGTGAGTTTAAAAGTGAAAACCTAAGTGCTTAATTTGGTTTCCATAGTTTTGTTATTTTCGGAGATACAGAAATTGTACGAAAGAAAACCCAAAATTTTCCAGGAAAAACTGATCCGATTTTGCTGGCTAACGAACTTATCAAAGCCACTTGCAAAGGGAAGGCACTTACCATATTTCATAAAAATCGGTCCATTATTTTTTGAGTATATATATATATATATATATATATATATATATATATATATATATATCCGTGTCCTTTTTAAGCATCCTTCTTGACTGACGCACATTGAGTTGTTTTGTCGCCGCCTTCTTTGCTATCCCATTTTTACAGCTTCCATATATTTTTTGCCGTTCTCTCTAGTAAAATTGCAACAGGGAAATAAGGCTGGAATTTTGCGGTATTACAAACAACTGTCTCTAACAATAGGAAACTTCTTGATGCAGAAAGTGCGTTATGGTAGTGATCTTTCATAAAAATGTTTTTATTAGTAAACATGTTTTTTCAAGAAAGCAGGCATCAATCAGGAAACAATGTGCCATCTTCCATCAAAATAACTTTATTGTTTGAAAATTTACAAAAAATTTCGAAAGTAAACTTAAATTGTTTCCGAAAAAACTGGTTTCCTGGTCAACTTTATAGGTTAGAAGCAAATTGAGCTATTCAAATTTGAAGCATTTAATGAAAATTCGCTACCATAACGCACTTTCTGCGTCCCGAAATTCTTTTCTTACAAAGATGTATTACATTTCGATGGAAAATGTAAAAATCCAATAACATAGGGCGTCTTCTATTACAAAAAAAAAGAAAATTTGAATCACAAACGACTTATGGGCCAGCCTGTAATAGTGGAAATATTTTTTAAGATGTAGCTCAAGACACCCTATAATTAATGTATACAATTTTTTTTTCGTAACATGCATAATAACGGATACACTTTAATGATATTTTACGAATATTTGACTGAAATGATATACCATTAAACGATAAACTCTATAGGCAACCTACTGCCAAAGCATCAGAGAAAGGTTCTACTTTAAATGAATTTTCTGGGAACATTTTAGTAAACTGAAGGACAATGACGATTGAGACTAAGAGTTCAGGCTTTGTAAAGCATTCTTCTGGAGACATTTTCTTCCCATAGCTCATATAAGTTTCAGGTCCTTTGTCTAAATATTACCAATTTTGACATTTTAAATCGCGACTTTGACGTTTTGAGGAAAACCCAAATTTATGTTTCTTTAAATGCCTGTAACTTTTTTGTCTGTTAACCTACAAATCTAAATTTTGGTAGATAGCTTACCTATGATGATATTTGGTTGCCCTCACTTTGTTAATTCCGGAGATATAAATTTTTTTCGAATGAAAACTCAAAATTTTCCCGGAAAACCTCGTCCGATTTTCCTGACTAACAAACTTGTCCAAGCCATTTACAAAAATAAGGTATGTCCCAAATTTTATCTAAATCGGCCCATTATTTTTTGAGTGATCGGTATGATATATATATATATATATATATATATATATATATATATATATATATATATATATATATATATATATATATATATATATATATATATATATATATATATAATATATATATAAACATATAAAAATTAAAACTGACCCCGGATATGGGTTCTATGGGTCCTAGTTCGCGCTCATTTGCCAAAAATTTTTCAAAGTTCAAAAGTCGAGATCTCCCCAATAGTGAATTTTTTCTACGAAAATTCACTAAAAATCACTCAAATAATATTAGTGTGGTGATTATGCCCCAAATTTGTAGAAAGACTAAATATTAAAACGTTTCTGATACAAAATAATGATTTATTTTAAAGTCGTTATTAAAGTTTTTTGTGTTCTAAATGCAATATTTAAATATTAACTACCAATATTTTAAGCTTCAGGAAAACTTTAGCTAAATTGTAAATCTATTTTACTATAGCCGTCTTCAAACCGTCTTTAGCTTGAGCCGAGTTAAGCTAATTACATTAATTTGTCTAATCATTAGTGAAGTTTGTAACGACAAGCAGCAACAGATTTACATAATTAATTAGTAATCGATAATCCTAATGAGTTTTGTATTTAAGTCATCGAAGTCGTCATGTCTGAGAGATGCGAACACGCCAGGGTGCAAAATTACAAACATTATTGCGTTAGAGGCTTAACTAGATTTTACGAGGCTTAACTATATTTTACTAGGTTTAATTATTTTAGAAGTCCCTTACGCAGCTGGTGAGTTATGGTAACAAAGTTTCCCCAAAGACTGATATAAAATAAATTATGCTGTTAATAATATCAATGAAAGACATATTGAAAACAATAGGAGACAATAGGCATGGATGCAAAATGATAATGTTTTGTATCCTCCTACTATGTCGAAGAGCATAACTATTGGACAATTGATAGTCCCTTTATTAATCTTATTTTTGACTACCTTTCTGAAAAAACCGACTATCTGATTTCTGAATATCCTTCCTCCGAGGTTACTATTCTTGGTGACTTCAATGTCCATAATAAGGAATGGCTAGGATCTTCAAAAACCGTTCCACAAGGGAGAGCAGCCTTTGCAGTCAGCAATTCTTTAGCCAATATGGTTCAGCAACCTACTTACTTTCCTCGTATCCCAATACACAGCTCAAATCCCTTGGATCTCCTTCCTACTACACAACCTGAATGCTATAAGATATCAGTCACCGCCCCCCTTGGGCTATCAGACCACGGCATGTTCATTGCTTCCTGCGCAATGCAACCCGAGGTCACACAGTCATCACACCCACGTATCGTTTGGCACTACAACTCCGCAAACTGGGACGAAATGCGGGATTACTTTTCCTCATTTCCATGGGCGCCTGTCTGCTTCTCTCATCCTGACCGCTCTGATATCTCACAAAACGTCACCGAAATTATCCAAGCTGGCATGGAATTATTTATCCCACGTACACAGAAAACCTCTTCAGCCACTCAAAAGCCCTGGTTCTCTAAATCCTGTGACAAGGCAAGACTTGAAAAGGTCAAAGCTCACAAAACGCTTCTACACAATCCCAGTCAAGAAAATCGTCAAGCATTTAACGACGCAAGAAACCGCTATGTCCGCATTCTTTCTGAGGCACAAAACTCGTTTAATAATCACATCAAAAACAAAGTCCTCTTAAGCTCCAACGGCGGCAAACCCTTCTGGACTCTTGCTAAATCTATTGGGAATAATTTCTGCAAAAGCACGTTCCCACCTCTTGTCTCAGGGGATGAAATTGTTTCTACCGCCCTGGGCAAGGCTGAACTTTTTGCTTCGTTGTTCGCCGGCAATTCTACTCTCAACCCACCTCCAAATGTTCAACCACCAACAGTCCCCAATGTCGCGCATAAAATGACGGATATCATTTTCAAAACTAAAAAGGTACGAAAGATGCTCTCTTCTCTTAATACCAGGAAAGTCTCTGGCCTTGACGAGATCCCAGCATTGTTCTCAAAAAATGCGCACCAGAGCTTGCTCCTGTCCTGACTCGTCTGTTTCAGATATCTTATAATAAAGGCATATTCCCTAGTAACTGGAAAACTGCTCGAGTACAACCCATCCCCAAGAAAGGATCCAAAGCGCTTCCCAGCAACTACAGGCCCATTTCTCTCCTTTCAGTCGTCTCTAAAGTGATGGAAAAGTATATAAACACCGAATTACTAAAATTTCTTGAAAAACACAGTCTAATCCACGACAGGCAGTATGGATTCCGTCAGCGCAGATCGACTGCCGACCTCCTTTCCTTTGTCACCCATTCTTGGAACAAGTCTATGGAACAACACGGTGAATCCCAGATTGTTGCTCTAGACATATCCAAAGCATTCGACCAGGTCTGGCACGCAGCGCTGCTTAATAAACTTCCGGCCTATGGCCTACCACCAAAACTCTGTATGTGGATAGCAAATTTCCTCTCCAACAGGAGCATATCTGTTGTTGTGGATGGCCATTCCTCTAAACTGTATCCAATTAATGCAGGAGTTCCTCAAGGTTCAGCTTTTGCCCCTACTTTGTTTCTTCTCCACATCAATGACCTCCTGTTGAGCACATCCAACCCAGTTCACAGCTACGCGGACGACAGCACCCTCCATTCAAATATGCAATATTCTTAGCCTGTCTCTTTAGCCCAATTAGATGAGGATCGCAAACTCATGGAGGGTTCTGTCTCCGTGGATCTCCAAAAAATATTAGACTGGGGAAGTATAAATCTTGTATAATTCAACCCCACCAAAACTAAGTCTTGCTTTCTTTCTCACAAGAGATACACCAGCACTAGACCCATCACAATGAACAACCAAGTTATTCAAAGTAATGAGTCCTTTTCTCTTGTTCGCATTTCTGTGGATCGAAATCTTAATTGGCACTAACATGTCACATCAATTGCAGAAGCGGCTGCTAAGAAATTAGGTTTCCTTTTCCGGGCTCGCAAATACTTTTCACCAGCTAATCTCTATACCTTATATACTTCACAAATAAGGCCAAACCTTGAATACTGCTCCCACATCTGGGGTGCCGCTGACGCTTCTACACTCGCTATCCTGGACTCCATTCAAAATAGCGCTATACGTCTCACAGGTGACCCTACCCTCACCCAAAGGCTGCCATCCCTTGACCACCGACGTGCCGTTGGTGACCTTTCTCTCTTTTATAGATATCTGCACGGGCACTGCTCAGAGGAGCTTTCCTCCATAGTTCCCCCACCTGCTGCCCCCAACAGATCCACCAGGGGAACAGAGCGAATGCACCCTTTTACTGTCCAGGTCACCAGACATAGACACGCTCTTTTGTCCCGAGGACTTCCAAGTTGTGGAATTCCTTGCCGGCACATGTTTTTCCTTCTCCTCCGAATCTCCAAACCTTCAAGTCCAGAATTAACAAGCTGCCTCTTTCCTCCTTGTCAACACCCACGGTACGATAGTATTTGGGCTGTAAGCCTTCGTGGTGTGTTGTTGAAATTAAAATAAAAAAAACCTGTTAGTACGCTTGTGACATTGATGCCCTAATATTGAGCTCAATATACTCACCGTTCTAAATTTCAACGTGTTATTTTGATGCTGGTATTTTTATAACACATTAGTTACTTAACACACACAAAAAAAGTACACAATGTATATATGACATGTCAAAAATAATACAAAAGTAAACACACATATTAACTATATTATATAAAAGAACACTATCCACTTATATACTTTTTTTAAATTTATTTCAACAACACACCACGAGAGCTCACATGAATGAATCAGAAATTGTAGGTACTCTTTGGATCAATCATTTGATAAATAGGGAATCGGCTCTCATTCAGTATTTATTTGTTCACTTGTTTTTTTTTTTTCGAATAATATAATGGGCTTGTCAAATTTTATATCGCTTGGAAGCATGTAAAATATTCTCGGACGCAAATAAAAGTGACAGCTCTGTGCCAAAGATTTAATAAATCTTGGAATTTTTAAGGGGTTTCCTCTTTTTAGTGAATTTTCAATAAGAAAATTCACTAATAGGGAAGTATCGATGGTAAGATTTTTGAAAAATTTAAAGGTAAGTTGAAAAGTTTATATATATATATATATATATATATATATATATATATATATATATATATATATATATATATATATATATATATATATATATATATATATATATACACATATGTCCACGGCTTGAGTGTGGGTAAGCTATAAGTGACAAAAAAAATTTGAATTAGATTATGATATTCTGGGAATCGCTCCTTCTTTGTCTTAAACTAAGATGTTGAGGAAATGGACAAAATCAATTAATATACAGGGTGGTTCAGAACTGATTTAATTAAATGTGTTAATAGTAAGCTACCTTCGTTTATAAAGATACCGCATAAAGTTATTAACAAAACTTGTTTATAGTTAAAATATATGACAGGCTCTTAATTTTCAGCCAGATCAGCCTACTTTGAATTTTCAAGTAAATTATTAACATTTTTTCCCTATCAACATGGAGCTTTTTACCTGTGGTTTTCTGAACGCAGGTGCGCAAAGTAAGTAACCATGCAATACTAAGTGACGTGCCGCCACCTAGTTGCGGTACCATGTATACCAAGTATACTTTGTCGCTATATTAGGGTAGAAATGGGCCAGGGCTAACAATTTACTAAATTGTTAGTTGGTTGTATACAGTTTCTATTTTTTTAACACGTTGTGTTATTTGGAGCTGGCGTGACAACATACTACTTGGTACCGCAACTAGGTGGCGGCACGTCCACCACTCACTTAGTATTGAAAGGTTGGCTACTATAGCCGTATTACTTTATAGGTGTATTTTTGCTGCAATTAGTATGCCGTACTAAAGAGCTCTAATGAAAGCGAAACCGGTCTACGGTTCTAATTGTTTGTCGCTATATTAGGGTAGAAATGTGCCAGGGCTAACCATTTACTAAATTGTTAGTTAGTTGTATACAGTCTCTATTTTTTTAACATTTTCTGTTATTTGGAGCTGGCGTGACAACATACTGCTTGGTACCACAACTAGGTGAAGGCACGTCCACCACTCACTTAGTATTGAAAGGTTGGCTACTATAGCCGTATTACTTTATAGGTGTATTTTTGCTGCAATTAGTATGCCGTACTGAAGAGCTCTAATGAGAGCGAAACCGGTCTGCGGTTCTAATTGTTGCGAGAATGCATCTAGCCTTACATAACCATGCAATGTTAAATAATAATTTATTAGTAAAATACCAAACGCTTATTGCTAACAAAAATCAAAGCGAACCACGAAAAATAAAGAAATTATTCAAATGTGCTGCCACCAACCGATACACATAACTCAGCTCGTTTAGTAAATGCTCTGTAGGCATTTTGAATATGTTGAATTGGAATACCGTTAATTGCCTCTCTTAACCCCAGTTTCAATAAATCAAGATCGTTGTTTAATGGAGCCGCGTAAACTTTCTGTTTGAGATAGCTTCATAAATAACAGTCCATTAAGGTAAGATCGGGACTTCTGGGAGGCCAAGGTATTGGCCCATATCGACCAATCCACCGCCCAGGAAATTCGCGATCTAACCATTCTCGAACGATTCCTGTTGCATGTGGTGGGTGGCCGTCATGTTGAAAGTATGCTGTTTGCCTATCTTCTAGTGACATGTTATGCAAATGGTCCTAAAGAATATTTTCCAGCATTTCCAGATAACTGTACTGGTGCATATACCGCTCAAAAAATATGGACCAATTATCCCAGTGTAAGAAACAGCACACCACACATTTACTTTTTTATGGAAATGGTCCTGAAGAATATTTTCCAGCATTTCCAGATAACTGTACTGGTGCATATACCGCTCAAAAAATATGGTCCAATTATCCCAGTGTAAGAAACAGCACACCACACATTTACTTTTTTATGGCCTTGTCTTCTGCAATTAACTCTACAATTTGGATTCTCCATAGACCAATTCCGTGCATTTTGGGAATTTACCACCCCATTAGTGGTGAAAGTGGATTCGTCCGAAAAAATAATACTTCTGCCAAAATTCTGATCTTGTAGATATTGCTCGCCGTACCATAAACAAAAATCTAATCGTTTTGACTCGTCATTTTCTTCCAAAGCGTGTATAAGTTTTGCTTTAAAAGGTTTAACATTGTTGGTGCGATAAATTTGTTGCAAATGCGATTTGCTTATGTTGCCAATTTCTAATGCCCTTCTTCATAACGATAATTTCGGGAAACGCCTAACAGAATCCATAGCTAATGCAGCTGCAGCATTGTCTTCTTCATTTAGGTCGGATTTTGTCTTCTTAACATTTAAAGCACTCCCAGTACGCATAAATTTTGTAACAATTTTTTTTACACCAGTAGCGGAAACCGAATAATTTGGCCAGCGTTCAAGGAATTTTCTTATCACTCCCTGATAAGAATGTTCTTTACCCAAACGATAGCACTGCACAATAAACACTTTTTGTTCTGTTGTTAACATTTTTGAATACAAAATCTTGCCGTTCGTGACAACAAAATTGACGTTTCAATTTTCCAAATAAGTATAATCCCGGGAAGCGAACAACAAGGCAGAGCTCGATTAGCCATGCAACTCGTCAATTATTGCTTCGAGTGTCCAATTGTGCGTTTACTTTAATTTTTTTATTTGTTGAGATAAAAGCAAACCTACCCCAAGTTTAATTATGGTAAAGACTTTTTTTAATACAGTTTCAAGTATTTTTTAAAGTACACCTATTCACAGAAGCCGTCGAACGTCATTTAAATAAAGTTGCAGCTAAAAAACATTCATGGTAGCCTGATCTGTTTGAAAATTGAGAGCCTGTCATAAATTTTAATTCTAAACAATTTTTGTTAATAACTTTTTGCGGTATCTTCATAAACGAAGGTAGTTTACTCTTAATACATTTTATTACATCAGTTATAAACCAGCCTGTATATAAATTGATTTAGTTCATTTTCTCAACATCTCAGTTTAAGACAAAGCAGGAGCGATTACGAGAATATCATAATCTAATTCGAAATTTTTTGTCATTTATACCTTACCCACATTCAATCCGTGGACACACTATATATATATATATATATATATATATATATATATATATATATATATATATATATATATATATATATGTATATATATCCACCCGATAACTCAAAAAATACTTCACCAATCGAAAGCAAATTTGGCAATTCCCTTCATTTTGTTAATAGCTTAGATGAGTTCGTTAGATAGTTGGTATCAGTGGTCCTCTCTACCAAATTTGAACTTAATCGGTTCCGCAAGTAACCAAATAAAAATAAATAATTTACGATATAACCTGAAATTACCTCTGAATGGATGCCTATAATGTTAGACAAACAAAATTAAACTTCAAACGAATAGGTTATAAAAATATGTCACAAGGAACAATCAGCGGCGTTTCTATTTGCCAAAACTGTCACCTGAATTTGAAGATATCAGGAAAATATATAGTAATACATAAAAACTTTAATGAAAGTTGTTCGATTTGTTTAAAGGCGATCTAGAACAACGTTTTATTATGTATAAATATTAAGCTTCCTATTCTTCAAGGTATTTAAAACCCATCGTCCCCTCCTAGTTAAATCTGACAACGCCAGTTAGCTATTTGTCATTGTCATTTGTTACTTTTCAAACTGACAGTAAGGAGGGATTCTAATTCCAGCTTATCTTTTTCTTATTATTATTTGTTTACAGACGTCATAAACAAATAGTAAGACTCAGCTAATAGCTTATAATCTTGGAAGATGGTACTTATTGTTTACTTTTAGTTTTTAGTGCATTTTCATTATTATTTACTCTTCATGTCGTATATGGAAAATTTGAGGTAAATAAAACTACATAATATCATGCAGTAGTTTAAATTATACCAATAAACAGATGTGTAGATTATTAAAACTTTAATTTCAAAATTTTGTATTGTTTATATTGATATATTTCATTATCAAAAAGTATGGTTACAGCAATAGTAAATAAATGTTGAAAGGATTTAGGTGTAGCAAGTGCGTTATGGTAGCAAATTTTCGTAAAAATATTTCAAATGGTGATAACCCAATTTCCCATTAAACTAGAAGCTTCAGTTTTCATACTTACTAAAACATATATAAAAGCACTGTGGGTACTAAATTTAAAAAATAACACAATGAGCTTCACAGGCAACGATAAATTTGTTTTAGAAAACCATTTATGTTGTTTTGTTTGCAGAAACTGTTTCTATAGAGTAGACTAAAACGGATCATCCAAGCGACTAATAAGTAAAAATACCTGCCACGTTTATAATTTGGCAGGTACATTCGTTTTGTAAATAGAAATTGAATTTTCGGTGAATTTGCAGATTAGCACACGGGGGCTTTATAGACAAAAATTTAGAGAAACATGCTTAAATCTCCTTCTGGATGCACAAACCACAAGAAATATTTCTTGCAAAAAGACCCCAAGAAAGCTGTGGGACCAGGGGTGAATAGGGGTGTTGGGCGGCGAAGAAGATAAAAAGTAAATGTGAGCGAAAAGTGCGAAAACCCAGCTTAGTTGGACCTCTTATAAGCTGCCTTTATCCCATTTTGCAGCTATACCTCCCTAAAATTCTGTTTATCCCGCCCAGAACCCCTATATTTACCGCAGGTCCTGTAACTTTCTTGCGGGTTGTTCCCTATAAACCTCTCTTGTTTACGTTGTTCTTGTTTATGCATTGAGGGTGGTTGTATGCATGCTGAACTGCAACAAACCAGCGAACCAAGATTTCCAATTTATGTTTAAATTATTACCCCATTTAATTGGTTGAAATATTTTTCAAAAATGAAATTTAAGTTGCCTTGTTTTTCAGTCTTACATAGAGAGCTACAATCATTCATCATTTTCAAAAAGTGTGTATACAGAAATAGTAAATAAGTGTTGAAAAAGGCCTGGGTGCATCAAACACATTAAAGTAGAGAGTTTTTGTAAAAATATTTGAAATCCGATAACTCAATTTTCTATTAAGCTAGAATCTTCAATCTTGAACTATAGTAGCACCTATGTAAACGCAGCCTGGGCACTAAATTAAAGAAAAATAAAATAATGAGCTTCGCGGATAACTGCAAGTTGGTTTTAAAAAACATATTTTGTTGTTATGTTTGCAAAAACTAGTTCGATTGGGTTGACTAAAACAAAACCATCCAAGTAATTAATAAGGCAAAAAAACTGCTATATTTATGATTTGGCAGGTACATTCTTTCTAAATTTTTTTTTCTAGAAACCTTTTGTGACTTTAATAAAATTTGAAAGACAATTAGATTAGAGACTTGCAGTACTTACATATATCTCTACCAAATTACAATTTTCTAGCTTCATGGAAATTAGAAACTTTTTCAAATAATCGCCAACTGGGACCTCTAAAACCGGTCTCCCAGGTGCATTTAAATTCAAAGCATTAGTTTTAGTGACATACTTCACGAACAGTGTATAATTCTTATGAAAATTCACTATTATGATGCAGTTGTTGCGTCCCGAACATTTTTCTAATGTCCTTTTTGGTTGGCGTTTAGGCAATATAGTTGCCTAACGTCTACAGATTTTCACTCTGTGTATAAACTATCTGTTGGAAACACATATGCTCTGTTTAACTTTATCTTAGTTATTCATTTTTAAACCACCTTTAGTTTCTTTAAATAGTTATTGGTCACTTCGCCCCACGTCTGCTCGAGTACAACCCGTCCCCAAGAAAGGATCCAAAACGCTTCCTAGCAACTACAGGCCTATTTCTCTCCTTTCAGTCGTCTCTAAAGTGATGGAAAAGTATATAAAACCGAATTACATAAATTTCTTGAAAAACAGTCTAATCCACGACAGGCAGTATATATTCCGTCAGCGCAAATCAAGTGCTGACCTCCTTTCCTTTGTCACCCATTCTTAGAAAAAGTCTATGAAACTACACGGTGAATCCCAGATTGTCGCTCTAGACATATCCAAAGCATTCGACCAGGTCTGACACGCAGCGCTGGTTAAAAACTTCCGGCCTATGCCCTACCACCAAAACTCTGTACCTGGACAGCAAATTTTCTCTCCAACCGAAGTATTTCTGTTGTCGTGGATGGCCACTCATCTAAAGTGTATCCAATTAATGCAGGATTCCCCCAAGGTTCAGATTTAGCACCTTCTTTGTTTCTTCTCCACATAAATGACCTCCTCTCTAGCACATCCAAACCAGTTCAATGTTACGCAGACGACAGCACCCTCCACTCAAATATACAATATTCTAAGCCTATCTCTTTAGCCCAATTAGATGAGGATCGCAGACTCATGGAGGGTTCTGTCTCCGTGGATCTCCAAAAAATATTAGACCGGGGAAGTAGAAATCTTGTACAATTCAACCCCACCAAATTTCAGTTTTCTTTCTTTCCCATTAGAGATACACCAGCGCTCGACCCGTCACAAAGAACAACCAAGTTATTCAAAGTAATGGGTCATCTTCACTTGTTGGCATTTCTGTGGATCGAAATCTCAATTGGCACCAACATGTCACATCAATTGCAGAAGCGGCTGCTAAGAAATTAGGTTTCCTCTTCCGGACTCGCAAATACTTTTCACCAGCTAATCTCTATACCTTATATACTTCACAAATAAGGCCAAACCTCGAATATTGCTCCCACACCTGATGTGCCGCTGCCGCTTCTACACTCGCTATCCTAGACTCCATTCGGAAGAGAGCTATACGTCTCATCGGTGAGCCTACCCTCACCCAAAGGCTGCCATCTCTTGCTCACCGACGTGCGATTTGTGACCTCTCTCTCTTTTATAGGTATCTGTACCGGCACTGCTTAGATGAGGTTTCTTCCATAGTTCCTCCACCTGCTACCCCAACAGATCTACCAGGGGAACAGAGCTAATGCACCATTTTACTGTCCAAGTCACCAGAGATAGAACATGTTGCTACGCCCGTTCTTTTATCCCGAGGACTTCCAAGTTGTGGAATTCCTTGCCGGCACATGTTTTTCCTTCTCCTCCAAAACTCTAAACCTTCAAGTCCAGAATTAACTAGTTGTCTCTTTCCCCCTTGTCAACACTCACGGTACGATAGTATTTAGACTGTAAGCCCTTGTGGTGTGTTGAAATATTACGTCGCAATACCATATTTATGTAAAATTACTCTAAAGTAATACCCTATAAAAATGATGCGTTTGGTATATTTTGTACAGCTGAATCCTTTGTGTATCAAATATAATGTATAATTTCACATATAAGTATTAATAATACTTATTATATGACGCAATTAAACAGCTGCCATGAGATGCGAGAAATATAGGTTTATGTACCTCTTATGCAGAGAGATCTGTAAATTAGCCATCGTGATCAGACGGGAGAAGGAGGGTGCAGTATTCTCACAGGAGCCATCAGAAGAAGGCTGGTGTATGAGAGAAGCTGTAGCTCAGACCGCTCATTAACTGGGGTCGCGGATCCTGTTTCAATTAGAATGATCGAGAGTTGAGCAGTTGAGAGTTGGTGGAGTCGCGTTACTGGCCTCCACACTTCATCACCAATGATGATGGATGAGCCAAAGAGACGTCGCTGCTAGAAGCTCAACACCCAATGTGCCAATTAGAAATCACACTCAAGCAGAGTCAGCCTACGCAAACGAAAATCGGGTATATATTTTAGATATTTGCTATCTGGAATAAACTTCTTGTGGCTGTATACAGGACGCTAAAGATAAATTGTTAATATTTTGGGATTTGGAACAGTTCTTTTTAAGAAAAATGACGCACTTTGGTGTTGACAGTTGTCATAGAAAAAAATTATATTTAAAACAAAATACTTTTTCTTCTAATTTATGAAACTATGTAATACATTTAACGCATCCTGCCGATGAGGACAACTTCGATGTCAAAGTACTATCTAGCACGTAACCCCCTGTGAGAATTTTAGTGAATTTTCGTGGAAAAAATAAATTGTTCAGGAGACCGTGAAACATTTCTTCATATGAGCGCAACAAGGCCTGCTAGAATACATATCCGGTGTCAGATTATATTTTTAGTGAATTTTATTTAAAAAATTACTTTTAGAGGGGGACCGATGGTGAGACCTTTGGAAAATTCTTTGATGTTAAAGCCAATTAGAGCCGCTAAAACCAATATCTAAGGTCGATTTGAATTCCTATATATATATATATATATATATATATATATATATATATATATATATATATATATATATATATATATATATATATATATATATATATATATATATATATATATATATATATATATATAGACTTTGTTTATTCTATGGTCAGATGTCAATTATAAAGTATGTTGGTAAGAGCGAACACTCTGGAATTATATTTCTAGAAGGGACCAGAAGTGAGAGGTATAGAAATGTGTAGAAGGTCTAGAATCTCTATGGGCAGTATAATTAGACGAGCGGTGTAAGTTAGTTCAGTATTGATTAGTGCGGTGTAAATAAGTGATCATAGAGTATTAAGCGAGTCAGCAAGTGTTGGTGTATAGGAAGGGATCATAGAAGGCGAATAGTGGAATATAATTGTATGGACAGTTAGTAAGAGCAGAAATAATTTTGTTGATACTGGTGTTAGAAAATAGTTGGTTATAATAAAATAGTAGTTTAAAAAGATGTGTTTTGTTAGTCAACAAATTCCAGAACCCCGTAGAACGTAACAATATATATATATATATATATATATATATATATATATATATATATATATATATATATATATATATATATATATATATATATATATATATATATATATATACCTTATAAGTTTGCTGTATTTTTGTGATTTTTTATTTGTTTACGTGGACTGCAGTTCTGAAACTGTACCTGACGTGTGCGCGTTGAGCTTCTATTGGACGGTTTACAGTTCTCTGATTGGTTGTGTTTTCGGTCTGTGTCGATTGTATCGGTTTTCTGTTTTGATTATTATTGTGGTATGATAATTTGTCTATTTGTATGGGTTTTATTAAGTTTTGTTTAAATGTTTGTACTTGGATTTGTTCTGGGATTAATTGTTTCTTATCGGTTGTTTGTTGACTGTACTATTGTTCCCATATTTCCATTTTTGTGTGGTCTGTAATATGTTTTATTGGTTGTAATTGGTTGATAACTTGTTTTTGGTGTTTTCTGTTGTGAATGTGTGTAGCTACGTTTGATTTGTAGCTAACTATGTGGATTTTATACATGCTGTTATACGTTCCTTGAATCTTGTTTCTAATGATTTTTTGTTACTCCTATATATATTTATTGCATGTGTTACATTATATTTGATATATTCCGTTTAATTCATGTGGGTTGTGTTTTTTTTAATTTATTTTATTTATTATTTTGTTATTGGTTTGGTAGCTCATTTTTAAGTCATATTGTTTGAGTGTTTGTGTTGTGTTATTTTTTTGGTGTGGTGGTTATAAGTGAATGTTGTGTATTTTGTGTTTGTTTCTGGTGTTTTGTTTTCGGTTTGGTTAATTTGTTTGGTTTTCATTTCTGTTACTAGTCCCCTGTGGGTCCGGGGACCAACTAAAAGAATAGGCCGAAGGTAACTCCTGTCTGTCGTAAAAGGCGACTAATTGGAATCAAACACTGGCGGGGGTCTTGTCCATGTGGGCCTGTAGTGAGACAGATATCTCTGGGGAGTGATGTACACCCGGATTTTGAGGCCTCCACTCTGGGCTTAGAAATGGATGGTTGCCCGCGCTTGGTTGTTACTCGGGAGCGGGGTTCCGGATGGGTGCCGCCTCGGGTTGAGTGCTGGCGGGTGTCGTGTGTCTAGACGACCTGGAGGGGATTGACAACTCTGATGAGTGGTAAACACCCGGAGTTTGGGGCCCCCACTGTGTGCTTCGGAACGGAGGGACGGCCTCGCTTGTGCGATGCTCGGGAACGAAGCTCGATGGGATGTCGCCTTGAGTCTAGCACTGGTGGGTGTCGGGTCTAGACGAACCCGGAGGAAAGCTGAGATTTTTAGGGGTGGAATAAAACTAAGGGTTGAGGCCTCTTCTGTGAGCTTCGAAACGGACAAACGACTCCACTTGGATGCTGCTCGGATGCAGGACTTCATGATACTGCACCGAGTCAAACACTGACGGATGTCTGGTCCAGACGAACTCGGAGAGACGTTATCTCTCTTTGAGCTTTGAGACGGGCAAGCGACTTCGCTCAGATGGCAGTGCATCTGTCAAACAAAGTTTCACCTCGCAGGTGTCGTCTCCTGTCGGAAGCTCGATTTGTTGGGTAAAATTTAAGCTAACGCTGGCAGGTGTTGGACCTGGACGAACCCGGAGGTGGCTGGGGTCTCTAGGGGTGGATTACACCTGGAGACTTGGGCCTACTCTGTGAGCATCGAAATATGATATGATATGATATGCTAACGACCCCGCCTAGATACTGCTCGAGGGCGAGACTTCATGATACCGCCTCGAGTCAATGAAACACTGGCGGGGGTCTGGTGTAGGTGAGGCTGGGGGGAGGCAGACATCTCTGGAGAGTGATATGCACCCGGAGTTTGGCGCCTCCACTGTGGCCTCAGAGACTGACAATTGGCCTCGTGTGTGTGTGTGTGTGTGTGGGTGTATCGACTGTATAGTTTTTTCAACAACACACAACGAGGGCTCACAGCCTAAATACTATCATACCGTGGGTGTCGACAAGGAGGAAAGAGGCAACCTATTAATTCTGGACTTGAAGGTTTGGAGGTTCGGAGGAGAAGAAAAAACATCTGGCGGCAAGGAATTCCACAACTCGGAAGCCCTAGGGACAAAAGAGTGGACATAACAAGATGGTCTATGTCTGGTGACCTGGACAGTAAAAGGGTACATTCGCTCTGTTCCCCTGGTAGATCTGTTAGGGGCAGCAGGTGGAGGAACTATGGAAGAATCCTCCTTTGAGCAGTACCACTGCAGATATCTATAAAAGAGGGGTCACCAACCGCACGTCGGTGAGCAAGAGATGGCAGCCTTTGGGTAAGGGTAGGCTGACCGATGAGACGTATTGCTCTCTTTTAAATGGGGTCCAGGATAGCGAGTGTAGAAGCAACTGTGGCACCCCAGATGTGGAAGCATTATTCGAGGTTTGGCCTTATTTGTGAAGTATATAAGGTATATGAATTAGCTGGTGAAAAGTATTTGCGAGCTCGGAAGAGGTAACCTAATTTCTTAGCAGCCGCTTCTGCAATTGATGTGACATGTTGGTGGCAATTATAATATTGTATATTTGAGTGGAGGGTGCTGTTATCCGCGTAGCTGTGAACTGGGTTGAATGTGCTGGCGAGAAGGTCATTGATGTGGAGAAGAATCAAAGTAGGGGTTAAAGCTGAACTTTGAGGGACTCCTGCATTAATTTGATACAGTTTAGAGGAATGGCCATCCACGACAACACAAATGCTCCGGTTGGAGAGGAAATTTGCTGTCCAGGTACAGAGTTTTGGTGGTAGGCCATAGGCCGAAAGTTTATTAAGCAGCGCTGCGTGCCAGACCCGGTCGAATGCTTTGGATATGTCTAGAGCTACAATCTGGGATTCACCGTGTAGTTTCATAGACTTGTTCCAAGAATGGATGACAAAGGAAAGAGGTCGGCAGTTGATCTGCGCTTACGGATTCCATACTGTCTGTCGTGGATTAGACTTTCAAGAAATTTTAGCAATTCGGTGTTTATATACTTTTCCATCACCTTAGAGACGACTGAAAATAGAGAAGTAGGCCTGTAGTTGCTATGAGGCGCTATGAATCCTTTTTTGGGGACGGGTTATACTCGAGCAGTTTTCCAGTTACTAGGATATATGCCTCTATTGTAAGATGTCTAAAACAGACGAGTCGGGACAGGAGCAAGTTCTGGTGCGCATCTTTAAGAATAATTGCTGGGATATCGTCAAGGCCAGAGGCTTTCCTGGTATTAAGAGAAGAGAGCATCTTTCGTACCTTTTTAGTTTTGAAAATGATATCCGTCATTTTATGCGCGACATTGGTGACTGTTGGTGGTTGAACATTTGGATGTGGGTTGATAGTAGAAATGCCGGCGAACAACGAGGCAAAAAGTTCAGCCTTGCCCAGGGCGGTAGACACGATTTCATCCCCTGAAACAAGAGCTGGGAACGTGCTCTTGCAGAAATTATTCGCAATAGATTTAGCAAGAGCCCAGAAGGGTTTGCTGCCGTTGGAGCTTGAGAGAACTTTGTTTTTGATGTGGTTATTAAACGAGTTTTTTTGCCTCAGAAAGAATGCTGACATGGCGGTTTCTTGCGTCGTTAAATGCTTGACGGTTTTCTTGACTGGGATTGTGTAGAAGCGTTTTGTGAGCTTTGACCTTTTCAAGTCTGGCCTTGTCACATAATTTAGAGAACCAGGGCTTTTGAGCGGCTGAAGAGGTTTGCTGTGTATGTGGAATAAATAATTCCATGCAAGCTTGGATAATTTCGGTTACGTTTTGTGAGATATCAGAGGGGTCAGGATGAGAGAAGCAGACAGACGCCCATGGAAATAAGGAAAATTAATCCCGCATTTCGTCGCAGTTCGCGGAGTTGTAGTGCCAAACGATACGTGGGTGTGATGACTGTGTGACCCCGAGTTGCATTGCGCAGGAAGCAGTGACCATGCCGTGGTCTGAGCGACCAAGGGGTGCGGTGACTGATGTATTATAGCATTCAGGTTTTGTAGTAAGTAGGAGATCCAAGGGATTTGAGCTGTATGTTAGGATGCGAGGAAAGTAAGTAGGTTGCTGAACCATATTGGCTAAAGAATTGCTGACTGCGAAGGCCGCTGCTGCTCTCCTTTGTGGAACGGTTTTTGAAGATCCTAGCCATTTTTTATGGACATTAAAGTCACCAAAAGAAGTGACTTCGAAGGAAGGATATTCCGAAATCAGTGGTATAGGTATAGTGATGTTTGTTTGTGTAGGTTTTCTGTATATTTCGTATTCAATATGGTTTTCTTTTATGATTAGTGTTAAGTCTAGGAAGTTTATTGTGTTATTTGATTATTTGTCTTTTGTAAGATTTATGTCCTTGATTTGGTTTTTTTTTTTTGGAAATTGTCTATGTGGGTTTTTTGGTTGATATATATTGCTAATATATCACTGACGTATCATATCCATTTGGGTCTGTTTTTTTATGATGGTGTTGATTTTATCTTATAACTTTTAAACTTTTGTATATATATTTCTGTCATAATTCTTGATAGTGGAGATCCTATTGGTTTCCCGTCTTTTTGGATGTAGTATACCATACACTGTAATCACTTTTAAATATACACTTCTATTTGTTTGCTGTACTTTCTGTGAGTTTATATTTGTTTACGTGGACTGCCGAAGAAAGTACAGCAACGAATAAAAGTATATATATGTATACCATACACTGTAATCACTTTTAAATATACACTTCTATTTGTTTGCTGTACTTTCTGTGAGTTTATATTTGTTTACGTGGACTGCCGAAGAAAGTACAGCAACGAATAAAAGTATATATATATAAATATATATATATATATATATATATATATATATATATATATATATATATATATATATATATATATCCAAGCGAAGATTAAAAAAATACTCAGCTGATTTAAATGAAACTTGGCACATGCCTTCATTTGGTTATAATCGCGGACGAGTTCGTCAATCAGTTATAACGGATTTGATTTGGTGAAAATTGACATTTTTCCGTTAAAACTCGAGTAATATAACGTTTTAGGGTTTGTTTAATAGGAAACTTTTTTGCTAAAACGAGAAAGCAAGTCACAGCGCGAATTTCACAGTCGGCTGGATTCTCGATTGGTGGATGCATTTTAAATAGTGACAAACAATCGTAGACGCTTCGAATCTTAAAACACATGTCTGACTTTTTGTATAAAACATAATGTATAATTGCATTAATAATATTACATATTACAGATTACATGTTACATATCACATATTACATATTACATATTATATATTACATATTACATATTACATATTACATATTACATATTACATATTACATATTACATATTACATATTACATATTACATATTACATATTACATATTACATATTACCTATTACATATTACATATTACATATTACATATTACATATTACATATTACATATTACATATTACATATTACATATTACATATTACATATTACATATTACCTATTACATATTACATATTACATATTACATATTACATATTACATATTACATATTACATATTACATATTACCTATTACATATTACATATTACATATTACATATTACATATTACATATTACATATTACATATTACATATTACGTATTACATATTACATATTACATATTACATATTACATATTACATATTACATATTACATATTACATATTACATATTACATATTACATATTACATATTACGTATTACATATTACGTATTACATATTACATATTACATATTACATATTACATATTACATATTACATATTACATATTACATATTACATATTACATATTACATATTACATATTACATATTACATATTACGTATTACATATTACATATTACATATTACATATTACCTATTACGTATTACATATTAAATATTACGTATTAATAGCGTCTGTGGCTTGTCAACAGAGGTAGGTATACAGCGCGAAAGCGTGGAAGGCCGCAGAGGAGCCCACGTATCATGTCATATCATATCATATTTATTCACCATCAAAATTACATGGTCAGTCAAACAAATAAAATGAACACCATGAACAAAACAAACATACAAAACCACGACAATGAAATTCAATGTATACAAACTCACACTTCTTAAACACAGTTACACAAAATACACAAAAATGTATTCTTTTTTAATTATATTATTGGCTGCGGCATCTCAGGCCATTAGCACATTCATTTCCCATCATTCACTATTTTGACTAATTTTCCAGACAAAGTCAACTTCTCGTTGGCTCGCCCAGGAATCTAACCCGGGACCTCTCGCCTAGCAGGCCGGCACCTAGCAACCTGCGCCACGAGGGCGTCACAAAAATGTATAAAATATAAAATATCACTACACCGCAAGCCAAAAGCAGCCATACAATAATACAGGAAAATTAACTCAAACACCCTGACTATAATCAAAATATTCAACAATGCTATAAAAAGTCCCATTCAGCAAATAGTCCTTAACTCTATTATAAAAAATATTTCTAACTTTAAGTGTCTTTAAAAAAGGAGGCAGTGCATTATAAAACTTCACTCCCAGATGATTTGTTCCATGCTGCGAGGCTCCTATTCGGTGCAGTGGAATGGACAATTCATTACCATATCGTGTATTATACGAATGATGTTGGTTATTTCTTCCCATTTTGTTCTTATTGTCCCATTTATACAAAATGCAGGTAAGTATATAAGCACTTACTATCGTCAAAGTACTATGTTGCCTAAACAGCTCCCTGCACCTCTCAAGTGGTCCCACATTACTCAGCGCTCGAACAGCTTTGTTCCAGTAGAACCTTCGCTAACTGAGGTGAGGAGCCCCATATGAGGATCCCATACGTTGCCAAAGAGTGAAAGCTTGAAGCTTGCAAAGTACGCTGTCGTCGCTGCCCGGTAAGTTGCAACCCTCATCAGTCTCCTCACAACATACACCATACTCGACAGCCGCCCACACAAACAGTCGATGTGCACATACCACTTAAGAGAGGTATCCAACAATGCCAAGAAACTTAGCTGTTTCAGGATTACCATTAGGTTTTACATCAAATTTCATTATCTGAGTTTTACTTTTGTTTAGCTTCAGTGCATTAGCCTCGAACCAGGTTCTAGCATGGCATATATAATTTTGCGTAATTAACCCTGCTTCCTTAGTACTGCTTCCCCTGGTCATAAAACTCGTATCATGTGCATATAAATACGAACCATATGCATTAACACTGTGTTAGGTCATTTATATATATATATATATATATATATATATATATATATATATATATATATATATATATATATATATATATAATATTGGACCAAGAACTGAACCCTGTGGTACTCCTACTTTCAGTTGAACACTGCTAGATGTTTTGCTGTTCCAATCTACTATTTGTCTCCTGTTTGTCAGATACGATTGCAAGATGTCCAGTGCAACACCTCTCACACCATAGTAGTATAGCTTACCAAGCAATATCTGGTGATTGACAGTATCAAATGCTCTGCTCAAGTCCAAGATCGTCATTTCCATTTTATTTTTGGTTTCAGAACCTTCCAGTATGCCTTCCACTACACTAACTCAAGCAGATACTGTGGACCTAGTATTTCTATACGTATACTGGTTTTGATTAAACAACTAATTTTTTTCAAAGAAATCCACAATTCTGTTTTTTAGTAGTCTTTCCAGAATTTTTGATATTGCAGGCAGAATACAAATGGGTCTATAGTTGCTACACAAATCTGGATTACCCTTTTTAAAAGTGGAATTGCCCTTTCCAGTTTCAAAAGGCCTGGGAACACACCCGCATTGAAACATTTATTTATTACTTCCGTTGACGGCTTTACAATTACTTCGATAACAGCATTCAGCTGTTTAGTTGAAAAACCATACACGTCTCGGGATTCTTTACTTTTGATGTCTCTGACTATTTGCATCACCACTTCTTCAGTTACTCGGCCTAGGAATCGTGAACTTCCACTGGATCTGGCTTTCTGAATTAACACTGATGCGTTCAGTGTGTTGTTTGAAGCATCAGTTGAGCTGTCGTCATTACTTGAAAAATATTCGCTAAAGTCTTCCGCAGATAAACGAGAGTTACAAGATTTGTTAGTTCCATGTTTTAAGTTTGTCTCTTGATGTATAATTCTCCACGTAGCCTTGTATTTGTTTTCCGACCTATTTATAAGTTCTTCATTTGTTCTTCTTTTTATTTTCTTAAGTTTAGTACTGTAGACATTCTTCACATATTTATAACAGACCTCTGATTCCTTATCCCCTCTCACTTTATTTACTGTTTAAAAAGCATCAAGAATGTTTTTCAGTCTTCTAATTTCATTGCTTTTATAAGGTACTTTGCTTTTGCAGTCACGTTTTACTTTAATCTTCTTCTGGAAAACATACATCAAATTATCTTTTAATAATGTCATGAAATCTGACAAAAGACTCTTCAGCGTCGTCACATTCTAAGACTGATGTCCAGTCAATCTGCTCCAACTTCTCTATGTATAATTTAATGTTTGTATCATTTACTTTTGTAATTTTTATAAATTTATTTATTTTGGGTGGAGAAAACGATGGGATCTCGAGATCAACAATTTGCCCATAATGGTCTGATAAATGCAACTCCACTGTCCTGGCATGGTAGAAGTAAGTTTACAATTTAGTTTAAATACCTACAACTGGATAGCAGATGATAATGTTTGTTCTTTTTCTAAAATTATTTAAGTCTCAGCAAGGGCCATGGTTTTACAAATTTGTTCAATATTAGCAGGATCGCAGCAAGCTAAATTTATACTTTTGTTGATAGATAAAATTATATTTCTAAATACGGTACAATTTCAGTTGGTTATAATAGAATCACCTCAGAATGGACTTGTATTCAATAATAATAACGTGACTGTGTGCGCTGAGCAGAGTGGGTAATTCTGCAAGTGTAGTTAATTGGTGGAAAGCCATGCAGTTATGCACACACACACATGTCTGTATTGAACAGTCATTAGTCATATGACATCGGGAGCCCTGTACTGCCGTTCTGATGCAATTGGGCATCGTTAAATAAGATTATCGTTGCTATTAATTGAGTGTGATGGGTGGTCCCGCTGAAACCGATCATAAACTATCTCTTTGACCCCTTTATCGTCCACCCCCACACTCGGTTCGTCATAAAAATGTCACAAATATCGCTGATTCATTGCTCTGTACAACTAGGTAATAAACTTCTGTAAATGCCTAAATGCAGTGTAGTATGAGGAAGGTCCAAATTGACCTGCATTTGGTTTATGCCGTATATTAATTGCAAGTTACCCCAAAATTTGTTTTGATTGATATTGTAGGATGTAGTGTATAATCAAATCATATACGGTAACGCTTAATATAGCATTTTACCCAAAATTATTTTCTGTTATTTCAACCCTTGTATCCATTCGCTAAACTGTGGAACTTTAACTTGAAAATCTTTTCTTATATTGTGGAGATTGCCTAAGAAGACTTGCTGACACTTCTGTACGATACATTATCTTCCAAAAAGGTAATTTCCTCTTCTAAATGTTTGACTTTCCTCACAACGCAAAGTCTAAAGGAGCTAAGGACAGGGAAAGCGATTAAAAATGTATATATTCTTAATTCATTCATCGTTTGCTGGTTTTTAGTGAATTTCCTTAAAAAAAACATTCACTAATGAGGAGATGCCGACTTTTGAATTTTGAAAAGATTTCTTTAAATAGGCGCTTTAGGAACCCTGGAACCCAAATCCGAGGTCGGTTTCAGACTTTATATATATATATGTATATATATATATATATATATATATATATATATATATATATATATATATATATATATATATATATATATATACATATACATATATATATATATATATATATATATATATATATATATATATATATATATATATATATTTATATATATATATTTATGTGTCACACCTATAACTAAAAAAAATAATCGACCGATTTTGATAAAACTTTGTGAGTACCTTCCCTTTGCAAGTGGCTTGGATAAATTCGTTATCCAGGAAAATCCGCCAAGGTTTTCTTGGAAAATTTTGGGTTTTCTTTCGAAAAAAAATTATACCTCCGGAATTAACAAAGTAAGGGCAACTAAATTTGGTGCACGGGTTTATATCGCTAAAGTTAAGTCACCTACCAAAATTTGGCTCTGTAGGTTAAAGGACAAAGAAGTTACAGGCATTTAAAGAAACATAAATTTGGGTTGTCCTTAAAACGTCAAAAGTCGCGGTTTAAACGTCAAAATCGGTAATATTTAGGCAATGAACCTGAAACTAATATGAGCTATGGAAGGAAAATGTCTCAAGAATAATATTTTACAAAGCCTAAAGTTTTAGTTTCAATCGTCATTGTCCTGGATTTTACTAAAATATTCTCAGAAAATTCATTTGAAATAAACTCTTTCTCTGATGCTATGGCAGTAGTGTTGGCTATAGAGTTTATCGGTTGATGGTATATCATTTTTGTCGAGTTTTCGTAAAAAGTATTTAAAGCCCAATATATCCGTTATTATGCAAGATACGAAAAAAAAGGTGAGTTACGTCTTAAAAACATATTTCTACAATTACAGGCTGGCCCATAAGTCGTTGGTGATTCAAATTTTCTTTTTTAGTGAATTTTCTTTAAAAAATTCATTAATGGGAAGATCCGTGTTTATATATATATATATATATATATATATATATATATATATATATATATATATATATATATATATATATATATATATATATATATATATATATATATATATATATATATATCATACCGAATTAATTTTTCAAAAATTAATAGACCGTAAAAAAATTCATATTTCCGGAAATAACTAAGTGAGGACAACCAAGTTTGGTACCCGTATTTGTAGTGTAAAGAGTGAACCATGTGCCAAAATTTAGGTCTTTAAGTTTAAGGACAAAAAAGTTACGAGCAGCTAAAGCAACAAATTTTGGAGTTTTCCTCAAAACGTCAAACTCGCAGTTTAAAATGTCAAACTTGCAATTTAAAACGTCAAACTCTCAATTTAAAACACCAAACTCGCAATTTAAAACGTTAAAATTGGCAATGTTTAGGCAAAGAACGTGAAACAAATACGGATTGTGAAAAGAAAATGTTGCAAGAAGAGTGTTCTGCGAACCCTTAAGCTTCAGATTCAACCGTCATTGCCCTTCATTTTATTAAAATATTTACAGAAAATTCATTTCAAATATACCCTTTCTCTGATGCTTTGGCTGTCGGTTTAGTTAAGTTAATGCTTTCGCTGTAGGTTTAGTGAAGTTTATGGTTTAACGGTCTATAACTTTTAGCTAATTTTCTTAGAGCAAATTCGTTACTGTATTTTAGCATTTTTTTTATCGAAATATGATGCATTTTTGTAAGAAAAAAATCTGGACGTAGTAAGTGCGATTTGGTAGCAACTTTTTATTAAATCCTTAAAATTTCAATAACTCAATTTGCTATTAACGCAAGTTTTGTTGGTTAGGAAACTAACATTTAACTTTATTTTCGGAGAGTTTTTGTATGAACGCAGCAAGGGCGTTTTGGTTGCGAATTTTCATTAAATCTTTCAAATTTCAATAACTCAATTTGCTATTAACCTAAGGTTCATTGGCTAGGAGACCAGTTTTCTCAGAAACATGTAAAGTTTATTTTCGGAAAATTTTTGTACATTTTCAAATAATTATTTTGATAAAATATGGTACATTGTTCCTACTATATAGGCTCTGCCGGTGACCAAATTGATGCCTGCTCGCATTAGAGCGATATATTTGTACTTAAAAACATTCTTTCAAATTGCGGTTTAGTTTAAACCATTCCCACATTTTCGTTATATATCCTTATAAGTACACCTGGAGACCCCAAATCACCCCAAAACATTTTTTAAAGACCTGACGATTATTCACTAACAAGGTTAGCGTCATCAGCGAATGTAAAATTCCTCACTTAGTAGTATATATTCTTAACAAAATCCACTGTTTTCGACAAGTTTTTCTCAAAAACCGGTTTATAGTCATTTTATTATACGCAGGCGCTCCATCAATATTTAGCTTTTGGCCCTGAATAACAGTAACCAGGACAAAAACAATAGATAATTATATACATAATGTGCGCTTTGAAGCTTTGTAAGTCTGAATCGACACGAGTCCTTCGGAGCAGCCTGTATCATGGAAATATTCTTAAAACCTAGCGTGTTTAGCTACCTACTGTTTCCAAGAAAAGTTTTTTAAAATTCCTTACCGTTTGCTCACAATCGTTCAACCCATCTTGGGTGCACTATATATATATATATATATATATATATATATATATATATATATATATATATATATATATATATATATATATATATATTCATATATATATATATATATATATATATATATATATATATATATATATATATATATATATATATATATAGTGTGTCCCAAACTGGATGGCAATGTATTGCTCTCTCCGTTATTACTAGAGATAGGGAGACGATTAAATTAACCATGTTTTGTAGAATTTCATGCTTACTTCAAGTGTGACTTGTATTTTGCCCTGACTCTTTTCGTTTTCGAGTTATTTTGAAAAAAACTAAAAATATCTAAGTAGGCGTTGATCTGACGTCTAAGACTTCCACATCATGAGGACACTTTTTACAGAGTAATCTTTCTGTGCTATTCTCAACTTTGGATTGTCATTTGTTTTTGCGCACCAGAACTTGCTCCTGTCCTGACTCGTCTGTTACAGACATCTTACAATAGAGGAATATTCTCTACTAACTGCAAGACTGCTCGAATACAGCCCGTCCTCAAGAAAGGATCCAAAGTGATTCCTAGCAACTACAGGCCTATTTCTCTCCTTTAAGTCGTCTCTAAAGTGATGGAAAAGTATATAAACACCGAATTACTAAAATTTCTATATAGGCAGTATGGGTTCCGTCAGTGCAGATCAACTGCAGACCTCCTTTGCTTTATCACTCATTCTTGAAACAAGTTTGTAGAACTACACGGTAAATCCCAGATTGTCGCTCTAGACATATCCAAAGCATTCGACTAGGTCTCGCACGCAGCGCTGCTTAATAAACTACCAGCCTCTGGCCTACCACCAAAACTCTGTACGTGGACAGCAAATTTCCTTTCCAACCGGAGCATTTCTGTTATCGTGGATGGCCATTCTTTTAAACTGCATCCAATTAATGCAGGAGTTCCTCAAGGTTCAGCTTTAGCCCCTACTTTGTTTCTTCTTCACATCAATGACCTCCTTTCTCGCACATCCAACACAGTTCACAGTTACGCGGACGACAGCACCCTCCACTCAAATATACAATAATCTTAGCCTGTCTCTTTAGCCCAATTAGATGAGGATCGCAGACTCATGGAGGGTTCTATCTCCGTAGATCCCAAAAAAATATTGGAAGTAGAAATATTGTACAATTCAACTCCACCAAGTCTGTCTTGCTTTCGATCTCATAAGAGATACATCAGCCCTAGACCCATCACAATGAACAACCAAGTTATTCAAAGTAATGAGTCCTTTTCACTTGTTGGCATTTCTGTGGATCGAAATCTCAATTGGCACCAACATGTCACATCAGTTGCAGAAGCGGCTGCTGAGAAATTAGGTTTCCTCTTCCTGGCTCGCAAATACTTTTCACAAGCTAATCTCTATACCTTATACTCTTCACAAATAAGGCCGCACCTCGAATACTGCTCTAAAATCTGGGGTGCCGCTGCCGCTTCTACACTCGCTATCCTGGACTCCATTCAGAAGAGAGCTTTACGTCTTATCGGTGACCCTACCCAAACGCTGCCATCCCTTGCTCACCGACGTGCCGTTGGTGACCCCTCTCTCTCTCTTTTATAAATATCTGCACGGGCACTGCTCAGAGGAGCTTTCTTCCATAGTTCCTCCATCTGCTGCCCCCAACAGATCTTCCAGGGGAACAGAGCGAATGCACCATTTTACTGTCCAGGTAACCAGACATGAAACATCTTGTTATGCCCGCTGTTTTGTCCCGAGTACTTCCAAATTGTGGAATTCCTTGCCGGCACATGATTTTCCTTCCTCCGAACCTCCAAACCTTCAAGTCCAGAATTAACAAGTTGCCTCTTTACTCCTTGTGGACACCCACAGTACGATAGTATTTAGGCTGTGAGCCCTCGTGGTGGGTTGTTAAAATAAATAAAAAATAAAAAAAGACAAACCTAATTAATTTGAAACTGTACGATCATTGTCAAAATTAATATTGCTCCCATTTAGAACAACTGTTCAACTTACGGGTGTGTGGATTTACAGGTTAATAACTAAGAGTAAAGTCTGATGTTAGGTTTTCAAATTTTAAATTTACATGGCCTCTCTGTATGCAGCAATATATATTCTCAAGTATGATTAATTTCTACCATCATAATTTAACAGATACCTTAGTTATGCATTGTCCCTCTTAGCACTTCCTCATACCCGTTGACAAGTCGCTAATTCCAGGCACACTTGATCTGAATATTTTACAAGTGTATTAAGGCACCTCAGATCCGAGAGCATATTAATTACCACTGTTCACCTGGCATTTCCCAGTCAAGATTTCACATGGCTCACTCGATTTGCTGCAAGGAGAACCCCGAGCCACATCTGAATGCTAATCAGTTTATTAACTTACGTCTAATTACATTCCGAACTAACTCTGTCTTGATTATCACATTATTGTGATGTTTTGATGTCTCATGTTATTGTAGCATAATAATTTAATAACCGTGACAGCCTGAACTAGAACTGTAATAATAATAATAATAATAATAATAATAAATAAAAGCATTTGATTGTGTACCCCACGATTGGTTAAACAAGGTACTTGGAATCTACAAGATCTGCCCAAGGATCAGAAACGTCCTTCAACATCTCATGAATACTTGGAGAACAAACATATGGATGACCAATAAAAATTGTGGAAAAGTGCAGATAGGGAGTGGAATTTTTCAGGGGGACTCCCTGTCGCCGGTTTGGTTCTGCTTGGCACTGAACCCCATGTCGACTGTTCTAAACAAATCTGGAGCCGGGTATAAACTCAATATGAAAAACCGAAGAAGAATATCCCACCTACTAGACATGGATGATCTTAGATTATACTCTGAGACACAAGATAAGCTCCGTTCACTGATTAATACTGTTAAAATCTTTAGCAATAATAAAAATGTCGTTTGGATTCAACAAATGTGCTATAATCAACGTCAGGAGAGGGACAGTCGAAGGTCACCAACAGCCCCTCTGCGAAAATTATTTTTTTTAATGCGAATTATTTTAAATTCTTTACTGTGTAATTCTGTTAAAGAATTTAAAATAATTCGCATTAAAATTTTGTAGTAACATTACAATATAACTTTAGGAACAGCTGTATAGTTTTAGGTGAATTGATTATTTTTGTCTATTGGGTTGGTACTCCTGCCATCTCCAGAGACAGATGCAAGTGACAGTATATTTGTCCTTGTCTCTCACACCAAAGTGTAATTGATTGTCTCTCTCACACAGTAAAACATGTTTAAGTAGTAAATTTAAAAATTGTAAAAAACTATCAAAGTTTTATCAGTGATACAGCCATTTTGTGAAAATGTAAGCGTCATTCTGATGTTGCAGTCTATATTGTTGTTTTTCGAGAACAAATTAGAAAACATTTTAATCAAATTTAATTAAATTTAAGTGTCTAGGTCTAGGCTGAGAGCTATATTTTAACATATAATAATGTTGTGTTGTAGTGCAGAATGGTTCTGTTGTATAAGTATGCTATTTTATCTTCTGGGTTAAATTGTAAGTTCAAACAGAAATAACTCATAACGTTAATTTAGAAAGTGACATGTATTCTTTTGTCTTTTAGCTGATGCACTGATGAAGTCTTAGAAAACAAAGACGAAATATTTGCAAGAAGGAATAAAGATCTTACTCTAAAAAAGTTTTCCATTTTGGTCTCATACCCCTTAAATTAGTAACTCGGTTTCATATATATATATATATATATATATATATATATATATATATATATATATATATATATATATATATATATATATATATATATGATAGTGTAGATTATTTCTATTAAAATTCGCTACCTTAACGTACTTGCTGCCTCCTTTTTTTTTGAACTACATTGTAGCGAAGAGCTGACATTTAGTAGTAGTGTTAACCTCATGTTCATTTGTTATAACAATATGTAATATTAGATATGCAGAGTTAAAAAATATTCGTTAAAAATATAGAAAATATACAAGATTTACAAAATTGACCCTTGATGCTGAAAAGTTTATAAAACGAATTCACTTCATTTAAATGAAGATTTATAATCTAAAATAATTAATCCTGTATCCCATCTTAGACGTCAGTTAGTTAGAAAATTAACATTCATTACCAATTCATCGCTGGTTAGTATGTTACATCAGGAGAGCGAAAGGGCGCTGGTGTGGTAGGCTAGGTTGTTGGTGACTGCAGCGCCCCCAACTGCGATATGATAGCTGCCGGTCTGAATCATTGGATGAAGTTGGGTCCCCTAGGAGCCGTTACAGGTTCAGCCCCGTCTCTTTCACACTAAACTTAAATTGGATACTGGTCACTTTCTATAATTCAACTCCTATATCTCATAACTTAACAGCTCGCTACCCTATTCCTCTCCTATTTGCTCGATTTTATGGAAGAAACACCAACTTCGCAATTAATCATGGAATATCCTCGGTGAGACAGCTCAAATAGAAATTATTATAGGTCGTAAATGGGAAGTGCGTAACTCACATGTGCCTGTTAAGATGACTAAGGGAGAAGAGGAGATATCCAGGTTTACGCACTTTATTCCAGAAATAATTGAATACATGACTTTTATGTTTCAACATTACATTCAACATTAAATGTATATAGAAGCTTTTCAGTAAAGTTTTATTATATCGTGACAGAGGTTTTGCTATGATACTGTGCTTTAGTGGGAAAAATTCACTATTGAGGAGATCGCGACTTTGGAATTTCTTAAAATTTCCTTATATGAGCGCTAACTATCAGAGCCAGTTTCAATTTTTATTTATTTGTCTATATATATATATATATATATATATATATATATATATATATATATATATATATATATATATATATATATATACATGGTATTTAGAATGGGGGGGTAGCAGAGAAATCATTCACACGTATGAACACATACATAAAAACTGACACACCCTATAAACAAAGAAAATATACAAAACAACCCATATGAAACCAAAGGATATAGCATATGCAAACAAAAACCTATTCTTCAGTGTATACAATGTCTAAGATGTATATCCGAATTAATACCCAAATATATTTATGTATGTGAATGGAAAGAAAGCAATGTGAGAACAAAGCAATCGTTGTAAGTCAATTTGGAAAATGTGAAATGCATACACCAAAATAAAATAAGCACCAGGTCAATTATAAAAGTGTGGACATAAATAAATAAATATGACGAGGCGTAAAGACAAAAAAAAAGCAAAGAAAATGTAAATATTGGACAATACGAACTGTATAAGTAGTTTTGAGGTAGTTAAGATGTTCACGTTTAGTAGAATTAGGAAGGTCAAGTTGTATAATCTAGAACATACAACAGATGTTCGGTTAATATCAGATGTCAAAGTGAAAATTTAAATATATTGTATAGGTTAAGAATAGCTGTCAGATATAGAGATCAGAGTAAATTTATATAAATAAAATAAGGTGGTGGATGAATGTAAAACAAAAAGTAGGAGAAGGTTACCCAGGAAATGAGAATAAAGAAAGAAAAAAGGAGGGATGTTATTTTTTTTGAAAGGTGGTCAATTTGAAAACAACAAGGAAGTTTTTTTTAGTTAGAAACGGTGGCGAAAGGAAAAATAATAAACAGGAGCAAAATTTTGCAACATTTAGAGGAAGCACCAGCAATTTTTGACAAAAGTTAAAAACAAGAAGTAATAGTTGGAATAAGCGTGGAAATTGAAGTGAAGCTCCAAGGAAAATATGTAGCAGAGTGACAAATCAGTCAGTAGCAGCCATAGATCGAGTCAGGGAGAAAAATACCGCCATAAAACTGTGAGTTTTGTATTAAATAATAATACTTACATTTTTATGTTTTCACACACTTCAATAGAAAAACATTTTCAAGTTGAATCATAAAAAACTGTAACAAAAACAGACACAAAGTATGCAAACTGCAAAGCATCCATATTCAATTTGATAATACTTACAAGGTGTTTATTAGGCCATCTATGAACACAAGAAATAACTACACACGTCCAAGTCTTAAGGGTCTGCCATTGGCTATTGTAAAAGTTTCAATTGAATAAATTATTTTTTATGGTTTTGTGTAACTTTAGCTAGCATAAGAATAGATTCATCTAGATCTAATCACTTCATAAATTTAAAGACAAAAATCTGGCCAGTTTATATAAGGGGGTATTCGATTACTTTAAAGGATGTAAATTTAGTAGAAAGAATTGATGAGAATAATAGGCATTTTGTCATCTGATATAGCAAAAATATAAATTGAACCCTTTGCTTTATTTTGTTTGATATATATATATATATATATATATATATATATATATATATATATATATATATATATATAAGTATTTAGGGAAAACAAATTTGAAAATATATTAACTTGATAGAACCTGAACCCACTTGCGGAAATAAGCACCATGAGTTGAGAGTAAGTTTACACATTTCATCAGTCAATATTTTAGTGGCATATTGCAATAAAAAAGGCATTGAATACACAGAGGTGTAGGATTAACAGGTAAGACCTAAAAAAAAAACTAAAATCTGAAATAATAACTAAAACAATAATAATGATAATAGTACATATATCCTATAATTAAAATATGAACTTATTTACATATCCAATTGTGGGCAAGAAAAAAGCATTATATATATATATATATATATATATATATATATATATATATATATATATATATATACAGGGTCGCTGATAAGTCTGGAAACGGTCGATTATCCGGGAAAATATACAAGGTGTCGAAAAAAGTTTTATACAAAAGTTTTTGGGTTCTTCAATGTCTACTAGGCGGTGATAATTTTATTTATACAGGGTTGGTCATACAGGCGTGGCACACCAATATTTTTTTTTTTAATGGAACACCCTATATATTATTCGATATTTCAATCCTTCTCTTAATTTCGAGCAACATTTATGAGAAGCATAATGTACCTAAACTCAATCGTTTCCGGGTAAAAAAATTAATAAAAATAAACGCTACTGTTTTTAAAATCTATTGGATGAAGAACAAAAATAAATGAAAAGTAGAATATCTCTTGAAAACAATCTGTGAGTGTGAAAAGAACCGGTTGCGATGTTTTTAACATTGTTTGGAATCCCAAGATAAGATAAGATGCCCATAAGAAACGCAGTATTATTCTTTTGTTTTAAAATGTTTCCAGGACAACGAATGTCAAACATTCATTCAGTGTCAACAGTTTTGAAACATTAGTAATTTAGTGTCAACAGTTTTTGTGCAAAATGGCAAGTTTAAGTGAAACCGAACGTATCGAAATTTTAATGATGATAAGGTACGGTGATAGAACACAAAGTTTTGCTCAAGTGGTGATTATGTTCAATGAGTTGCATCTTGAGCGGGAATCGATCTCCAAATCCACAGTTTCGAAAACTTTGCATCGTTTTCACGAAACTGGCGGTATCAAGGATAAACCTAGAACTGGAAGGCCAGTAACCGTTACAAATGAAGAAAATTCTTTGAATGTAATATTGGATGTGGTGGAAAATCCGAAAACTTCGGCACAGCAATTGGCTTTAAATCACAATATGAGTCGATATTCAATTCAAAAGATTACGAAGCGGGAAAAGTTCCGTCCATATAAAATTCATTTATTGCAAGAACTGAGTGAAGACGATTTTGATCGCAGAATCGAGTTCTGTGAACTTATTATGGAGAAGTTACGCCAAAATTTTAACTTTGCCAACCACATTTTGTTTTCCGACGAATCTACATTTTGTTTGAATGGACAAGTCAACCGACACAACTGTAGGTACTGGTCAGACGAAAACTCACATTGGATGGAACAAATTCACACCCAAAGACCGCAAAAAGTAAATGTTTGGTGTGCTATTATTGGTGGACATATCATAGGACCTTATTTTATACACGGTAATTTGAACTCTGCTCGATATTTGACACTTTTGCAAGAATCAATTGTTCCAGACGTTAGTCGATTATTTCCGAACAATAACGACCCAAATCTACCAGCGGAAGAAATATGGTTTCAGCAGGATGGGGCACCCCCTCATTTTGGAATTGAGGTACGGGAATATCTGAATCAAACCTTTCCTGGCAGATGGATAGGGCGCAGGGGAACTATTGAATGGCCAGCTAGGTCTCCCGACATGACGCCGCTTGACTTTTTTTGTGGGGTCATGTAAAAAATTTAATTTACCAAAATAGACCGCAGAATATTGAAGAGTTGCAAGCAAGGATTGTGCATGAAATTAATAACATTCCTCAAAACGCTCTTGTAAATGCAGTGCAATGTTTTGTTAAGCGAATTCATTATTGTCAGGAGGTCAATGGAGAACACTTTGAACATCTTATAAAATAGGATTCCAAACAATGTTAAAAACATCGCAACCGGTTCTTTTCACACTCACAGATTGTTTTCAAGAGATATTCTACTTTTCATCTATTTTTGTTCTTCATCCAATAGATTTTAAAAACAGTAGCGTTTATTTTTATTTATTTTTTTACCCGGAAACGATTGAGTTTAGGTACATTATTCTTCTCATAAATGTTGCTCAAAATTAAGAGAAGGATTGAAATATCGAATAATATATAGGGTGTTCCATTAAAAAAACATTAATATTGGTGTGCCAGGCCTGTATGACCAACCCTGTATAAATAAAATTATCACCGCCTAGTAGACATTGAAGAACCCAAAAACTTTTGTATAAAACTTTTTTCGACACCTTGTATATTTTCCCGGATAATCGACCGTTTCCAGACTTATCAGCGACCCTGTATATATATATATATATATATATATATATATATATATATATATATATATATATATATATATATATATATATATATATATAGTAGAATCCGGCTTTAACGAGGAGTCAAGAGACCAGTAATAGTGTCTCGCAAAAACCGGATCTCGTTATATCAAAACCCTAAAGTAAAAAAACAAGAACTATAGGTATATACAAGGTACATACCTATATGTAAGTGTAACTTTATACACATCATAAAAAGTAATCTATGATTTTCATTTGTACTGTCGGTTTTTCTTTTTACCTCTTTTCCAAAAAGTTTTCTATGGGAGTTAGTACACTTAACTTACTCTCCGAGTTTGTGGCCCTCTCTAAAATATTCTAAGCTTCTCGGCGGAATTTATGACATCTTGGAGTGAAACATTGATGCATTCGGAGATTTCAAATCCGTTGTCCCAATCGGAATCTTATATGACTTTTTGGGTAGTGTTCAAATTTGCAGCTGCCATTATCTCGAAATCTGTTGGAATACATGGAGTTTCCACAGACATATCTATGTTCAGGTAATCCATCGTATACGACACTTGTCCCGGTTTCATAACCCTCGCATATTCGCTCAGAGGAATGTCATCGTCTTCGTCGGCGATATCTTCGTCAGTCAATAACATCTTCCAAAAAGCTCAAATCAACTTTTTGATTCCTATGCTCAAAATGAAAACCAGCATGCCTGAAACGATTTGCTACTGTTTTTTTGTGAGACATTTTTTTCATGCACGATCAAGGAGACGAATAGCTTCGAGGACATTTACCGAAAATTGACGCTGATTCTTGTCCATGTTGTTAATTATTTTTGTAACGAGTTGTCATCTATAACTCAATGTTAGAGAGTTGATAATTTCCTGATCTAAAGGCTGCAGTACATCTGTGGTGTCAGGCGGCATAAAAAATAGTTTGATATTCTTCAGACAGTGCCCGCACGTCTTCACCAGCTTTTCTCAGGATCTTAGATCCATAAGCACCATGAGTTGTTGCCCCCTCGAATCTTCTTTCTGGTCGACGATTCTCCATCCGTTGGTATCCCGGTATCCCCGGTATCCACAACAGCGCCCTCACAGGTGTGGGAAGTTTCTTCGCCTTATAAATAGAAGCTGTGCCCCCTCCCAGGGTTTTTCCTGCACTAGCCGACCACTTAGGCGCTCCACTGTAGCCTGATCCGAGCAGCAGATGTGCAGCCCCCTCTCATGTGACGACACTCTGTGAACTTTGGGGCAATGTTGGTGTCCTCAAGATTGTCTGTCCCTTGGAGGATTCAGGTCTTGATACGCTCTGTCTCTTCCTTACACTGACCTCGGGGTCTTTATTTGTGAAGACCATCTCCAACCCCGATACTGCATCACTGAAGGACTCGGTGATATCCCGAATGGTTCTCATCTTGACCTTTTTAGTTCTATATTTCACTTCTGTTGGTGTGCTGGCAACAGACCCGGGTCGCTTTGGTGCCCCAGTCTCCGCGCACCCAGCGGGGACCTTCTTTACAGCTTTAGGTCGCTTGACGCTCCCTTCGGCCTTGCCCTTTCCAAATTCCGGCGCTGCGTCCAGAGAGTTTAGGCCTTTGTTCTCCGATGCTCGACATACCGGAGTTGTCGCCGGTTTTTTCTAAGTTCCTCATGGGGTCCTCAGTTCCCGCCAGTATTGGGAATATTTTGTTTTCGTTGGTATCCATTTTTGTTTCCACGAGTATTAACTTTTTGACAAAGTTGTCAGGCATTCATACAACGGGATGCGCCAGGTGCCCAAAGGTGGGACTGTTGGAGACCAAAATATTGTTTGGCCACACATCTCTTCAGCCTGAACCTCTCCACCGTGAGATTCATGGTTTTAATTAGGTTGTCAGTGGCTAAGCCAAGTCACTCTCCCAACTCCTTGTCCACGAGACATGACCACGACAACAAGGAGCAAGGCCTGGTATATCGAGGGGGTATCTCAGTACGTTCGCCCCTCCGCCCCGTTAATTAACCTAGTGCAGAGCCTTAGCGACGACACGACAGCTTGGCGTCAGGTGGTGGTCGGCATCGGTTTTCGCCTCCTCGCACGACTGGATCATCTTGCGGGGTTTTTACCGGCCAGGTCAAGCCCATGCAATTCATCGGTTTATAACCGACACTACCCATTTTGCCCTATCCGTGCCCTGCCATCTCGTGGATTTTACAGACACGACACGAGCTAGGATTGATGGGCATTGCCTTATCCGCCAGCCCGGGACGCGCCCGGTAGGTACCACCCACGGGTGGGTGTCACGTAAACAAGCTATTTAATGGCGCATCTGTGGTTCAGGGGTATCATATACGCCTGTCATTCGGGCAGCCCGAGTTCGTGTCCAGCTCGTGTAACATTTTGTTCTGATTCACTTTCAACGCAGACCGGTTTCGTTCTAATTAGAGCTCGCCAGTGCGCTGTACTAGTTACAGCGAGGACACATTCATAAAGTAAGACAACGAAGGTAGCCAGCCTCCAAGAACATTGTGAGGTGTACGACAGGGTCGCCTTACATACAATGTCCCGGTATTAGAAAAGAAAATGGGCTAGTGCTGACAATTTACAGAATTGTTGGTTGGTTGTACACAGTCTCGATTTATCCGAGATGGAAACCCTGTCGTACATGTCACAATGTTATAGGAGGCTGGCTACCATAGATGTATTACTTTATAGGTGTGTTCTCGCTGTAATTAGTATAGCGCATTGGCAGCCTCTAATTGGAGCGAGACCGGTATGTGTTGCTAACCATGGTTAGAATACATCTATCCTTACATACCTTGCCTTTGTATTAGGGAAGAAAATGGGTCAGGGCTGAAAATTTACAAGATTGTAGCTTGGTTGTACACAGTCTCTATTTATAATATTTTGTGTTATTTGGAGCTACAGTGACAGCACACTAACTGGTTTCGCACCGAGATGGCGACTGTGTCTTACATCTCGCAATGTTCTAAGATCTTCTTTTTGTTTAAGTCGCCTTACATTTGTAATACAAGTGTCGTTTAAAGATACTTACTGTACCTAGATATACCTAATTTAAATTTTCTTGCTTC
Source organism: Tillus elongatus (assembly GCA_964006375.1). Classification (NCBI taxonomy): domain Eukaryota; kingdom Metazoa; phylum Arthropoda; class Insecta; order Coleoptera; family Cleridae; genus Tillus; species Tillus elongatus. The sequence goes on along the minus strand of OZ023262.1, from coordinate 21,132,837 downwards.
GTAGAAAATTATGTCTTGTGCATTTTTCTCAAAAGAAGTCAGAACAGAAGATTAAAATATTTTTTTATAATAGAGATAGATAGTGAAGGGAAAAACGGTTATTTTCTGTTAACAGTTGAAGCCGTTAACGTTATTTAATAATAACCGTTGAAAATAACGGCTTTAGTTTTTTTAAACTGGATAGTCGATCGATAATATCCTACATTCCCAAAGCTGTGAGCGAGAGCGAGCACACTAGTATAAATGCATTGTATTTTTACCCCGTTATTTCACGTAGTGTATAAATCTCAAATTTTGTCGATATGAAAAGGAAACAAAGGGTTAAGAAATTATAAGCGTGTCCTAAATATTTTGCCACTCTGAAGTGAAACTTTTAGAAATCGGAAAGGAGTCTTATATTAGTATTTACTTAGATGTTTTAGGAATTATAAACTAGTCATTTCTAACAAATTTATTTTATGAGGGGTCTTTACGTAAATGTCAATGCCACAGCAAGAATCAATAAATATCATTATTTATAACGTCTTGGGACGTTAGACGTTAGAACTTTTATTGCTACACAGGGAGTGATTCTAAGAACTCCATAACATAACGCAGCTTATAAAATTTCGGTAAAGAAATTTGCCTTTATTCTGTACATATGGTTTGTTATTACATTATGCTTTTATTCTTTCTTAGAAAGATCTCTATCTCTAGTTACATTTTCGGTTCACTGGTCATCTTTATCAGTCCACTTTTAAAAACTGTGCAAACAACAGCCAACAGTATAAAAAATTGAGTTTGAGTTTAAAAAAAATTTGAAGATATATAGTATTAATTGTTTATTTACTTATTTTAATATTCGTTGTTTTAAAATTAGTTTCAAAAATTTCAAAGGGCTGTAACTTGGAGAAAAGGGGGTTTCAAGAAAAACTTAATAAAAAGACACCCCTTATTTTTCGCCAAAGAATCACCCTGTATATATACATACATACATATATATATATATATATATATATATATATATATATATATATATATATATATATATATATATACATACATATATATATATATATATATATATATATATATATATATATATATATATATATATATATTCATTTAATTTTTTATATATAAATGTATATAGATATTAAAAAATGTTGTATCATTATATTTTTTTATCAATTTGATAACTATTATCAGACAAACGAAAATGACGTGTTAACTGTTTTCTTAGGTAATGTATATAAAATTAAATAAATAAGTACTTTATTTTCACGTTAAATAACCCTATTTTGCGTTGTCTATAGTGAAAGTAATAACACGTTTTTATAGAAATTCATCTTTTCACCCAACATTTTTTATTAGTAAACATTTGGCTTTACATACTAGTGGGAAACTCAACTGTTTCAAAAATAACAGCTTCTCTCAGAATAACTCTGTGTAGTAGTGTCCGTATGCTGGATCCCCATCAACAACCGGTTAAAGTTAAAATTAAAATTAAACCGTTTTATTGTACCAAAGATCGTACGTCCCTAAAGCTGTGAGCGAGAGCGAGCACACTAATATAAATAATAATGTTATGAAGTACAGTCCAGTCTATACTGTATAACCATACATATTTAGCATTCCCAATCTCAAGGCTATTCATCCCGTTAAATGGTTAAATAACAGTTGCCGATGAAAACCGATGTTTATTCATCTAACCTAGTTGCAGTAGAACTGAAACAGAGACGACTCCGAATTCTAGTTTAGTGTAAAAAGCGTTACTTTTTAAGCCGTTATTTTTATAAATCCATAACTGGTGGTTACCGTTACGGCTCGGTAACCGTTTAAAAATAGCTGACAGTTAAATAACGACCCATCACTAGAGATATATCAATGGTAACACTTTCAAAAAGTTCTTCAAATTAGCGTGTATTAGGACCTCTAAAACCCACCTTGAATTTAAAATATTAATATCAGTAATAGGCCCTACTAATAGTGTATAATTCTTATGAAAATTCACTACTATAACGCACGAGCTGCGTCTCGAAAGTTTTGGTATTCAAGAAGTTTACCTGTCTTAGTGAAAAATAAAAAAATACAATTTTGTAATTACAAGTGCAAGCATGTTAAAAATCTAAAATCCACCTCAAGCAGGGCCCAGCGCCACAATGGAACCGAATTATTTTTCTACAATCAAAATCTGATCTACACCAATTTTCAAACAAACCTACAAATACTGATAAGATATCAATAAAATTCAAGATTCAGATTATCCCTCTAACGCCCTCTATCCATTTTAATCCCCTTGTTGCTATAACCAAAACCTTGGTCTCCAGAAGCTTTGATGATGATTTTCTAGAGGTTATTGTTATTAATACACACATTTCAGAGCGTAATAAGAAAAAACTAACAGGATTTTTCTGTATCAATGAAAAACCATCTAAAAATGGCCTGCAATTGACTATCGTTCAATGAACCAGAATCTCAACAAATAACTACTCTTATTTACTACTAATTATCGAAATCCCTACCATGAAATTACTGGGTGAGATTTCCATTCGCTAAACATGCTTGAAATAATTCGAAAGCAAACAACAAGCCAGATCAAACTAACTGAAATATGTAACAAATTGACATGCCAAGGGGTGTGAGTTGGTGGTAGGAGCAGGACCGGCGTTATTGTTTGAGCACATAAGCGACAGCTTCTTGCGGCAGCCCAAACTAAATAGATCACTACACAGTTGATCTACGTTTGGTTCTCTGATATTAGTCAAAGGATTTACGTCTGTAACCGTATTAGAGTCAAATAGAACGCACCATTTTGCTACAATTAGCGTGTCTAGCTCCGAAGAGCATAACGGGATGGAAATGTAAAAAGAGTACATCAAAGAATTCATAAACTATCGGAAATTGGATAAGAGGATATCGGAGTTTTGCTGGTCCATATTTTATGAAATATAGGAGGCACAGAATGCCGCATATTATTTTTTGTTTTATACCTTAAAACAATTATCAGGGAAGTGCACATGCAAAAAGCATACTAAACACAATGCCAGCAAAAGAAAACCATGGATTACATAGGGTATAATGAAGTCAATGAATAAGAGCGACACAATGTACAAAAATTGCCTGCGGAATCCAAATGACAGTTTATTAAAGCAAAACTTTAATATATATAGGAACAAACTTCATGAGCTCATTAGAATAGCAAAGATAAATTTTCAGAAAAAAACTGGTTTAGATTAACAAACATGACAGCAAAAGATTGTCGAGAACTATAAATAGCAACTCAAGGTTCAGCTTTAGCCCCTACTTTGTTTCTTCTCCACATCAATGACCTCCTTTCTAGTACATCCAACCCAATTACGCGGACGATAGCACCCTCCACTCAAATATACAACATTCTAAGCCTGTCTCTTTAGCCCAATTAGATGGGGATCGCAGACTCATGGAGGGTTCTGTCTCCGTGGATTTCCCAAAAATATTAGACTGGGGAAGTAGAAATCTTGTACAATTCAACCTCACCAAATCTCAGCCTTGCTTTATATCTCATAAGAGATACACCAGCTCTAGATCCATCACAAGGAACAACGAAGTTATTCAAAGTAATTAGTCCTTTTCACTTGTTGGCATTTCTGTGGACGAAAACTCAATTGACACCAACATGTTACATCAATTGCAGAAGCGGCTGCTACAAAATTAGGTTTAATCTTTCGGGGTTACAAATACTTTTCACCAGCTAATCTCTATACCTTGTATACTTCACTAATAAGGCCAAACCTCGAATACTGCTTCCACATCTGGGGTGCCGCTGCCGCTTCTACACTCGGTATCCTGGACTCTATTCAGAAGAGAGCTATACGTCTCATCGGTGACCCTACCCTCACCCAAAGGCTGCCATCCCTTGTTTACCGACGTGCCGTTGGTGACCTTTATCTCTCTTTTATAGATATCTGCACGAGCACTGCTCAGATGAGCTTTCTTCCATAGTTCCTCCACCTGCTGCCCCCAACAGATCGACCAGGGGAACATAGCGAATGCACCCTTTTACTGTCCAGGTCACCAGACATAGAACATCTTGGTATGCCTGCTCTTTTGTCCCGAGGACTTCCAAGTTGTGGAATTCCTTGCCGGCACATGTTTTTCCTTCTCCTCCGAACCTCCAAACCTTCAAGTTTAGAATTGACAAGTTGCCTCTTTCCTTCTTGTCGACACCCACGCTACGATAGTATTTAGGATGTACTCCCTCGTGGTGTGTTGTTGAAATATAAAAAATAATAATAATAAAAAGATAACACAACTAAAAGTATAAAATGCATTAAAAATAAAAGTGGTATGGTCGTCAGTGAGCCTGCAAAAATATGTGATGAATTTTGTGGATACGTCTCGATTATTGGTAAAGAACTGTTTTTAAGAATACTTGGATCAAACTCTTCTCCAACATAGCGTGAACTGTACCGTACTCCATGTTTATTACACCCATATCCGAAACAGATATAATTAGATTAATAGATACTCTAAAATCAGGCAAGTCGACGGTGCTGGACCGCATAAGATCGGAGACTTTGAAAGAAATAAAACACAATATAGCTGCACCTTTATGTCATTTATTTGATTAGATAATATTATCTGGAATGTGTCCAAACGAATTTAATGTAGCCATAGTGAAAATATTGTATAAGAGGGGTGATAGAAATGACATGTCGAATTATAGACCAATAGCGTTGATTTCAGCAGTCGCTAATGTGTTTGAAATGGCAATCAAAAATAACTTAGTGAATAATTTAGACGAACATAGATTATTGTACCATTTACATCTATAGATATAGCCAAATTTCACTTTCTAGCTTCATAAAAAATTGAGTTTTGGAAGAAGTTTTAGGATTTTTTGATAACAGAGGGATATCGATGGTAACACTTTCGGAGGAATTCTTCAAATGTGCGCGTACTAGGACCTCTAGTATCGATCTTCAAAGGATGTGTAAGTTTAAAGTATTAATTCTAGTAATATGCCGTATAATAATACCGCATCGGATTGGTTATCTCTGAAACAGGAAGCAGAGACAGATTTAAAAACATTAAAAACATGGTTTAACCAAAACCTATTGTTGCGTTTTCGCCGGGTTCTGGATAAGTGAGACTTTAAAGATTAACAAAACAACTTTATTTACACTCTAAATATGGATACAATAGAATTTCTAGAATGTCTCTCTCACAAAACACTTAATTTATCTGGCCTTGCAATCACTAATTTGGACAAAAGTCACTAATACACTGAAACTACAGTCACTACTCTTCACACTAGTTACTGTTTCTTCGAGTCACTTCAACATTCTCTAATTGAACTGAACTGGCTGGCTTGCTTTCGCGTTTATATACTCGCCGTACCTTCCACCACTTTCTGGAGCGCAGAATTTTTCAGGACCTTCTTTTGCTAGAATGTTTCGTGAATACAGATCGGTCCCGTGTGTATACAGGGGGATGTATATACAGGTGATCCAAATGTGGTCATCACTCCTATGTTACACAAGAGGTGTTTCTCGTAATATAAGATCTCTCTGCGTATACAGGGTGTAAGGGTTCTCTGCGCATACATTATGTATATACAGGGTGTTCGGAATGTGCAGACCTCAGTTATCCGTTCCGACGGGGTACAAGTTGGTAACTTCGTTATTTCTGGTCCTAGAGGGTTGAGACTTCGCCTGAGGGTGCTCACCCAAGACACCCCCAGGGGGGTGGGTAGGCGGTGTTGCCAGATTGTGCAAAAATTCTCAGATGTTGGGGAAGTTCTAGAGCACCTACGTCTATTAAAGTGCTTTGTAACACTATTGTCCATAAACTGGGACACAACTAAGTACATGCCATTCAGTTCATATGCCAGTGGAATGCCAAGACTGGGGAACTTGTCTGTAGGTTCTGATCAGATAAGTGAAGCAAGGAATATACAATATGTGGGCTTGAATATTGACTGTCATCTGAGATGCGACAGGCAGACAAATCAAGTAATACAGAAACTGAGGAGCTTCTTTTCGAAGTTTAAGAGACTAAAGCAATTTCTGGAAGTCACTTACCTTAAGACTATTTACTTTGCTCTCATTCAGTCGCAGCTTTTATACGGCATATTGGCGTGGGGAAGCGCATCAGAAACATACTTGAGAAAGGTAGGAACAACTCAGAGGTGGATATTAAAAATTATATATGGCAGAAACATTACCTACCCCAGTGATGCGCTATATTCGGAGGCTGGAGTAATGGATGTGCGGAAACTGTACTGTCGTGCTATCTTACTGTATATTTACAGACACAAAGGTGTTGTTAATTTTGCAGAACATGCATACTCTACGAGGTACAAAAAAGTACAGGGCGGAAAAAAGGATTGGCCAGCGTAGTTTTGTGTATATTGGTTTGAGACTCTTTGATACCCTGCCCCTTGATATAAGATCTACGAATTCTTATAGGCTTTATAAAAAAAGAATTCAACTATGGCCGAGGAGTGTTATCGGTCGGGTGGTTGCCTTCTCTTAATTGTCGACCCTTCTAGTAGATCTTGATTTTAATCGATCATTGTGTGCATGTGTGCTAGTATGGATGTGTCTGAGACTACGTGTGTGTGTGCGTGTGTGTAGGTGTGCGTGTGTGTGTGAGAATGAAGGTGTGAAGTTCACGAACGAGCGCGCACGAGCAAGTATGTATGTGAATGGATGAAATATAACTGAGTATGATTTGACCACAGATTACTGAGTGAGTCTGTATTTCTGGGTTTTTAAAGTATCTATACCTTTTTTATTTTCTGTCTCTCCTTTTGCGGAGGGAGTCGTTGAGTTTTGTGGCGATGTCGATTGATCAATGGTCGGGGATGGCCGGATGCAGCTTTAAAATGTTGGGTTATTATGGTTGTGTTGTTGTTGTTTTTTTCGAGGGTATTTTATCTCCGGACTGTCAATTACTCTGTGTTTTACTCCCTTGACAGTCATAATTCTGTTGTTTGTTGTGTTTTGTATGCTGTGGGCATGTGGAGTTAGTTTTGCTGTTTTTCACTTTTATTAATTGTAGAACGCGGCCACAAATTGTTTAATTTATGATACTCTACACTAATATTAAGATAGTTTTTTGTGTTGTATTTTTCAGTTTGATTATCATGTCGCATAGACATTTTCGCTAACAAGCAAGATTGCTTCTGTGAAGATGTCTAAGGCTTATAGCTATTAAGATCATTGTTAACTGATTACTTTTGAATATACGACATGCGCGTTTATTGATTTGGTAATTACTTCTTTGTATTGAATGTTAATTCCATATTTTTATATTGTGTATATTTATATGGTAACCTTTTGTATCTGATTGTAAATGTTTGTAACAACCTATCAATAAACCTTATTATTATTATTATTATTATTATTATTATTATTATTATTATTATTATTATTATTATTATTATTATTATTATTATTATTATTATTATTATTATTATTATTATTATTATTATTATTATTATTATTATTATTATTATTATAGCGTACAATTCTTATGAAAATTCACTACTTGTAACGATTACGTTTCGTTACTGCTTTAATTATTTAAAATGAACCCGTAAGAGACCTAATTAATAGCCGACAATCCAATATCTATAAGGCAATTCATATTTTGATTTCAAAATTATTTTGATGCAAAGTCACTAAATATTCAAGTACCGTAAACCTCTTTACTGCCTTTCTAATTTGTACCTTAAAATTCAATACATGTTTGCCAAGGAAAATTACGTCGTATTTGGCTGGAAGAATATTTGCAAGAACTGAATAAGATCGTTGCGACTTTATCTGTATTTTTCCGTATCGATGATGTCACCTAAAACGACCGTTTGAGCCGTTGAACAGATATTCCCGGCAAAACATTGAATTGTAGACGAGGGGATGTGAGACGTCAAGGGAAAAGGGTTAGGTCTGAATGCACAACACGCTACCTCGAGGAGAGTCGCAGTTGGGCGGTTGCCGAACAAACATCTTTTATTTACGGTGGCTAAAAATTATCTTAAAAATGGGTGATAAAATCCTTTTCGCTGTCTATACTATCTAATAACAGCTGTCAGTGATTGTTTAAAGTCATTTAAGTGGTTTTTGAATTTGAATAAACGACGTGTTTGGCAGAAAAACGCGAGTTAAGTGGTCATCCTTTGTTCACGACCTGGTGCATTTCTCATGTTAATCAGAAAAAGCTTCTGATTATTACCTAATTTTGAGTCAATTGGCAGTAAATTTCACTTGAGCCAATTTACGTTTCAATTACTGTAGAAAAATTTTCGTCAAATTAATTCAGAGTATCGACATAGGGGACAAATTGTCTTACTCAGTATTGTAGCAACAAAACCCACCTGCCCAATAATCGTTAATGGGCAGTACCACTCATTATCTCCAGCCTTCCCTCTCTTATTGGAGTTTGTGAGCTTGTGTCAGGCACTAATGGTTGATTCCACTTGGAATGCATCTTCAAACGGTCATCGGGTAACTCGAGGTATCAGGACTTGGTGAGTCGATATAAACTTTATTTCTGTGAACCAGCAGAATTTTTCATGCGGCAATCGTATATCTGAACCCTCACAATTTGAATTTTCTAGATAACATAATCAAATTTACACTTAAATATTGTCAGGGAGGTGCCTGTAAGTAGAGCTCTAAATTTCCTGTTTAATCTTTAGAATTTTGTCAATATTGTGAATTTAAATACATAGTTCTTGAAATTGAAAGTAGCAGATTTTGTTTGTAAAATATTTAACCTGTGCTTTTCTTAATATCTTTCATTTCTTTATCATTAAAGCAGAATTTCACTTAAGAATATTTTTCTTAAATGGAGCCTCGCTCAAAGGACTGGCCAGTTAAATAATTGAAAAACCAACCGAATTGATTGACAAACGTCAAGTAATTTACATAATAATTTGTGTTTGCTTTTGAGCTATGAAATACAGCATTTGATTTTTGATACACCTCAAGTAGGTAATGTTAATATTTTAGTAACATACAACCACTTATTATTTTGTCATATGCCATGTGAAATGATAATTTCTTTTTCTTGAAGTTCTTGCTGTTTATTTGATTTTTAATTGTGTATGAGTTAATGTTTATTTGAGATTTACCAACCATGTTTATTTAGTTTTGTTTGCAATCCCAAATTCAGTTATATGAATAAATTTAATATCATTGTAATATTTAAATATCTGTTTGATTGAAGAGAAATTCCTGCCTAATATCTTCTTTGTTTTGACGTCAGCACAAATAATTGGTTCGAACTATCGATTGTCTAGATATCTAAATTTCTATACAATATGGCACTAGTCTGGAGCGCCCATAAACACAGGACTCCAGGCAGAGCAACACAGAAAAGAACCTGAGTGTCAAAGTATATCAAGATCTGTCAACCTCCTAAAACTATTTCTAATCTTAATAATAATGATAATCTGATAGATAGATATTTTAGGGTAGGGTTTAACAGCTAATGGTGACCTCACTACCGACCGGATTTTGATCCACTTAAGGTCAATCTTTAGATAACAGCTTTTCCGCTTACTATATAATAATAATAATAATAATATTTATTGTTGCACATTAGTTACAAAACTATACAAGTTACAAGAATATGCAAAAAGTACAGGTTATTAAATAGGACAAATAATTCTTAGTAAAATGAGTCACAACAATACATAATTTAAACAATCCACTGAAGGCGAACCTTGTTAGTGGAAATACTTAAAATTTGACACCGTTGTCCCCTGTTTCGCTAGCTTGACCCTGCCGTCAGCCGTACATGTCCCACACATATCAGTACGCCAAAGGCGGCGTGCACAATGAACATCTCTTTGCAGACATAAATGCACCTAAAAGCGCACAGACAAGCTTACAGTTGCACAATCATACTCACGCGAAAATACACACACATACAGTCTCAAACACACACACATGTACACAGTCACAAACCCACACTCACCATCACATATATACACACACATTTAAGCACAGATGCGCACGTACATTACCTGCATTCACCCATCTACACTCATTGCAAACACCTCTGAACTGATCGAGCCCGTCAACCGATCATCCACATAAGCAACAACCGATTCTAAACCAAAATCAAAATACTTAAATCAATCAACCCATTGACTTCGCCTCTAGGTAGTGATGCTATCCACCGCCTGATTCTTGCCTTGAAGAGCTTGACGGAGTGTAATTCCCTAATCTCAGGTGGAATTCTGAAGTACAATCTTGGAGCAAGGTAAGTCAGCGATCTCTGCCCTATAGATTTCTTGCTTCTCGGTATACTTCCCGAGGTTTCCTTTAACCTTGTACTATAAGGATGATCCACTGTGTTTAAGACATTTCTATTTTTGAACTGCCATGTCAAAATAGAGCCCAGATACAACTGCTTCACGTCAAAATGTTTAACGTCCCGATATCGCTATCAATACGATATATATCATACTATACATCGTATTGATAGCGATAACGTTTTATTTGAAGGAGGTTACATAGTATAACGCACTTGCTGCGTCCCGAGTTTTTATTAATTTGCGGTTTTTGGGGTGTTTCTGCTTTAAATTTTAATGTCGAACCTCGATTTGTATATGTTCCTACTATAAAAGTTGTGTTGGCTGGCGAGATTGCTGTCTATCATTTAAAGATAAAATTAATTATTGACTTAACGTTTTTTAGGAAAATTAGCTTGTGGTAACGCACGTGCTGCCCAGTTTTTATATGGTTCTTCTATCATTGAAAATTAAAATTTGTGAAGTACAGTGCCACACGATTTTTACCTAGATTACTTTATGTAAGCCAACCCTGTCCTTGAATTAGACACATGTAGGGGGTTGATAGTTCGACAGGTCCTCGAGTGTATGGGCATATGGTGTTGCAACATACATTAGCAAGTTGCATATCATATGCAGCCTGGGGTGAGCATGTACATGAAACATGTAACTCCGCAAGGGTGGTAACGCCCCACTTGTATTCCTAATAGATGAGCACCGCTCTCTAAATCTATTTCATATTGTAGCATCCTAATATTGGCAGGTTGTACTGACAACAGCATGAGGCTTTTCTACTTTGCAGCAGCAACTGGAATATCTACATAAATTCAAATGATAATATTAGTCATATAATTAACATACATTTCACTGAAAATAATGGAATGTCACACTCACACTTGTATCAGAGTGACCATTTGAAATGTTAGGGCTGAAAAACTCTAAAATGCTTGAAATTTAAAGCCCAAATTAATTTAGTTTTTTTATAAAGTAATGTCACATTTGTCTTTGAGAATTAAGTTTAGGAACTTTGTTACTTCTATGGTAGTGTGTTGGTAACAGCGAACACTCTGGAACGATATTTCTAGAAGAGACCAGAAGTGAGAGGTGTAGAATAGTGTAGAAGATCTAGAATCTCTATAGACAGTATAAATAGACGAGCGGTGCGCAGAGTAAGTTAGTTCAGTATTAAGTCGATGTGGTGAAAAAGTGATCATAGAGTATTAAGCGAGTCAGCGGTAAGTGTTGGTGTATAAGAAGCGATCATAGAAGGCGAATAGTGGAATATAATTCTATGGACATTTTTTTAATAATGGAGAGAAACATTTTAGTTGATCCTGGTGTTGGAAAATAGTTGGTTATAATAAATTAGTAGTTTGAAAAGCTGTGTTTTGTTCGTCAACAAATCCAGAACCCCGTAGAACGTAACAGTAATAAAGAATTTTTAAGGATGCCTGGGAATTATTAGTTGCCTAAAAATACTTTATATGTTCAAGAAATCTAAGTTTGAAATACGAAAGTTTTAAAGTTATATCAATGTCAAGAGGATTTTTTTGTTGTTGTGAAAAAACTTTTTTTTAAATCAAGCCCTTTCCTCTTTTTTAACAAATCAATAACATATCATGTAGGTGATATGTGCAAATCAATTTAGAATCATTTGTGAGAATTAGTTATCTGTCAGTTTGACATTAACTGGTTTACTCACCAATTCCTAAAATGCCTCAAATATTCACCCATAGGGAGTACGCGGATATGATTTTTGTTTGTGGGTTTTACAATGGAAGCTCAGTACACGCAGTTAACGAATATCGAGAGCGAGGGTCCCTAATAGAAAACTTTGTCAAAGACTTTTTATTAGCGCTCAGGAAACAAGGATTCTTAGCGAAAGAGAAGGTCTTGACGTACGAACCGAAGAAAACATTCTCAACATTGTTGAAGAAAACCCGAGGGTGAATAGTAGGAGGATTGTAAATCAACTCAGAACGTCACAGAAAGCCGTTTTCAATACGCTAAAGAAAAATTCTTTAAAACCTTTCCATGTTCAGTCCGTTCAATATCTTGAAAATGGTCACAAGGTTCCAAGGTTACAATTTTGTAAAAATAGATTCGTCAAAACCCGACAGTAAGTGAATAAATGTTATTCAGTGGTGGGGCTCAATTGGCTCGTGATGGTTTAAATAATTTTCACAATGAACACCAATGATAAGAAAAAACACTCATGCTACGTTTGAACGCAATTTTCAGCCTCGATGAGGCATAAATATGTGGTGTGACCTAGTTAGTGGGTCCGTTTGTGTTGGATGGGCGTCTTAATGGGGAAGGATATTTACACTTCCTAGAAAAATAGCAGAAATTTTAGAAGATGTTCCTTTAAACGTTCGACAACGGTTATGCTACAAGCTTGATGGGACACTTCCCACTTTACTCTGCAAGTACGAAATTTTTTAAACAACCATTTTCCTAGACGCTAGATTGGTAGAGGGTGTCTAACAAATTGACCAGCAAGGTCTCCAGACCCACTCGATTATTTTGTTTGGGGGTGGATCAAGCCGTTGGTGTACGCCACTATAGTAGACACAACGGAAGCATTACTTGATCGCGTTAGGAATGCGGCCGCTTTAATAACAAAAAATCGCGAAGTTATTAATCGTGCTGTTTGCAACAACAGGGCAAACAAGTGCGTTGAAGTCTGTGGTGGTATTTTTCAAAATATTCTTTAAACATTTACCGTTTATAAAATTTCCATTTCCTAATTTCTCTTTTGAACATAGATAAAATAAAAATGAATAAAAATTTTTTTAACTGCACTTATTTCAACAATGGGGGACATTCGCACTAAAACTTATGTGTTTATTTTTCTTATTTTGACCCCCTGAATCTACCCCTGAAATACTTCCCATTCCTTCGGATTCCCGAGATAAAAATTTTATGACTTTTCTTATAACATTTTTCTTCTGGCACCCCGTTTTCGAAATACAGAGTGTTGAAATTGAACTTAAAACATTAATTTTTCATCTCCAGTTTTTATGTTTTTGAAGTTATCTCCATGAAATTTTGCACGTAATCTTATTTCACAACTAGACGCCATCTGTGTAGATGAGTAGAAAAAAAGCAAATCCCAAGGGGCGTACAGGGTGGAACAAGTATTGACCCTCTAAACTTATTTGTGCGCACGCCAATGGTTTCAAAACAAATGACTCTTGTTAGACAAAATAATTTTATAACTTTTGTTTTTCTAGTTGGATTTTGATAAAACGACTAGTTTATGAGTTATTGTAAGTTGTATGGTCGGACCCAAGCAGGTGAGAAAAAACCTACGAAATTTTTTCATTTCAAATTTTTATGTTTTTGAAGTTATCTCCATAACATTTTTCACGTAGTCTTATTTCAGAACTAGACGCCATCTGTGTAAATGAGGAGAGAAAAATCAAATCCCAAGGGCCGTACAGGGAGGTAGAACAAGTATTGACCATCTAAGCTTTTTTGTGCGCACGCCAATGGATTCAAAATAAATGGCTTTTGTTAGACAAAGTAGTTATATAATTTTTGTTTCTCTAGTTGAATTGTGATAAAACTACTAGTTTATGAGTTATTGTAAGTTGTATGGTCGGACCCAACCAGGTGAGAAAAAACCTACGAAATTTTTTCATTTATAATTTTTATGTCTTTGAAGTTACCTCCATGAAACTTTGCACGTAGTATTATTTCAGAAATAGGCGCCATCTGTGTAGATGAGGAGAGAAAAATCAAATTTCACGTGGGGTGGAACAAGTATTGACCCTCTAAACTTTTTTGTGCGCACACCGATGGTTTCAAAGCAAATGGCTGTTGTTGGACAAAATAATTTTATAACTTTTGTTTCTCTAGTTGAATTTTGATAAAATGACTAGTTTATGAGTTATTGTAAGTTGTATGGTCGGACCCAAACAGGTCAAAAAGAACTTACGAAACCTTATATTCATGAAATATAACATGTAGTCTTATACCACGACTAGACGACATCTGCGTGAATAAGAAAATACAAACCCCCACATTTTTTATTCGGGCGCCGGTGGTCTAATAGAAACTAATATCGTAGGTTACTTGACACGTCTCAACAAATAAAAAAATTTGGATTTTTTTTATTCACTTGCAATCAGAATAGAGAATGTATTACCCATAAATTGTAGCTCATTCCATTGCCCTAAATATTGCGACTTGAATACATACATACTACTATGTTTCACACATATGTAATTAGAAGTCATCAAAACCGTTTTATAAGTATAACTTGTATTAAACTTAAACTGTCTATCTACTATTAACATAAAAACTCAACTGAAAATAATGAAAAACGGTAAGTAAGGCGATGTTATAGAAATAAATTTACAATTAAATTAAATGCTCAATGTAGCTACCACCCTCTTGAATGCACAGGCGGGCTCTTTTGATAAGAGAAAACCGAATTTTTTTGAAAATGTCTGGTTTCATACGGTATTTCTGTGCGCCTTGCAGGATACGTTCCCTCAGATGTTCTGCATCGAGTATGGGCACCCTGTACACAAATTCTTTCATATATCGCCAGAAAGTAAAATCTTAGTGGTTGATGTCGTGGGAATAGGCTGGCCAGTTGACAGGTGCATCTGCCCCCGACCAATCCAACGGCCATTGAATGTGTTACTTAAATGTCGTCGAACGTCTCTTTCGTAATGAGGCGGAGCACCGTCTAGTTGTAGCTTCATATTTCGCAGAATTTCCAGCGGCATATCGTCAAGTAAATCTACGAACTCATTCTGTAAAAATGTTAAAACACAATTTACTCGAGTTGACAAAAAATTGGGCCTAAGAGTAAGTCATTAATTATTCCTGCCCATACGTTCAATCCAAAGTTGACTTGATAACGAGTTACGACTATCGCATGCGGATTTTCTTGTGCCCACATGTGACGATTATGCAAATTCGTAGCGCCATTGCGAGTGAAAAGGGTTTCATCCGAAAACAGAATAAATCTCAGGAATTTCTGCTCACGACTGTTATGCAGTAACAGCCAGTTGCATAAAGTGATTTTTGTTAATGCGTCTTGGGGTAAAAAAGCGTGTACTTTCTGAAAATGATACGGGTACAGTGACTGTTGCTTCAGTAGTCGGTGCACATTCGTTGAATTTATAGTGGCACGCTCATTATGCCTTATTTGGCGGGCTACTGCTCTTATACTTGTTGCAGATATTGTTTCCACTATTCTTAGTATGTCTTCTTCTTGCCTGGTATTGTGCTTGCGTGATCTCCCGCTGTTACCTGCACGCTGCTGTTTTATGGTACCTGATTTCCTCATGCGACGAACTAATGTTGAGAAAAATGTCCTCTGCGGGTGATGACAGTTAGGAAATGTAGCTGCATAGCGCCTAGCAGCATGACTAGCATTACAATCACATTTCCCTATAAGCAAGAGAAATTATTAAAAACCAATTGTACTGAAAAGTTATTATCATTAAAATCTTACCCATTATTAATACCATATCTGTCATGTCAGGATATGATATTTGTCATATTGTCGAAAATGATAAGGCCAATTATCACAAAGTATACCTATAGTTTGAATATCCTCCTCATCTACACAGATGGCGTCTAGTTCTAAAATAAGACTACCTGCAAAATTTCATGGAGATAACTTCAAAAACATAAAACTTAGAAATGAAAAATTATTTTTTAAGTTCAATTTCAACATTATGTATTTTGAAAACGAGGCTCCCAGAAGAAAAATGTTATAAGAAAAGTTATAAAATTGTTGTCTCAGGAATCTGTGGTTAGAGGGTTGGCCTGCTATTTTGTAACACCTTGTATATATAATAAAAGATAGAGAGAGAGAGAGAGAGAGAACCGCCTAAAAGAGATAGGGAGGAAGTAAGAGAGGAGCTAAATCCTTATAGAGTTTAATACGTCAACATAACCAGCAAAAAATAAACTTTTCTCTTATCCCTCGCATTAATCTTATAATTTAATAATTATTCACTTGTGTATTTATTAATTGTTAGCAAATATAAATACATTTCAGCTGAAACAGTGATAAAATTTCTGATAAATACGTAAAAGCCGGATTCGAAAATAAACCGCTGATAGAATCAGGTCGCTACACAAAAAAGAATATACATGCAGAAAAATCCTTGGTGAATACAATTTATCCGGTCCTCCCCGAAGAATACCAATTACTGGTTACAGGAAAATTCTGTTGAATAAAACATAGGACATGAAACAGCGGCGGTTATCAGAAACAAAAACACGTAAAAAGCTATTGCAAACATGCTGAAAGTAAACGGAAAGGCCAGAATGATGCATGAGACGCCCTTTGGGGAGAATAATGTTAGTAACTATTTCAAACTAAAATGCTGTTTACTAGTTTAAGTGAACTGGGCTTTTCAACTGTCCCTTGCGTGAGCCACAGTAATTAGTCGCTTAATATAAAAAATAAAACTATTTTAAAATGGAAACACCAAATTTAAATTCTATATTTTCATCAAATCAAGCAAATACGGAATATAACACTTGGCTGCATTAATTCCATAATGAGATTATTATTTAATCAGGGTTTGTGGATGCAACTACTTGCTGAAAAACAATAAGAAGCCTAGGCGCATCAAGTGCGTTATGGTAGCCAACTTTCAAAAATTCACATACTTACTACCTTAGTCGATAAGTACACTTGGAGAACCTAACTCACCACAACACATTTTCAAAGACCTGACGATCGTTTCACTAACCAAGTTAGCGTCATCAGAGGATAAAACATTCTAAATACTTAAACAACTAACATCAACTTATATACCGGATCTTAGGTAAAGAGATCGAACTGAGATGGGAAACTAGTCGCAGGCAAATTCCACAGTGTCTTGTATTTTTATCGCTGGACAAGATTCCTTTAGCGGCAATATCTGTATACTTATGTTATCTTTAGAACGTGCTGAAACGTGGGAATTTTATTTAACAAAGCAGCCGATCAGGTGGCTCGTAATTGGCGGTGGTGAAACGTTCATACATTTTTTGTTGTAACTATATTTCGCAATATATACGCTCTTGAACGCGATTAGCTGTCCTGGTTGTCTAACATTTTTTATTAACTTCAGATTATCTTTATCAACGTGATGATTATTATCCCAAATGTGTCTGGAGACGGAAGACTTATCTAGAATACCCTAACGTAATTGGGATAAGTGTTCTTTGAATCTAATTCCAATCGATCTTTTTGTTTGTCCTATATATTTAAGATTACAATCTTTACAACTTATTTCATAAATTCCTGACATTTTGTCCGTGCTATCTTTGTCTTTTGGGTTACCTAGCAAGTTTTTTAAGGTATTTGTTGTTGAAAATGTTAAGCTGTAAGTTGACTTTTCTAAAAATGCTGTTTAGACCACTCGTGATTCTAGGTTCAAATGGTAAGCAAACAAAGTTTTTTCCGATTTTTCTCTTCTGAACGTCGTTGATTCCATCAGCATTTTCTTTGTTTTCTGTTTGTTGATTAATTTTTCCACTAGGCAAGCAGTGTATCCGTTATATTTGGCCACGTTCCTAATATAATATAATTCTTTGGTATATATACTTTGGTTTAAAAGAAAATTAATTAACCGATTCACTAAAAAATTCAGACTGGCCATTTTTTGTGCGTACGTATGATGTGAATCGTTCGGGATGTAGCTTAGAGTAGTGGTTTCTTTTCTATAGACATCGAATTCTAAAGTGTCTTTATTCTTGATAACTAGTACATCTAAAAAGGGTAATTTATTATTAATTTCTAATTCGTGGGTAAATTTTATAGAATCAAATTTATTGTTTAATTTGGCAATAAAATCTTCTATTCTGCACATGTTTGTGTTAAACACCGCTAAAATATCATCCACGTAACGACACCACACTCTAGGAAAATAACCACTTTCACTTTCAAGATCTGTTTCAAGTCTACTCATGAAAAGATCTGCAATAAATGGCGATAGCGGATTGTCCATTGCCGTGCCTTGTGTTTGTTGAAAAAATTCATTGTTGAATTGAAAAATATTTTGTTTGATGCAAAGGTTTGTTAGAGTTAAATATTCTTTGCAGACATTTTCATTTATGTTATTCATGTTTAGCAACTGCTATAAATACGTTAAAGTTTGCTCCGTGGGAACGCTAGGAAACAATGAGGTTACATCGAATGAAATTAAAACCTCGCCTTCAGTCAATTTAACCTCTTTAATCTTATTAATACTGTTACAAAGAACTTCAATAGATGTAGGTGCAGTGTTGCCACATCTCCAGAACGTCCCCAACATCTGGGAATTTTTGCACAATCTGGCAACACCGCCTCCCCGGGGTTGCCTGGGTTGACCCCCCTCAGGCGAAGTCTCAGCCCTCTAGGACCAAAAATAACGAAGTTATCAACTTGTACCCCGTCGGAACGGATAACTGAGGTCTGCGCATTCCGAACACCCTGTATATAGACCCTGTATACGCAGAGACCACTTACACCCTGTATACGCAGAGAGATCTTATAGTACGAGAAACACCTCTTGTGTAACATAGGAGTGATGACCACATTTGGATCATCCTGTATATACATCCCCCTGTATACACACGGGGCCGATCTGTATTCACAGAACCTTCTAGCAAAAGAAGGTCCTGGAATATTCTGGAATGGAAGGCTCGCGAAACAAGGTAGAAGGTACGACGTGTATATAAAGACGAAAGCAAGCCAGGGCAGTTCAGTTAGAGAATGTTGAAGTGACTTGAAGGAGCAGTAACCAGTGTGAAGTATTAAAGAGTAACTACTGTAGTGCCAGTATAATAACTTGTTTGCAGATCAGTGATTGTAAGGCCAGATAAACTAAGTGTTTTGTGAGAAAGACATTCTAGAACTTTTATTGTATCCATATTTAGACAGTAAATTAAGTGTTTGGTGAGAGAAACATTATAGAACTTTTATTGTATCCATATTTAGAGAGTAAATAAAGTTGTTTTGTTAAAATTTAAAGTCTCACTTATCCAGAACCCGGAGAAAACGTAACAATACATTCAAGTGAATTTGTTACTGACAGGCAAGCTTTTAAACTCATCTGTCAACCACTTAGCTAAATTATAAGTAGTTTTGTTTGCTTACCAGTTGAACCTAGAATCACGAGGGGTCTAGACAGCATTTTTTAAAAAGTCAACTTACAGCAAACATTTTCAACAACAAATACCTTAAAAAACTTGCTAGGTAACCCAAAAGACAAGGATAGCACGGACAAAATGTCGGGAATTTATAAAATAAGTTGTAAAGATTGTAATCCTAAATATGTCGGACAAACAAAAAGATCGATTGGAATTAGATTCAAAGAACACTTATCCCAATTACGTTACGGTACTGTAGATAATTCTTCCATGGCCCGACACATTTGGGATAATAATCATCACGTTAATAAAGGTAATCTGAAATTAATAAAAAATGTTAGACAACCAGGACAGCTAAACGCGTTAGAAAGCGTAAATATTGCGAAATATAGTTTCAACAAAAAATGTATGAACGCTTCACCACCGCCAATTACGAGTCACCTGATCGACTGCTTTTTTAAATAAACTTCCCACGTTTCAGCACGTTCTAAAGATAACATAAGTATACAGATATTGCCGCCAAAGGAATCTATGTAAATTTAGCTCTCGTTGAACCTTCTCAAAACTATTACAGATGAACACTTTCTAGATAAAGTAGTAGGGACAGTGCAAAGGCCTTGTCCGGCAATAAAAATACAATACACTGTGGAACTTGCCTGCGACTAGTTTCCCACCTCAATTCAATCTCTTTATCTAAGATCCGGTATATAAGTTGATGTTAGTTGTTTAAGTATTTAGAATGTTTCATCCTCTGATGACGCTAACTTGGTTAGTAAAACGATCGTCGGGTCTTTTAAAATGTGTTGTGGTGATTTGGGCTCTCCAAATGTACTCATCAGTGCTCATCACAGGTTCCAATCTTCACTTACTACCTTAGTTGGGTATGGTCAAGATATGTGCCTATCATTAAGCTCTACTTGGACCGCTCTCCCTGTCTAAGTGGGAAAGAGACTATATTATATCAGAAAATAATCGTCTTCTATCTCGACAACTTTACGGTTGAATTTTTGTAAACAATTATTTATTGATTGATTACACAAATACTACTTATTAATTAAAACATACAATAATAAAATATCAACATAAGTGTGATAATAAATTATACAATAAAGCACTCGATGTGCAGAATAACAAGTAAGAAACAGGAATGGACAGGCTGCTATACAATACAACGCAATACACAAACTCTTTATTTACATTTGTTTATATATTATAATATATTTTGAGGCGGTTAGACACCTCAATGGCTTAGATTGTAACGATTGCGTTTCGTTGCTACTTTAAATATTCAAAATGAACCCGTAGGAGACTTAATTAATAGCCGACAATCCAATATCTGTAAGGAAATTCATGTTTTGATTTCAAAATTATTTTGATAAAAAGTCGCTAAATCTTCAAGTACCGTAAACATCTTTATTGCATTTCTAATTTGTACGTTGAAATTCAATATATGTTTGCGAAGGAAAATTACGTCGCATTTTGCCGGAAGAATATTTTCAAGAACTGAATAAGATCGCTGCGACTTTATCTGTATTTTTCCGTGTGGATGATGTTAACTAAAACGACCGTTGGAGCCGTTTAACGAATATTCCCGTGAAAACCTTGAATTGTAGACGAGGGGATGTGATGCGTCAAGGGAAAAGGATTAGATCTGAACGCACAAGACGCTACCTCGGTGGAGAATGAGCTTGGCTGTTGACAAGTTAACATCTTTTAATTAACGTGGCTGATAATTATCTTAAAACAGGTGATAAAATTCCTTTTAGTTGTCTATAATATCTAACAACAGTTGTCAGTGATTGTTTAATATCATTTGATCGGTATTTTAATTTAAATTAACGACGTGTTTGACAGAAAAACGCGAATTAAGCAGTGATCCTTTGTTCACCGACCTGGTGCATTTCTCACGTTAATCAGAAAGAGTTTCTGTTTATTACCGAGCTCTGAATTAGTAGGCATTGTAAATTTCACTTGATCCAATTTGCATTTTAATTCCTGTAAAGAGATTTTGGTCAAGTTAATTCCGAACACTGACTTAAGACGGTTGTTCATTTGATGTTAGGGGCCAAATTGTCTTCCCCAGCATTGGAGCAACAAGATCCACCTGCCCAATAAACGTTCATGGAAAGTACCACTTATTCTCTCCAAACTTCCCTCTCTTATTGGAGTTTGCAAGCCTGTGTTAGGCTCTGATGGTTGACTCTACTTGGGGAGCATCTTCAAAGGTTCAACAGGTAACTCCAGGTGTCAAGACCTGGTGAGTCGATTAAACTTTATTTTGTGTGGAACAACCAAACCTTTCATGCAGCAGCCTATTTTTTGAACCCTTACAATTTAAAATTTAAAAAAAAAATTATCAAATTTGAACTTCAATAGTGTCAGTGAGGTGCCTAAAAAAAGGGCAACTGTAAACTTCCTGTTTATTCTTTAGAATTTTGTCAATATTGTGAATTTAAATACATAGTGCTTGAAATTGTAATTAACAGATTTTTGCTGGTAAAATATTTAACCTGTACATTTCTTGATATTTTCATTAACAATCATTAAAGTAGAAATTTTACATAGTAATATTTTTCTTAAATGGAGCCTCACTCAAAGGACTGGCCAGTTAATTCATTGAAAAATCAACCGAACTGATTGACGAACGTCAAGCAAATTAAGTAATAGTTTGTATTTGCTTTTGAGCCGTAAAATACAGCATTTGATCATTAATATACCTCAAGTAGGTAATATTAATTATTTTTTTTTGTAACAGAACCATTTTAATTTATTATTTTGTCATATGCCATATGAAATGATAATTTCTTTTTCTTAAAACTCTTGCTGTGTATTTGATTTTTATTTGTGTATGAATTAATATTTGTTTGAAGTTTACCAACG
The DNA here is from genome assembly GCA_964006375.1 of Tillus elongatus. Lineage (NCBI taxonomy): Eukaryota > Metazoa > Arthropoda > Insecta > Coleoptera > Cleridae > Tillus > Tillus elongatus. The sequence goes on along the minus strand of OZ023262.1, from coordinate 21,110,594 downwards.
ATGTTGATTTAATTTTGTTTACTATCCCAAATTTATTTATATGAATAAATTTAATATTATTGTTAATATTAACATATCTGTTAAATTGAAGAGAAATTCCTCCCTAATATATCTCCAGTTTGCAGCAACACCCTTAATAAATGCGCTAATTATCGTTTATCTAGATTCCTTAAATTTTATATAACCAGGCCCTAGACTGGGGCGCTCACAAATATAGGACTACAGGCAGAGCAACGCAGAAAATAGCGTGAGTATCAAACCACATCAAGATCTGCCAACCTCCTAAAGTGTTTCTAGTCTTAATAATAATAATCTGATAGATTGATGCTTTTCGAGTAGGGCTGATAGGCAAAAGTGACCTCACTATCAAGCAGATTCAAATCCATTTGAGGTCAATCATAATTTACCACGTCACACTCACGCTTTTTTGTTTAAGGATGGTTACAATATATAATGTTAACTTACGCTAGCACCTATATTTGTATGTACAATCTAACATTTTAAATTAAGAAAAAAGATTTTACTTGTTGTCCTATAATATTATTTTATTCTGGAAAATGAGTGCCAAAAAACCAGATGATACTGAGTGGTGAGACACGAAACAACGTGCCGCCACCTAGTTGCGGAACCTAGTAGTATGTTGTCACGCCAGCTCTACGGTTCTAATTGTTGTGAGATGGGATCTAGCCTTACATACTTTGTGCCTATATTAGGGTAAAAATGGGACAGTGCTGACAATTTACTAAATTGTTAGTTGGTTGTATACAGTCTCTATTTTTTAACATTTTGTGTTAATTGGAGCTGGCGTGACAACATACTACTTGATTCCGCAACCAGGTGGCGGCACGTTGTTTCGTGTCTCACCACTCACTTAGTGTTGGAAGGCTGGCTACCATAGCCGTTTTACTTTATAGGTGTATTTTCGCTACAATTAGTATGCCATACTGACGAGTTTTAATTATAGCGAAACCGGTCTACGGTTCTACTTGTTGTGACAATACATCTAGCATTACATACTTTGTCCCTATATTAGGGTAGAAATGGGCCAGTGCTGACAATTTAATAAATTGTTACTTGGTTGTATACAGTCTCTATTTTTTAACACTTTGTGTTATTTGGAGCTGGCGTGACAACATACTACTTGATTCCGCAACTAGGTGGCGGCACGTTGTTTCGTGTCTCACCACTCACTTAGTGTTGGAAGGCTGACTACCATAGCCGTATTACTTTATAGGTGTATTTTCGCTACAATTAGTATGCCGTACTGACGAGTTCTAATTATAGCGAAACCGGTCTACGGTTCTACTTGTGAAAATACATCTAGCCTTACATACTTTGTCCCTATATTAGTGCAGAAATGGGCCAGTGCTGACAATCTACTGAATTGTTAGTTGGTTGTATACAGTCTCTATTTTTTAACACTTTATGTTATTTGGAGCTGGCGTGACAACATACTACTTGGTTCCGCAACTAGGTGGCGGCACGTTGTTTCGTGTCTCACCACTCACTAAGTGTTGGAAGGCTGGCTACCATAGCCGTATTACTTTATAGATGTATTTTCGCTACAATTAGTATGCCGTACCGACGAGCTCTAATTAGAGCGAAACCGGTCTACGGTTCTAATTGTTGTGAGAATGCATCTAGCCTTACAAACCAGATGATCTTAATATGGGAGCTGTAATATTCTGTTGTGATTGAAGTTTGTTATGGAACCATATGAATTATTTTTTGTAAGTAATCCACTAAGAGTTAGGTAAAACAAGAGTTAGGTAAAACAAGAGTTAGGTAGTAATGTAGGATCTTTAAGGAAACAGGACGGGAGCTGGACAAGCACCGGTGAGGAGACCCTGCGTCATCTCGCCGAAGTTCACCTTGAGGCCGGTGGAGCCGCCACGGAGGCTGCCGAACCGGGCCGGTGGACAGTCCCGAATGCGGACTGGCAGCTGGCGGAGGAGGTGGTCACAGATGGCTCTATAACCTGGGCGGTGAGCGAGTCCGCTCCATTCAAATCCGCAGGCTGCGATGGGATTTTTCCAGCCCTGCTCCAGAGGGGCCTGGATATACTGCTTCCCAACATAAGGGAGGTTTTTCGGGCCAGCCTGGCGTGGGGCTACGTCCCAAAGGCCTGGCGCCGGGTTAGGGGGGTCTTCATTCCCAAACCGGGAAGGGAGGACTACACGCTGGCCAAGGCGTACAGGCTAATCAGCCTAACATCCTTCCTACTTAAGGCATTGGAAAAGTTAGTAGATAGGTTTATGTTGGGAGGGATCCTCAAGGATCATCCCTTCCACAAAGGTCAGCACGCGTACCAGCGGGGGAAATCGACGGAGACGGCGCTCCACGCTGTGACGCGGAAGGTGGAAAGGGCTCTACACTACGGGGAGAGCACATTAGCTGTGTTCTTCGATGTGGAGGGGGCCTTTGATAAGGCAAGGACGGATACGGTCTGTAACGCCCTACAGGAGAGGGGAACGCCGAGGTCCCTAATAAGCTGGGTGGCGAGCATGCTGGAGGACAGGAGAGTGTCGCTGACCTTGAGGGGCCGAGGGCTGGACGTTGGGGTGACGTGCGGCTGTCCCCAGGGGAGCTGCCTTTCGCCTCATCTATGGTGTCTGGTCATGGACGGCCTCTTGGAGCGGCTCTCTGAGAATGGCTTCTACGCCCAGGCGTACGCTGATGATGGGCTGGTCTTAGTCACCGGCAAATTCCTCGGCGTCGTCTGTGAGTGCATGCAAGCTGCCTGTAGCATAATCGAAAGGTGGTGTGGTGAGCAGGGACTCTCCGTAAACCCGGCGAAGACGGAGATGATCCTATTTACCAAGAAGAGGAAGGTAGAGGGGTTCAGGGCGCCCGTGATGTTTGGAAAACCTTTAGCTTTAGTGCGGGAGGTCAAATATCTGGGGGTGATCCTGGACCCGAAACTAACATGGGGGTCGCAAATAGAACGAGTTGTGAGGAAGGGAGTAGCGACCCTCTGGCAGCTGCGTCGTGTGATAGGGAGGACCTGGGGAGTTAATCCCCGGATCCTTCATTGGATCTACACTGCGATCGTCAGGCCGAGAATCCTCTATGGGGCGTTGGTCTGGTGGTGTGGTGTGAACCAAACAACCAGCAGGAAGCTGGCCAAACTCCAAAGGCTGGCACTCCTGGGTGTCACAGGCGCTATGAGGACGACACCCTCAGCCGCGCTAGAGGTCCTGTTGATGCTGCCACCGCTTCCCATCTGTATCAGAAGGGAGGCTATGGCGTCGCATCTTAGGATCCGGGACTCAGGTAACTGGAGCGGAGAGGGAGCAGTAATAGGGCATGCAAGGTCGCCAAGGAGGTGGAAAAGGAAATTCCGATTTCCGCCATAAAGGTGAGGGATGCCGAGGACGATATTAGGTTGACTAGGCCATTCACCCTCAGGATCCCCAGTAGGGATCAGTGGAGGGAAAATGAGGTTGCATTCCAGCCCGCAAGCCTGGTCTGTTTCACCAACGGATCGCGGCTGGAGGACCAGCAATCGTCCGGGGCAGGAATATACATCGAGGGCCTGGGGGTGCACGAGAGTTATGCTCTTGGCGCATACACCACGGCATTCGAAACAGAGGCGTATGCTATCCTGTCTGTGGCCAATAGACAGGATGTGAAGATGAGTCCCGAGAAATGTGTGTGCATTTGCTCGGATAGCCAGGCGGTCCTCCGGGCAGTCTGCGCGGCCAGAATCAGGTCACCCTTGGTTCAGGAGTGCGCTGACGCCCTCAGAGGGCTAGCCAGGACGAAGGAGGTACAACTGGTGTGGGTTCCGGGACACTGTGGCGTGGCGGGGAATGAGGTGGCGAATAATCTCGCAAGGCTCGGTTCCCGGCGGCCGTTCTGTGGCCCGGAGCCTGCGATAGGCATAAGTAGGAAGACAGTCTCTGTCGTCTTAGACAGGTGGACCGAGGAAGCAATGGAGAGGCACTGGGGGTCGGTTGATGGCTGCAGGCAGGCGAGGGACTTCGTGTAGGGGCCGGACAGAGATAAAGCTGTCTGGCTACTCGGAAGGAGTCGACCTACGCTTCGCCGCATCCTCGGGGTGCTGACAGGCCACTGCGCCCTTAGAAGACACCTCACATTGATATGGGTAGAGAGGGATCCCATTTGCCAGGAATGTGGCGAGGATGAAGAAACGTCCTACCACTACCTGTGTGAATGCGAGGCTTTTGGGAGTCTTCGAGCAGAATTGTTCGGATCAAGGACTCTGCAGAGGAATCAGGTAATTACCGTCCAATTGAAGACCGTCATGGCCTTCATCTCGAGGTCGAGGCGGTTTGGCCACGGAACCGAGGAAGAGTAGAGCATGGTTGCTGGGTTGCTGGGGTTGGCAAAAAGGGCCCATTGTGGCCTACTTGCTTGGCGTTGGCCTCCCCACCACTGCTACTACTACTACTACGGTAAGCTCAATATATCCGTTTATATACAAGATACGAGAAACAGTTGTCTACGTTAATTATCGGGTATATTGATCTGCATCTTATATAATTATTTTGACCATCAGTGGGTGGCCCAAAAGCTGCTGGTGATACACCATATTTTTTAATCAAACGACTTTCATATTTTTGCATTTCCCATCGAATTGTAATGCGTGGTTATAAGTACACTTGAAGAACACAAATCACCGCAACACGATCGTTTCTCTAACAAAGTTAGGGTCAAAAACCTGACGATCGCTTCGCTAACAAAGTTATCCTCATCAGAGGATGAAAACTTATAAGTTCTGATGATGCTATCTTTGTTATTGAAACGATTGTCAGGATTTCAAAAGATGTGCTGTAGTGATTTGGGTTCTCCAAGTGTACTTATCAGTCCTCATCACAGGTTCCAATCTTCACTTAGTGATTAATGTTTGTAAGGAAAAAATATAAAAGTGTTCATCATTTTCGAAATGCAGATTACATTTTTGCACAATTCAGCAAGAGAACAAACCAGAAATAATGAAATAAACACATGTATAACCCACGAAAGTATATACTTGTTTGTGGGCACACGAAAAAAAACAACATAAATAAACTCTTAAAATTAACTTAATTTAATTAAAATGTAGAATATATCCACTCAGTCAAAACAACATGAACAAAAACAACGCGTACAACACCACACAATCAAACAAACCCAAAATTTAAAACAATTCAACGTGCAGCAAACATCCACTCAATCAAAACAACACCAAAAAAAAACAACGCACACAACACTACACAGCCAACCAAATGAACGACCAGTTCAATTCCTATCTGTGTACTAAACTGTGAATTATGTCTCTAGACTTCGAAACCCATGCCTTCACCATTCCTCCATAAGAACGTAAAGTTAGTGCAGTTTTGACACTGACTGGAAGAGTATTATACATTATTGGTGCAATATAAGTATAACTACAGTCTTAATCACTCTGCGCGTTTGAGCGGCCGCTGTTGCATTTAACCTAGTTACGTACGAATGCTCTATTCTAGAGACGCGATCATATTTCCTTACCTACGTCAACACAGCCAATGAAAAAAGCTACCTAACATTATTAGCTCCTGCTTCAGAGTACAACGCTTCAGACGGGTAAGTGTAGCACTTGTTACATATTAGTTTCAGTAACCAACGTTGAATTATATCCAATTTTGTCAGGTGGCAACTCGACGCATCACCCCAAACAACAATCCCGTATCCAAGAAGGGGTTCAACTAATGCCGAATATACCATTCTAAGACACGCCGTTGTCAGCAAGATTTTCAGGTATTTAAACTTAAGCAAAATGGTCCTCAACTTTTTAACAACCACACCAACGTGCTCATCCCAACGCAGATGTTGATCTATGATGATCCCCAAATATCTAATCTTGTGTGCCGCCCCAATTTGGAGATATTGGTTGTTACAAACTATTTGCAGTGTATTAAATGACGGCAACTGTGGCTTATAGGACGCAAATGCAACATACTTCGTCTTCTTCGTGTTAATAGTTAGCTCATTGGCATCAAACCACCCCTTAATATTCACAAAGTCACCTTCAATTTTGGTCTTTAACCGTTGCCAAGAACAATCTTCATATAGAATTGCAGTATGATCTGCCAAACCAATGACTTTACCAGCTGTGTGCACATTAAATAGATAATTAATATATAAATGAATTAACAACGGACCTAGTACTGTACCTTGAGGAACGCAAAATTCAACTACCTCAAAATCGCTGCAGCTGTCGTCAAGTTTTGTGCACTGCCTTCTAGACCGTAAATAATCCCCAATCAAAAGCAGCGAAACACCCCTAAAACCGATACCCTCCAATTTAATGACAAGAATCCTGTGATCAACAGCGTCGAAAGCCTTCTCAACATCTATAAAGATGCAAATAATTTGTCTTTGCTTATCAAGAGCAGTATAAATTCCTGTAGTTAGGGTATTGAGTTATTTCGATTGTTTGTAACTTTTCACATTTTTGGTACATATTAAAAATTACCACGCGACGTTTTTACCAGTGGATAGCAGAGTCTCATAAAAATGACCCATTTAGAGAGGTCTTTGTTTATATCGTTCGTCGATAAACTCTAGATTCCATATTTCAAGCGTTCTCAAATAGTGACTTAATTTGAAAAAATCAAACTGCCGTCACTTACGTTTTTCTAATGGAACCACTTTTTGTAAATAATTATATCTTGGTAGATGGGTAAGTAGCTTGAAGAGTTTCCTTGGCCACAAAAAACAAACCAGTCTTTCCAGGAAAATTTTAACTTCATTTTTGGATATTTTTGTACTTTTTGAAACAATAAACTTATTTTGAGGAAACATGGTACAATATTTCTACTATATAGGTTATATTGGTACAAAAAGTAGCATCCTAAAAATATTAAAATAATGACAGATACCTATGCGCTAGATACGTATTTCGTCAATGAAGTTGTCTTCATCAATAGCTGTCGCTAAATACCCTGTATGGGCAAAATTATCTTATTTATATACCTAAACTATACACTATAATGATGGAATACCGATGATGTAATACTCGATGATGAAATATCGGATGATGTTATACCAGATAATGAAATACCGGATAATGCAGTACGTATGATGCAATATCGAATGCCTCAGTACTGAGGCATTTGATATTGCATCATACGGTGTTTCATCATCCAGAATTGCATCACCATCGTCTGGTATTACATCATTTTTTAGTGTATAGATTATATATATATATATATATATATATATATATATATATATATATATATATATATATATATATATATATATATATATATATATATATATATATATATATATATATATATATATATATATATATATATATATATATATAGGACAATTTTGCCTATACAGTTAGTTAAGCAACAGGTACTGATGAAGACAACTTCCTTGTCGAAATACGTATCTAGCGCCTAACTTTCTGTTATTATTTTTATGGTATTTGGGGTGAGTCTGATTTTTGTTTCAGTTTCCAGTCACAGTCTCCAACCTCAGTCTTTTATACTGGTAACCAAATTTGATGATGAGAGAACCATGGTGGTTCAGCGGTAAGAAGTGGGACTTTGAACCGAAAGGTACTGGGTTCGATCTCATGGTTCTCCTTTCACTTTTTGAGTACAAACTGTAACATTAGCAGCACTAGCAGAAATTGTTTTCAAAAAATGCGCACTAGAACTTGCTCCTGTCCTGACTCGTCTGTTTCAGATCTCTTACAATAGAGGCATATTTCCTAGTAACTGGAAAATTGCTCGAGTACAACCCGAGAAAGAATCCAAAGCGCTTCCTAGAAACTACAGGCCTATTTCTCTCCTCTCAGTCGTCTCTAAAGTGATGGAAAAGTATATAAACACCGAATTACTAAAATTTATTGAAAAACACAGTCCATGACAGGCAGTATGGATTCCGTCAGCGCAGATCAACTACCGACCTCCTTCCCTTTGTCACCCATTCTTGGAACAAGTCTATGGAACTACACGGTGAATCCCATATTGTTGCTCCTGACATATCCAAAGCATTCGACCGGGTCTCGCACGCAGCGCTGCTTAATAAACTTGCGGCCTACCACAAAAGCTCTGTACCTGGACAGCAAATTTCCTCTCCAACCGGAGAAATTCTGTTGTCGTGAATAGCCATTCCTCTAAACTGTATCCAATTCATGCAGGAGTCCGTCAAGGTTCAGCTTTAGCCCCTACATTGTTCCTTCTCCACATCAATGAACTCCTCTCTAGCACATCAAATCGAGTTCACAGTTACGCGGACGACAGCACCCTCCACTCACATATACAATATTCTAAGCCTGGCTCTTTAGCTCAATTGGATGAGGATCGCAGACTCATGGACGGTTCTGTCTCTGTGGATCTCCAAAAATATTTAGACTGTGGAAGTAGAAATTTTGTACAATTCAACTCCACCAAATCTCAGTCTTGCTTTCTATCTCATAAGAGATACACCAGCCCTAGACCCATCACAATGAACAACCAGGTTATTTAAAGTAATGACTCCTCTTCACTTGTTGGCATTTCTGTGGATCGAAATCTAAATTAGCACCAACATGTCACATCAATTGTAAAAGCAGCTGCTAAGAAATTAGGTTTCCTCTTCCGGGCTTGCAAATACTTTTCACCAGCAAATCTCTACACCTTATATACTTCACAAATAAGGCCAAACCTCGAATACTGCTCCCACATCGAGGGTGCCGCTGCCGCTTCTACAATCGCTATCATGGACGCCATTCAGAAGAGAGCTATACGGTGACCCTACCCTCACCCCAGGGTTGCATCCCTTGCCCACCGACTTGCCGTTGGTAACCTCTCTCTGCACGGGCACTGCTCAGAGGAGCTTTCTATAATAGTTCCTCCACTTGCTGCCTCCCCCAACAGATCTACCAGGGGAACAGAGCGAACGCACCCTTTTACTGTACAGGTCACCAGATATAAAACATCTTGTTATGCCCGCTCTCTTGTCCCGAGGACTTCCAAGTTGTTGAACTCCTTGCCGGCACATGTTTTTCCTTCCCCTCCGAACCTCCAAACCTTCAAGTCAAGAATTAACAAGTTACCTCTTTCCTCTTTGTCGACACCCACGGTGCGATAGTATTTAGGCTGTGACCTTTCGTGGTGTGTTGTTGAAATATAAAGAAATAACATCAACCGGGGTTCTGGCATTGTATTTGAGCAACTTGAATTTATGCACGTTCCGCCCTTCGGAGGGGGCGTAAATCCGTCGGTCCCGTGTCGATGCGGTATTGGCCACGTTAAACATACCATACTCCTTACAAAAAAGGCTGGGGTTCGGCAAAATTTCCAGGATAGTAAAGTGAAACTGCTCCCTGACGTCAATGATTGGCCATAGTCGCGGAAATAAGCCGACGTTAAAGAAACAAAACTCCTATTAAAAAAGACATATTTGCTACTAAAAATATTTTTATAAAGATTCATTACCATAACGCATTCGATGCGTCCAGACTTTTTCACCTATGGTTGTTAAAGAGAACTACGCAAAGTTCCAGAGATACAACCCCAGTATAGCATAAGCTGAAAAACTGCTTACCAGCTTTTATGTTACAAACTCCCTAAAGGGAAAACCAAAACAAAAAATTCAGAATGCATAGATCCCATGTTCCTAAATACACAAGATTAAAAATCGCAGGCTTAATTATCCCTTAATTACCGGACAAAACGAAGCATGACTCAAATGAAACGCACAAAAAAAGAAACAACCATCATTTACTTAATTATAAAAATCAAACAACGAACCCACTGCATCAGGCAATTTAAGAAGGACCTCCGACAAATTCGCTTGTTCAACGAGCCATCACATAACGCAATTTCCCATCGTCGAAACCAAATCACAGTAGACTAAGTGGTGAAAGCTAGTGATTTGATTTTAATAAAAATTATATCCATCTCTTAAATTAACCGTCTTAATGTGATTTGCCTTAACGAACGTTGGAAACCGAGAAGTCGACGAAGCATGTCATTTCAGACTCGCTGAAAACTGAAAACAATCGCTGGTAAATGTTCAGAAGGAGGCGGAAAGTTCTACAGGATATAAATATTCGATGAAACTGGATATACCTCGCGTCTGAAATGGTGCTTTTTCAAGATATAAACTAATTAGGGGCTTAATTACGGAATTTGTTAAGCTTATTATGGAGCTAATGTTAACATTCTTGGCTGAAGTTTCTTATTCTCTTGATTTGCATACTTAACTAGTAATTAATTATTTAAACAACTTGACACTTTAGTGTACGGACGACGGGAAAACTTATTCGGAAGAAATTACATAATTAATAATGGTAATTATTGAACTGTACAACGTAAGTTTGATCAGTTGTAATGATAAAATTTATTTTTCATCAATGTAAATGCTTGCATACGTCAGTCTAAGAAAATTTGTGTACAAATAAAAAGTCTGAACGCAGCTAGTGCGTTATGGTGATGAATTTTCATAAAAAATGTGTTTAATGGAAAATATGTCTTTTTTACTGAATTTTGCTTAAAAAAAATACTAATGAGGAGATCTCAACTTCAATTTTCAAAAAATTGCTTCAAATGAGCGCGATTTAGGACCCCTGGAACCCAGATCTGAGATCGGTTTCAGACTTTATATGTTTATATATATATATATATATATATATATATATATATATATATATATATATATATATATATATATATATATATATATATATATATATATATATATATATCTGTGTGTGTGTGTGTGTCATGGGCCGATTTTAATAAAGTTTGGTGGGTATCTTCGCAAGTGGCTTGAATAAGTTCGTCAGCCAGAAAAATCTGCTCAGTTCAAATAGATTAACTAATGCTTTGTTTTCTGAGCTGACATTTAATGTATCGAATTTCGAAAACAAAATTATAATGCATGTTTGTAAGAAATGAAAATCGGGACGCAGCAAGTGTGTTATGGCAGCGAATTTTTATTAAATGCTTCAAATTTGAATAGCTCAATTTGCTGTTAACCTATAAGGTTCGTTGACCAGGAAACTTGTTCTTCGGGAACATTTTAAGTTTGTACATTTTTTCAAACAATAAAGTTATTTCGATAAAATGTGGTACATTGTTTCTACTATATAGGTTATACTGGTAACCAAATTTGATGCTTGCTTTCTTTAAAAAAACACATATTTGCTATTTAAAGCATTTTAATGAAAATTCACTACCATAACGTACTTGCTGCGACCAGACTTTTTATAAATTTAGGCATCAAACTTTGTTACCAGTGTAACCCGTATAGTATGCATACTGCACTGAAAGTGGTGGACGGTTGATCAAGGACTCGGGGTGAGCCCCGAGAAAGCAACCGTCGTGCCGTTTACGAGGAGGAGGAAGTGCGACAGCCACAGAACTTTCACTCTATACGGTGGGAGGATTCCAATGGCCAGGGAGGTAAAATATCTTGGGGTCGTATTGGACTCTAAGTTAACCTGGAATGATCACATTGGAAAAATACTGCGTAAGGCAGTCATGACCTTAGCCGCCACTAGGCGGCTATATGGAAAAACGTGGGGACTAAGACCTAGTATGGCTGTACACAAGGGTGGTCAGACCATCGCTAACATATGCGGCACTGGTCTGGTGGCCTAAAGTGACACAATCCAGTGCCAAACAAAAACTAGGCAAGATCCAAAGAATGGCTTGCCTAGGCATCACAGGGGCCATGTCTTCAACCCCAACAGCCGCCATGGAGGTGTTGCTGGATCTGACCCCCCTACAGTTTGTTATTATTGGGGAGGCCATGCTAGGACTATACAGACTAGCCTGCAATGGTAGACTGAAGATCAACCCAGGCTTCAGGGGACACTGCAAAATTCAGGAGATCGTGAAGGAGCCCATGCTTGAAATGAGGTCAGACTTCGCGAGCCCGCGAATGTGTAGGGAAAACAACTTAACAGTGGAAATCCCCGACCGCGAGGCACGGCGGGAGGAGACGCCAGGCATACCACGGGACGCGCTCGTCTGGTTCACGAACGGATCCGGCGGGGAGCGTGGGACGAGGGCACGTGTTTACTCGGAAGAACCGAGGGTAGGTCATGGTATTTCCCTCGGAGCCCATGCAACGGTGTTTCAGGCCGAAATGTACGCCATCCTGCACTGTGTGCGGGAGAACAAGAGGAGGGGCTACACCAACAAGCAGATCATCATAGCCACATACAGCCAGGCAGCCCTAAGGCACTAAGTAGCCCACGGGTAAATTTCTGGCTGGTGAGTGAGTGCCGAGACGAGACGAGCGACCTGGCTGGGCAGAATGAGGTGATCCTCATCATGGTGCCGGGTCATTCTGTGGTCCAAGGCAATGAAGAAGCTGACAATTTCGCGAAAAGAGGGTCAGCAGAACCATTTATGGGACCAGAACCGGCTCTGAGCGTGGCAAAGAGAAATGCCAGGAGAGCCATTAAGTCCTGGGTCAGAAATCAACACAAGGTGTACTTGGCGGACTGTCCAGGGCTTATGCATGGGAAGCCAATAATTGACGGACCCAGTTCAAAGAGAGCTGTGAAGCTGCTAAATCTTAGCAGAGGACAGCTCAGAAACACAACAGGTCTCTTGACGGGACACATGGCCGTCAAGAAACACCTGCATAAAATGGGGCGGTTCGAAGAGGACCTCGCATGCAGACTCTGCGGCGAGGGGGAGGAATCAGCACAGCATATCTTGTGCGAGTGTAAAGCTCTGGACCGCAAAATAAACTAATCTACGGTCAGTCTAGACCGGAGAAAGAGCAATATAAAACTTCACCCTACCAATCGCTGTGCAGACTAGTTCAAGGCACAGTGATTTTGGAATGGGTGGAGTAAGACTAAGGGTATGCACAATCAACCAAAGGTTGGAGTGCTATCAGGGCGGCAGGGCCGCGGACGAGCCCCGAGGGAAAAAACCCGTGTAGTAGAAATAATGTACTATGTTTCAAAATAACTTTATTGTTTGAAAAAGTACAATAATGTCCTAAAAATAAACTTAAAATGTTCTCGAAAAAACTGGTCTGATTATACTGGCCAACGAACTTCTTTAAGCTATTTACCCACCTGCCAAGATATAATTATTAACAAAAAGCTTTTCAAAAAAACCTTAAAAAAGTATATGTTTGCATGAAAATTTGCAAACTGTTTTTCACAAAAATCCGAAATCTTTTTTTTTATAATACGTTATTATTTTGTTTATATTCTTTATATTTGTTAGTATCAAGTTCCAAAAATCTTACAAAACGTGATTTCTACGGAAAGGCAAAAAAACAAGAAGTGATTTACATCAAAGTTTAGTAAAAGAATAAAAAAAATTAAAATCATATAGCTACCGAATCTGTTATTTAAATCGAAATCAAGGAAATGAAAAATATTATAATTCGATGAAAAATGTAAAAATGCTATAAGGTACTTAGTGCTCGATTAAAAAAAATTTGACTGACTTATGGGACAGCCTGTGATTGTCAAAATAAATTTTATAACAAGGAGCTCAGAACACCCTCCAATTAAGGTATAATTTTTTTTAGGTATTTTGCATAAGAACGGATATATTGAGCTTTGGGATAGAAAAGCGTCAGCCTGTATATAAGTAAACAGCTAAAAAATGACCCTAGCCCCAGAGTTTGGTTCTATGGTGCCGTCATTTAAAGAAATCTGCGGTCTCCTGCATAGCGAATCTCTTCTACAAAAATTTGCTAAAAATTCTAGACTATTAAACCATAAACTATTGAACTAAAACTACAGCCAAAGTATCAGAGAAAGGACCTTTTTGAAATAAATTTGCTACAAATATTTTTGTAAAATTAAGGGCAGTAACGGTTGAAGCCGAAACTTAAGTTTTTTTAATAGTATAGGTATTAATAGAACATGTTGTGTTTTGTGATACGTGCAGTTTTACACTTGACGGCTATGCTTATCTTAAAAATTGTCGCTACTGTGTTAAAGAGACTTCACATTGGATGAGAGAAGAAAATATGCAATACCAGAAGAAAGTTTATGTTTGGGCAGAAACAGTTGGAAAACATGTCATTGGTCCCTTTTCTGTTGATGGCAATTTGAATGAAAATAATGATTTAGCACCGCTCCAAAATAATGTCGCACCAACTTTGGCAACCTTATATCCTGATGGAGCAAATCAGCAAGTTCCAGAGAATGTGATATAGTTCCAGCAGGACGAAGCACCAGCACATTACTAAATCAATGCCAGGTAGTCCCTCGTTTTTAAATAGGTGGATAGGGACGCGAGGATAGAATGGCCAGCACAATCACCCGATCTTACGCTTTAAACTTTCTTCCTATCGGGACACGTAAAAAGTATGGTATACAAGACTAAACCACAGGATCTAACTAACTCAAGAAGAAGAATAACGATTGCAATTAGGTCGGTCACGCATTCGATAGTGATTAACGTTAGAAGACATTTCTATTTACGATTAGGATTTTGATATCTCTTACATTAATATTGATGTGTTTTTCATTTTAGTGAATTTTCTTTAAAAAAGTCACTAATGAGGAGATCTCGATTTGAATTTTGAAAAAATGTCTTCAAATGAGCGCGAACTAGGCCCCCTAGAACCCATACCTTGGGTGAATTTGAATTTTTATGTATATATATATATATATATATATATATATATATATATATATATATATATATATATATATATATATATATATATATATATATATATATATATATATATATATATATATGAGACATGCTTGGTTCTCGGGTTAAACCGCGTCCAGAATTTATGGAAACTCGACGTTTCGGCTCCTGTTTTGGAGCCATTTTCAAGAGGTAAAGGAAATATGTAAGGACACTCTAAGGCCTCAATCTGCCTACTCCTTAGAGTGATGGACAAAGGTGGGTAAAGGAAATATGTAAGGACACTCTAAGGCCTCAATCTGCCTACTCCTTAGAGTGGTGGACAAATGTGGGTAAAGGAAATATGTAAGGACACTCTAAGGCCTCAATATGCCTACTCCTTAGAGTGATGGACAAAGGTGGGTAAAGGAAATATGTAAGGACACTCTAAGGCCTCAATCTGCCTACTCCTTAGAGTGGTGGACAAAGGTAGGTAAAGGAGATATGTAAGGACACTCTAAGGCCTCAATCTGCCTACTCCTTAGAGTGGTGGATAAAGGTAGGTTGGGTTGTTGTAGCTCGATTACGGGGCCTCAATCTGCCTACTCCCCAAATCTCGCTGGAGATCGTCTGTGAGGTCTCAGTGTGTTCAACCCTAGGCCTCAGAGAGATCTGGCAGTTCGTTGCAAGTCTTGTCTTATATAGGTCGTTTCGTCTACCTGTTGCGTCATCAGTGAAAGTAGTGGGGTCACCGTCAATTAAGTGGGGGGATAATGATGCAACAAAATTGTCTGTGGAATTCATTTCCCTTTTGTGTGTTTGCAAAGAAGATATAATAGGTTTCCAAGTAGTCGGAAGGCGAAGACCATCATCTCTCTTGTTTAAACAATCGGGACGTTTTTCAATCTCGATTGCTTCGCGGATAATCGAGATTGAAAAACGTCCCGATTGTTTAAACAAGAGAGATGATGGTCTTCGCCTTCCGACTACTTGGAAACCTATTATATCTTCTTTGCAAACACACAAAAGGGAAATGAATTCCACAGACAATTTTGTTGCATCATTATCCCCCCACTTAATTGACGGTGACCCCACTACTTTCACTGATGACGCAACAGGTAGACGAAACGACCTATATAGGACAAGACTTGCAACGAACTGCCAGATCTCTCTGAGGCCTAGGGTTGAACACACTGAGACCTCACAGACGATCTCCAGCGAGATTTGGGGAGTAGGCAGATTGAGGCCCCGTAATCGAGCTACAACAACCCAACCTACCTTTATCCACCACTCTAAGGAGTAGGCAGATTGAGGCCTTAGAGTGTCCTTACATATCTCCTTTACCTACCTTTGTCCACCACTCTAAGGAGTAGGCAGATTGAGGCCTTAGAGTGTCCTTACATATTTCCTTTACCCACCTTTGTCCATCACTCTAAGGAGTAGGCATATTGAGGCCTTAGAGTGTCCTTACATATTTCCTTTACCCACATTTGTCCACCACTCTAAGGAGTAGGCAGATTGAGGCCTTAGAGTGTCCTTACATATTTCCTTTACCCACCTTTGTCCATCACTCTAAGGAGTAGGCAGATTGAGGCCTTAGAGTGTCCTTACATATTTCCTTTACCTCTTGAAAATGTCTCCAAAACAGGAGCCGAAACGTCGAGTTTCCATAAATTCTGGACGCGGTTTAACCCGAGAACCAAGCATGTCTCACATTAAAGACCGCGGAAATCTTTCTGAACATATATATATATATATATATATATATATATATATATATATATATATATATATATATATATATATATATATCTGTGTGTGTGTGTGAGTATCACACCGATATCTCAAAAAATAATGGGCCGATTTAGATCAAATTTAGTGGGTACCGTCTTTTTTCAAATGGCTTGGATAAATTCGTTGGCCAGGAAAATCGGCCCAGTTTTTCCCGGAAAATGGTGTTTTCTTTCGAAAATTCTTCATATTTCTGGAAAGAACAAAGTAAGGGCAACCAATCTCGGTACGTTTGTGTAACGAAAGTAAACTATGTTTCAAAATTTAGACGTATAGGATGAAAGTAAAAAAGTTATAGGCATTTAAAGAAAAAAGAATCTGGGTGCCAATGATGACTAGATAAACGCACAAAAGTAAAACATTTTCTGTGTATAATAAAGTATTATGTATGTTACAGACAAAGACTAAGTCGTTTGGCGCAAAAAGGTCAATAAATGTCAGAAAATTTACTTTGAAAATTTGATAACTTTTCCTCCTAAAACGTCAAAGTCGCAATTTGAACCGTCAAAATTGGCAACATTTAGTCAAAGAACCTGGAGCCAATACGGGCTATGTTAGAGAAAATGTTGCAAGAAATATATTTTACAAGTCCTTAAATTTCAGCTTCAACCATCAATGTCCTTTATTTTACTAAAATATTTCCAGAAGATCCATTTCAAATAGACCCTTTCACTGATGCTTTAGCAGTAGTTTTAGTTATAGAGTTAATGGTTTATATCTCTATAATTTTTAGCAAATTTTCGTGCAATAAATCCGTCAGTGACGAAACCATGAATTTTGAACTTTAAAAAGATTTTTTTTATTGGGGCGAACTAGGTCCGCTAGCACCCATATCCGGGCTGAGTTCCAGTTTTTATTTGTTTACATATATACATATCGCATATCTACGGTAGAACTCAATATTACTGTTATTCTACAAGATACAAGGAAAAATTGTATACGTTAATTATAATAGGGTGTCATGAGCTACATCTTCAAAAATTATTTCTGCAATCACTGTGTTCATGGAACACAAAGCGACCCAGAAGGGCGGCTCGAGGCGTGAAAATATATTTAATATTAATTTTATATTATAATAGTTATAGGAAAATTCGCTATCATAAATCCAAATAATATCTTTTATAATTAAGTACGTCGCATAGAAATTATAAATATCGACCTGGAATTGCTCATATTACATGTTTAGATAAATAATAAACTTGTTGGAGTTGCAGATTGCAACACTAAAGAATGCTGACTATTGATGATTGCGCATTGTTAAGAATGTGGAATAAGCAAGGTTATAAATATTAGTGTTTATATACATTACGAGAGATTTTAGATTGGATTCTTAAAATGTAAAGACGCGAGACTTTTTAATTTAACTATGTACAGATTTGGTTTTAAATTTTATTCTGTTAAGTTAGTTTGTAAAAGTTGCTAATCCTTTTTATTAATATTTAATTTTATTACAAATTACATCGTTACCATGTCCATATTATCCCAGTTATAAAACTTAATCCCTAATTATCCTCCGCTTCCTTAGACACACAGGGTGGCCCATAAGTCGTTGTTGATACAATTATTTTTTTTAATCGAACACGCTTTATATTATTTTTAAACTAGCTATTGAAACTGTCTGTAGATTTTAATAAAAGTCTGGACGTAGAAAGTGCGTTATGGTAGTGAATTTTTCTAAAATTGTTTTTAATACCAACTATATGTGTTTTTTTTTAAGAAAGCAGGCATCAAATTTGGTTACCAGTATAACCTATATAGTAGAAACAGTGTGCCATGTTTCATCAAAATAACTTTATGTTTGAACATGTGCAAAAATTTCCGAAAGTTAACTTAAAGTGTTCCTGAAAAAACTGGTTTCTTTGTCAAACTTATAGGTTAATAGCAAATTGAGCCATTCAAATCTGTAGCATTTAATGATTTAATAAATTCGCTACCATAACGCACTTGCTGCGTCCCGAATTTTTTCTTACAAACACGCATTATATTTCGATAGAAAATGCCAAAACATATGGCGTGTTCGAATAAAAAAATAATTATGACTGACGACTTATGGGCCACCCTGTGATTGTAAAAATATTTTTTTAAGATGTAGCTCAAGACAGCCTATAATTTATAAACGATAAACTCTATAGCTAAGACTACTGCCAAAGCATCAGAGAAAGGCTCTATTTGAAATGAATTTTCTGGAAACATTATAGTAAAATGAAGGAAAATGGCGGTTGCAGCTGAAACTTTAGGGTTTGTAAAACAATCTTCTTGGCGCCTCTTCCTTCCATAGCCCCTATGAGTTTCAGATTATTTGCCTAAATGTTGCCAATTTGGCAATTTATATCGCGACTTTGACGTTTTGAGGAAAACCCCTTTTTTTTTAAATGTCTATAACTTTTTTGTCTTTTAACTTAGAGAAGTAAATGTTGGTACGTACCTTACCTATAATGATATAAACATATAAAAACTCTGGACGCAGCAAGTGCGTTATGGTAGTGAATTTTCATTAAAATGTTTTTATTGCAAATATGTGTGTTTTCTTTTTAAGAAAGTAGGCATCAATTTTGGTTACCAGTACAACCTATATAGTAAAAACAATGTGCCATGTTTCATCAAAATAACTTTATTGTTTGAAAATGTACAAACATTTCCGAAAGTGAACTTAAAGTGTTCCCGAAAAAATCCGTTTCTTGGTCAACCTTATAGGTTAATAGCAAAGTGGGCTATTCAAATTGAAGCATTTCATAAAAATTCGCTACCATAACGCACTTGCTGCATCCAGAATTTCTTTTATTACAAACATGCATTATATTCCGATGGAAAATGCAAAAATGCAATAACATAAGGCGTGTTTGATTAAAAAAAAAAGAAAATTTGTATCACCAACGACTTTTTACAATTTTTTTCATATCTTGTATAATAACGGATATATTGAGCTTTATTGATTTTTTACGAAAATTCGACAAAAATTGTATACCATTAAACAATAAACTCTATAGCTAAGGCTACTGCCAAGCATCAGAGAAAGGGGGTATTTGAAATGAATTTTCTGGAAACATTTTAGTAAAATGAAGGACAATGACGGCTGAAACTAAGTCTTCAGGGTTTGTAAATCATCCTTCTTGAGACAATTGATTTCCATAGCCCGTATTAGATTCAAGTTATTTGTCTAAATGTTGACGATTTTGACGTTTTAAATCCAAACTTTGACGTTTTAAGGAAAACCAAAATTAATTTTTCTTTAAATGCCTGTAACTTTTTTGTTCTTTTACTTACAGAGCTAAATTTTGGTAGGTAACTTACCTATAAGGCTATAAACGCGTACCAAATTTGGTTGCCTTTACTTTGTTAATTCCGGAGATATTATTTTTTTTTGAAAGAAAACAAAAAAAAATCCGGGAAAACCTAGGCAGATTTTCTTGGCGTAAGAACCTATCTAAGCCATTTGCAAAAGGAATGTATTTACCAAATTTAATCAAAATCGGTACATTATTTTTTGAGTTATCGGTGTGATACATATATATGTATGTATATATATATATATATATATATATATATATATATATATATATATATATATATATATATATATATATATATATATATATATATATATATATATATATATATATATATATATATATGTGTGTGTGTGTGTGTGTGTGTGTGTGTGTGTGTGTGTGTGTGTGTGTGTGTGTGTGTGTGTGTTCTGAGGGGCCTAATTAGTGCTCAGGTGAAGAAATTTTTTCAAAATTCAAAAGTCGGGATCTCCTCATTAGTGATTTTTTTTAAAGAAAATTCACTAAAATTGAAACTGACTCCGGATATGTGTTCTAGGGCGCCTAATTAGCGCTCATTTGAAGAAATGTTTTCAAAAGTCTGGATATTCTCATTAGTGATTAATTTTTAAAGAAAATTCACAAAAAATTGACTAAAAAGTAAGCATAATTAGTGTAGAATCCCGATTTCTATGTGATCAAACCAGAGAAATGAAATGAGTGTAACTCCAAAGGGAGGATTGAAAAGAATGACTCCGGGGTCCAGTAATCGCATTGTACGTGATCACTCATGGCTGATTAATGTTTGCCTAGTATTTATTTATAGTCTTCTGCTCGGGTACATTTTAATCTTTCCATCACGATCGCCGACCAAATAAACCTAAACAAACACTTAAAATACAATGGCTCAGGTCAGAAAGACCGTAATCGTTTATCGAAGATCATAACATTTTCTACAACATAATTAACGAGTCTATTTGTTTTGTAATGGTGACACATGGCAACTAGTCTCTTTTTCGTGGGGATAATTTTTAAGAGCTGCGCAGTTTTAATAATTATATTTAACTCTAATATGGTTTAGGCTTTTTGAAAAACAGTTTCGTCTATTAATCTGTACGAGCATAAAAAAAAATTCGATAATTGATAGGTAACGACTTTCCAAAAAAAAAAAGATATCCGAGGTAAGTTACAGACTTTATAATATATATATATATATATATATATATATATATATATATATATATATATATATATATATATATATTATAAAGTCTGTAACTTACCTCGGATATCTTTTTTTTTTGGAAAGTCGTTACCTATCAATTATCGAAATTTTTTTATGCTCGTACAGATATATATATATATATATATATATATATATATATATATATATATATATATATATATATATATATATATATATATATATAAGCTGGTGAAAAGTATTTGCGAGCCCGGAACAGGAAACCTAATTTCTTAGCAGCCGCTTCTGCAATTAATGTGACATGTTGGTGCCAATTGAGATTTCGATCCACAGAAATACCAACAAGTGAAAAGAACTCACTACTTTAAATAACTTGGTTGTTTATTGTGATGGTTCTAGGGCTGGTGTATCTCTTATGACACAAAAAGCATGACTGAAGTTTGGCGGAGTTAAATTGTACAAGATTTCTAGTTACCCGGTCTATTATTTTTTGAAGATTCAGAGAGCCAGAACCTTCAATGAGTCTGCGGTCCTCATCTAATTGGCCTAAAGAGACAGGTTTAGAATATTGTATATTTGAGTGGAGGGTGTTCTCGTTCGCGTAACTGTGAACTGGGTTGGATGTGCTAGAGAGCAGGTGTGTGGGGAAGAAACAAAGTAGGGGCTAAAGCTAAACCTTGAGGGACTCCTGCATGAATTGGATACAGTTTAGAGGAATGGCCATCCACGAGAACAGAAATGCTCCGGTTGGAGAGGATATTGGCTGTCCAGGTACAGAGTTTTGGTGGTAGGCCATATGCCTTATTAAGCAGCCCTGCCTGCAATACCTGGTCCAATGCTTTGGATATGTCTAGAGCGACAATCTGGGATTCAGCGTGTAGTTCCATAGACTTGTTCCAATAATGGGTGACAAAGAAAAGGAGGTCGGCAGTTGATCTGCGCTGACGGAATCCATACTGCCTGTCGTGGATTATACTGTATTTTTCAAGAAATTTTTAAAATTCGGTGTTTATATACATTTCCATCACTTTAGAGAGGACTGAAAGGAAAAAAATAGGCATGTAGTTGCCAGTAAGCACTTTGGAGCCTTTCTTAGGAACGGGTTGTACTCGAGCAGTTTTCCAGTTACTAGGGAATATGCCTCTATTGTAAGATGTTTAAAACAGACGAGTCAGGACAGGAGCAAGTTCTGGTGCGCATTTTTTGAGAACAATTGCTGGGATCTCGTCAAGGCTAGAGGCTTTCCTAGTATTAAGAGAAGAGAGCATCTTTCGCACCATTATTGGTTTTGAAAATGATACCCGTCATTTTACGCGCGACATTAGGGACTGGTGGTGGTTAAACATTTGGAGGTGGGTTGTGAGTAGAATTGCCGGCGAACAACGAGTCAAAAGTTCAGCCTTGCCCAGGCGGTAGCAACAATTTCATCCCCTGAAACAAGTGGTTGGAACGTGCTCTTGCCGAAATTATTCCCAATAGATTTAGCAAGAGTCCAGAAGGGTTTTCTGCCGTTGGAGCTTGAGTGGACATTGTTTTTGATGTGGTTATTAAACGTGTTTTTTTGCCTCAGAAAGAATGATGACATAGTGGTTTTTTGCGCCGTTAAATTATTGATGGTTTTCTTGATTGGGATTGTGTAGAAAAGTTTTGTGAGCTTTGATTATTCAAGTCTGGCCTTATCGCAGGATTTAGAAAACCAGGGCTTTTGAGTGGCTGAAGAGGTTTTCTGTGTACGTGGAATAAATAATTCCATACCAGCTTGGATGATTTCGGTGACGTTTTGTGAGTTATCAGAGGGTCAGGATGAGAGAAGCAGATAGACGCTCATCAAAATGAGGAAAAGCAATCCCGCATTTCGTCCCAGTTTGCGTAGTTGTAGTGTCAAACGATACGTGTGTGTGCGACTGTGTGGTGACCTCGGGTTGCATTGCGCAGGAAGCAGTGACCATGCCGTGGTCCGGGCGACTAAGGGGGGCAGTGACTGATGTCTTATAGCATTCAGGTTTTGTAGTAAGAAGGGGACACCAGGGATTTGAGCTGTGTGTTTGAATGTGAGAAAGCTAAGTAGGTTGCTAAACCATATTGGCTAAAGAATTGCTGACTGCGAAGGCCTTCGCTGCTCCCCCTTGTGGATTGGGTTTTGAAGATCCAGGCATTACATATTATGGACATTGAAGTCACCAATATCAATAATATCTGTCTTTTAAAGGAAGCAGGCATCAAATTTGGTTACCAGTATGATCTTTATAGTAAAAACAGTTATTTAGATGATATATGGTAATATATCATCTAAATAACTGTATATTTGAAGATGTACAAAAATGTATCGAAAATAAACTTAAAATCCGAAAAAACTAGTTTCTTGTCCAACGAACCATGTTTAATCTATTTGGACTGGGCAATTTTCTTGGCTAACGAACTTATCCAAACCACTTGCAAAAGGAAGGTATTCACTAAATTAAATGGTCATCGGCGCATTATTTTTTGAGTTATCGGTGTGACACATAAATATATATATATATATATATATATATTTATATATATATATATATATATATATATATATATATATATATATATATATATATATATATAAACATGTAAAGTCTGAAACCGACCTCTGATTTGGGTTCCAGTGGTCCTAAATAGCGCTCATTTGTGGAAATTTTTTCAAAAAAATCAAAAGTTGCGATCTCCTCATTAGTGATTTTTTTTTAAAGAGAATTCACTAAAACTGGATCTTATACATTTTCCTATTTATTTGGTATTAAAACAATTGACACACATGCTTCATGCCAATGGGGATTGTTATGGCAACTTTCGTGAAAGAAATTGTTTTCAAATTTGCAAGCTAACAATTGCTCTCCGAATTCTTGTCAGCAAGATTTTTGTGAATAATTATCTTTTGACAGGTGTGTAAATGGCTCGACAGGAATATCGAAATAGTTTTTTCGGGAACATTTTAAGTTCCTTTTCGGAAATTTATTTTATACATTGTTTCTACTATAAAGGTTTAGAGCCTCGGTGGTTCAGGGGCAAGAACGTGTGCCTCTGAACCAAAGGGTAGTGGGTTCGATCCCAGGATTCTCCTTTCACTTTTTCCCTAAAAACTGTAACATTAACATCAACTGAGGTTCAAGCATTGTATTTGAGCAAGTTGAATGTCTGCACGTTCCTCCCTTCGAAGGGGGCGTAAAGCCGTAGGTCACGTGTCCATGCGATGTTGGGCACGTTAAAGATCCCTACTCCCCTTACAGAAAAGCAGGGGTTCGGCAAAATTTCCAGGATAGTGAGGTGACACTGCTCCCTGGCGTCGGTGAGTGGCCATAGTCACGGAAATAGGCAGACGTTTAAGAAACAAAACACACACATACTATAAAGGTTGTACTACGAAATGTAATGCCTTTCAAAAAAACTCTGGACGCAGCAAGGGCGTTATGGTAGCGAATTTTCTTTAAAATATTTTTAATAGCAAATGTATTTCTTTGATGAAAGCAGGCATCAAACTTGGTTGCCTATATAGTAGAAACAATGTACCATATTTCATCAAAATAACTTTATTGTTTGAAAATATTTAAAAAAAATTCAAAAGTCTGGATGCAGCAAGTGTGTTATGGAAGTAAATTCCCATAAAAATGCTTTTAATATCAAATGCGAGCAGGCATCAATCTGATTACGGGTATAGCCTATGTAGTAGAAACAATGTATTATATTTTATCAAAATTACTTATGGTTTGAAAAGATACAAAAATTTTCCGAAAATAAACTTATATGTTGGTTTCCTAACCAACAAAGCTTCGGTTAATAGCAAATTGAGTTATTGAAATTTGAAGAAATTTAAGAAAATTCGGTAAATTTGCAAATTAGCTCCCGAACGCTTTTCAAAAATTGTTTTCAGAAACACTATTAGGCCCCCACCTGGATGCACTAAATAGTTTTTTGAAAAGAGTTCGGGAGCTAAACTGCAAATTTACCGAAAATTCGCTACCAAAACGCACTTACTGCGTCCAGATTTGTTTCTTACAAACATGCATCATATTTCGATTAAAAAAATGCAAAAATGCATTAACGAATTTGTTCTACGAAAATTAGCTAAAAATTATAGACAGTAAACCATAAACTTCACTGAACCTACAACAAAAACATCAAGTAAACTAAACTGACAGCCAAAGCATCAGAGCAGAAGTTTAAAATTGCGAGTTTGACGTTTTGAGGAAAACTCCAAAATTTGTTTCTTTAACCGCCCATAACTTCTTTCTCTTTAAAGTTAGACACCTAGATTTTATTACAGAGTTCAGCCTTTATAATGCAAACACACGTTGCCCTTATTTTGTTATTTATAGAGATATGATTTTTTTTAGACAGAAAACACAAAATTTTCCGGGAAAACCTGGTCCGATCTTTCTTGCTAACGAACTAATCCAAGCCACTTGCCAAATGAAGGCACTCATCATGATCGGTCCATTATTTTTTGGTTTTCGGTCGGATATATATATATATATATATATATATATATATATATATATATATATATATATATATATATATATAGGTAACAATAGTAGAGTGACTGTGACGTCTTACTAGATAATGAAATCACAACAGTAAGTAGCAATGTTTTTAACTTTTCTGACGCGAACAGGTGCACTTCCGGTGACCCTATTCTAAATTGTGACGTTAGGCAGATAGACTTGCTGCATATAAACATTCAGTGTTTGACAAATAAAATTAATATTATAGAACTGTTTCTTGAAAGAACGAAATCGCGATTTATTTGTATCTGTGAACATTGGTTAACACAATCAAATTGTAATGCTGGGGCTCTTGATGGTTATGTCAAAGTCGACGCATTTGTACGAACGATCCACCGACACGGTGGGTCAATTATTTACGCCACTGAAGCATCTGCACATAAATGTAAACCATTGGCTTATTTAAATAGACTTTCAGTTGAGCTTGATTTTGAATGTGCTGCTATACTATATGATAAACAGACATGTATTGTTACTATTTATAGGTCGCCTGCAGGCAACTTTGGGGTATTTTGCGGCCTATTGTGTAAACTCCTTAAAATTGTTATTCAGAGATACAAATTTGTTTATGTAACAGGTGACTTCAACATAAATAAGGATGGATCGCTTGATTATAAAATGATAGACGATCTATTTCATTCTTACAATTTAACTTCTCTTGTCAATACTCCGACAAGGGTCTTTAGATCGGGTGACATCTTGAGTAGTAGTTGCATTGATTATGTATTAACAAATATTGAGGGTGTTGTAGACAATTTTGATCCAGGAATCTCGGACCATTACGCTCAGGCAGCTGAGTTTCCCGTAGCGAACGGAATTGGCCACTCTTCCATAGAGGTTAAAAGAGAAATTGTCTTTCGACCTCTAAATAAAATGACAATTAACGAATTTAAAACTCGTTTTGCGAGCACATACGATTTCAATTTGAGTGAAAATGAGGATGTAGACATGGCATTTAAAAAAAATTTCGACACTTTTGTCTGGTGCTTTGAGGTAGCTTGCCCGAAAACTAAAAAAGTTGTAAATTCCGGTTTTAACGTAAAATATCGAATCAAGTTTTCACCAAATCTGCAACAAAAACTTAATGACCTGAAGCTTTTAAATTCAATGCGTAAACAATCCGGAGAGAGGGAGATTAACGCTATGTATAAAGTAATAAAAGCGGAGGTAAATAGCCTAATTAAACAGGAAAAACAAAACTACACAGCATCTTATATTTGTAACGCCCCAAAGAAAACTAAAGCACTATGGCAGCTTGTTAATCTTAAGAAAAACAAACCAAGTGAGGAGCATTGCATTTCGAATTTACTATACGAAAACAAAAATATAAGTAGTAGGGTAGAAATTGCTGAGGTACTTGCCGGATATTTTTCAGGTGTTGCTGAGAGGAAGCTCATGTTGCATTTCAGGGGTCAGATGTCTGATAGCTGCACAGCCGAACAATATAAGCCCAAAACACGTTTTATAACACCTTTAACTAAATGTGAAGTTATTGAGATCATCAACGAACTTCCTAATAAAAAATCAAGCGGCTTTGATGAAGTTTCAATAAAAATTATTAAGCAATGTGCTGCTGAGCTTGCC
Source organism: Tillus elongatus (assembly GCA_964006375.1). Taxonomy (NCBI): domain Eukaryota; kingdom Metazoa; phylum Arthropoda; class Insecta; order Coleoptera; family Cleridae; genus Tillus; species Tillus elongatus. Next base: position 21,083,659 of record OZ023262.1, on the reverse strand, counting down.
GCGCCACTTACAAAGATTATAAATTCCTGTATATGTCTGGGAAAATTCCCTGACATATTGAAACTGGCCGTGGTTGTTGCTGTGTTGAAGGCGGGAGACAGTACCAATTTGGAGAACTATCGTCCCATCTCTATATTAAGCATTTTTTCAAAGATCATAGAAAGGGCAGTACATAGAAGGATGGTCAAGTTTTTAAACGCTAATAATATTATATCACCATCACAGCACGGATTTAGAACTGATCATTCTACAGAAACTGCCCTTATCGAATACATTCAATATGTAAATGAAAGAATGGACCTCAACTACATTGTGCTGACTTTATTTTTTGATCTGTCTCGTGCCTTTGACACAGTAAATCCTTTTTTTTTGTTAAGGAGAAGATGGGGCGTTGGGGATAAGAGGCACTTGCAACGACCTTCTACTTTCGTATCTCACCAACAGACAGTTGCTTGTAAAAGCGAATAATATTAATTCCCAAAGATATAGGGTAAGTAAGGGCACACCCCAGGGAAGTGTCATTGGCCCACTTTTGTTTACACTCTATGTAAACGATTTGCCGCAATTTATACAAGACGGAAAAGTCTTCATGTACGCCGATGACACTTCTATTGTTGTCTACGGCAAGACGGTGGAGGAAACTGAATTAAAATTAAAATCAGTGGTACAATCTTTTGATGAGTGGTGTTATAGAAATCGACTCATTTTATACTATGACAAGACTTTTTCTCTTGAGATGCATAACTGCCACCGAAGAGAGAGGATGTGCGACAGCACTATTTTGGTGAAAGGAAATGATGTGCAATTCAAAAAGGTGGCAAAATTTTTGGGTGTTAGAATTGACAGTAGCCTGTTATATATAGACCAGATTGATCACGTGTGCAAGAAATTAAATTCCGCGTTTTATGCAATTTTGATGCTTAAAGATTCCTTAAGCTCGGAACATCTGCTGAAAGTCTATTACGCGGCAGTCTATTCACATCTGAGTTACGGTATCATTATCTGGGGCCAATCTTCGGACTGCCATAGAATATTTGTGCTACAGAAACGAATCCTGAGATTAATATACAATCTACCTTATGGGCACCCTTGTCGTGACATTTTCAAGAAAATAACATTATGACGTTAACATCAGTTTATTTGTTCCGTCTGTTAACTTACATTCATAAAAACAAGAGAAAATTTGTTATCAACTCGGATTTTCATGGGTACAACACTCGTGAAAAAGATACTTTTCACCTGAATAAATGTCACTATTCTTTTTTTAAGAAGTAGCCATGTTATGCGGGTTGCCTTTTGTACAATCAGCTGCCTTGTTCTCTGAAAGACACAAATTGCACAAAAAAATTTAGAAAGCAACTGAAGGTTGCTTTGATTACTCATAGTTTTTATAGTTTGAGTGAATTTTGTGAAGCTGTACTGTGAACGTATATTTTTTGTTGTGATGTGAAGCTCGTTAGATTTTAGATTTTTGGGCACGTACCCTTGTGATAAGTTGTGATACGTTCTTTATCTTTTTTATCTTGTAAGTTTTTGACTTGTCCGATTTACAATAATTGTAACTAAAGGATCAAATAAATATTATTATTATTATTATTATTATTATTATTATTATTATTATTATTATTATTATTATTATTATTATATATAAACACAGATCTCCTCATTAGCGAATTTAAAAAAAATCGCTAAAAACGACATTTAAAATCGAAAACATTTTCATGAAAATACCATTCCGCTTACGCTGCGTCCAGACTTTTGGTAACAGACGCCGTAGCAACTTATATCTAAATCATACGAAACGAAGCTTAAAAAGTTTCAACAGATCGGTAACAACCCACGCAGTTTTCCGTACATTTAAATTGAATTAAATAACAATTCTGTCCTGCTTGTCAGGTCGCGCTCAAATTCAGTTGTCGACATACGCGAATGAATATCAATCGAGCGAATTGATGTAGGCAACACACATGCATAAGTGATGAGTACTTGTAATACACGGCATTCATTAATCATGTATCCAGTTAACCTGGCACAGCCGCTGGCTCCCTCTGGTTCCCCGAGGATGAAGCTCGACATTATTCCTTATTTTTCTCATATATCACGCGAAAGTCCTGACACTTGTCAGCCAGAGACCGAACAAACGGTAGATTGCGATACGATGTGCTGGCCCCTCAAAGGGCCTTACTTTTGCAATTTCAAGTGCCAATTATGTATTCGCGACACACAACCAATTCTCAGCCAGACGAGAAATATGAGGAATTTCAAATTCTCTGTCACTCACTCCCTGGACTGACACCAATCAGCTCCTATCAATGCTAATGCAACAGCCAAAAAACAATCTAGTTGCGGGAAAAACAGTAATATAAAGTCTGGGTGGCTTTTAAATTAAAAGTCACAAATAATATCACTTTCCTGTTGTGTATCCACTACTATTTATTAAAACCTATTGCAATATTGTACGAGGTCTGGCTATTAATTAACGAGACTGCTTATGAAAAAGACTTTTATTTTGAAAATTATTCTACAATCGAATGCTCTCCTTCAATGTACTCCTCACCCATCGCGTCACACCGTTACATTCGTTTTTTCCATTGATCAAAGCAATGCTGGAAGTCTTCTTTTGCTATAAGATATCAGTCATCGCCCCGCTTGGTCGCTCAGACCACGGCATGGTCACTGCTTCCTGCGCAACGCAACCCGAGGTCACACAGTCATCACACTTATGTATCGTTTGGCACTACAACTCCGCAAACTGTGAAGAAATGCGGGATTACTTTTCCTCATTTCCATGGGCGTCTGTCTGCTTCACTTATCCTGACCCCTCGGATATCTCACAAAACGCCACCGAAATTATCCAAGCTGGAATGTAATTATTTATTCCACGTACACAAAAAACCTCTTTAGCCACTCAAAAGCCCTGGTTCTCTAAATCCTGTGTCAAGGCCAGACTTGAAAAGGTGAAAGCTCACAGAACGCTTCTACACAATCCCAGTCAAGAAAATCGTCAAGCATTTAACGACGCAAGAAACCGCTATGTCCGCATTCTTTCTGAGGCAAAAAAACGCGTTGTATAACCACATCAAAAACCAAGTCCTCCCAAGCTCCAACGGCAGCAAACCCTTCTCGACTCTTGCTAAATCTATTGGGAATAATTTCTGCAAGAGCACGTTCCCACCTCTTGTTTTAGGGGATCAAATTGTTTCTACCGCCCTGCGCAAGGCTGAACGTTTTTGCCGGCAATTCTACTCTCAACCCACCTCCAAATATTTAATTACCTACTACAGTCCCTAATTTCGCGCATAAAATGACCGATATCATTTTCAAAACTAAAAAGGTACGTAAGATGCTCTCTTCTCTTAATACCAGGAAAACCTCTCGCCTTGACGAGATCCCAGCAATTGTTCTTAAAAAATGCGCACCAGAACTTGCTTCTGTTCTGACGTATCTATTTCAGACATCTTACAATAGAGACATATGCGCTAGTAACTGGAAAACTGCTTGAGTACAACCCGTCCCCAAGAAAGGATCCAAAGCGCTTCTTAGCAACTACAGGCCTATATCATTTTCAAAACTAAAAGGTACGTAAGATGCTCTATTCTCTTAATACCAGGAAAGCCTCTCGCCTTGACGAGATCCCAGCAATTGTTCTCAAAAAATGCGCACCAGAACTTGCTCCTGTCCTGACTCATCTGTTTCAGACATCTTACAATAGAGGCATATTCACTAGTAACTGTAAAACTGCTAGAGTACAACCTGTCCCCAAGAAATGATCCAAAGCGCTTCCTAGCAACTACAGGCATATTTATTTCATTTCATTCGTCTCTAAAGTGATGGAAAAGTATATAAACACCGAATTACTAAAATTTCTTGACAACACAGTCTAATCCACGACAGGCAATATGGATTCCGTCAGCGCAGATCAACTGCCGACCTCCTTTCCTTTGTCACACATTCTTGGAACAAGTCTATGGAACTACACGGTTATTTTTTTTTAGTTTCAACAATACAACACGAGGGTTTAGAGCCTAAATACTTTCGCACCGTGGGTGTCGACAAGGAGGAAAGAGGCAGCTTCTTAATTCTGGACTTGAAGGTTTGGAGATTCGGAGGAGAAGGAAAAACATGTGCCGGCAAGGAGTTCCAACGGTAAATCCCAGATTGTCGCTCTAGAGATATCCAAAGCAATCGACCAAGTCTGGCACACAGCGCTGCCTAATAAACTTCCGGCTTATGACCTACCACCAAAACTCTGTACCTGGACAGCAAATTTCCCCTCCAACCGGAGCATTCTATTGTCGTGGATGGCCATTCCTCTGAACTGTATCCAATTAATGCAGGAGTCCCTCAAGGTTCAGCTTTAGCCCCTACTTTGTTTCTTCTCCACATCAATGATCTCCTCTCTAGCACATCCAACCCAGTTCACAGCTACGCGAACGACAGCACCCTCCATTCAAATATACAATATTCTAAGCCTGTCTCTTTAGCCCAATTAGATGAGGATCGCAGACTCATGGAGGGTTCTGTCTCTGTGGATCTCCATAAAATATTAGACTGGGGAAGTAGAAATCTTGTATAATTCAACTCTACCAAATCTCAGTCCTGGCTTCTATCTCATAAGAGATACACCATCCTTAGAACCATCACAATAAACAACCAAGATATTCAAAGTAATGAGTCCTTTTCACTTGCTGGCATTTCTGTGGATCGAAATCTCAATTGGCACCAACATGTCACATCAATTGCAGAAGCCGCTGCTAAGAAATTAGGTTTCCTCTTCCGGGCTCGCAAATAATTTTGACCAGCTAATATCTATGCCCTATATACTTCACCAATAAGGCGAATACTGCTCTCACATCTGGGGTGCCGCTGCCGCTTCTACACTCGCGATCCTTGACTTCATTCAGATGAGAGCTATACGTCTCAGCGGTGTCCCTACCCTCACCCAAAGGCTACCATCCCTTGCCCACCGACGTGCCGTTGATGACCTCAGTCTTTTTTATAGATATCTGCACAGGCGCAGCTCAGATGAGCTTTCTTCCATCTGCTGCCCCCAACAGATCTACCAAGGAAACAGAGCGAATGCATCCTTTTACTGTCCAGGTCACCAGACATAGAAACTCTGGTTATGCCCGCTCTTTTGTCCCGAGGACTTCCAATTTCTGAATTTCCTTGCCGGTACTTATTTTTCCTTCTCCTCCGAACCTCCAAGCCTTCAAGTCCAGAATTAACAAGTTGCCTCTTTCCTCCTTGTCGACATCCACAGTACGATAGTGTTTAGGCTGTAAGCCCTCGTGTTGTGTTGTTGAAATAAAATAGTTCGACCTCTGTAAGTTGCATTTATTCCATTTTGCAGCCATACCTCCTTAAAATCGTATTTACCATGCCCAGATCCCCTATTCGGCGTGGGTCCCGCAAATTTGTTGGGGGTTGTTCCTAAGAAATCTTTCTTGTTTACGTTGTTCTTGTTAATGTATTAAGGGTAGTTGTAGGCATGCAGAAGGGAAAGGAGAACCTCTGCGAGAAAGCAGCGAACCAAGATTTTCAATTTATGTTTAAATTGTTATCCCATTTCATTTGTTTAAAATATTTTTCCACAAATAGTTTTGTGGTTGTCTTGTTTGTCACTCTCACATAGATAGCTACAAAGAGGAAAATATTTCTACAATCACAGGATGGCCCATAAGTCGTTGGTGATACAAATTTTCTTTTTTTTTAAATCATACACACCTTATGTTATTGCATTTTTGCATTTTCCATCGAAATATAATGCATGTTTGTAAGAAAAAAAAATTCTGGACGCACGAGGTGCGTTATGGTAGCGAATTTTGATCAAATGCTTCATATTTGAATAGCTCAATTTGCTATTAACCTATAAGGTTGACCAAGAAACGAGTTTTTTCGGGAACACTTTAAGTTTGCTTTCGGAAATTTTTGTACATTTTCAAACAATAAAGTTATTTTGATAAAACATGGCATATTGTTTCTACTATATAGGTTATACTGGTAACCAAATTTGATGCCTGCTATCTTAAAAAAAAACACACATTATTGCTAAAAAAAAAAATTTTGTGTAAATTCACTACCATAACGCACTTGCTGAGTCCAGAGTTTTCGTATTTGGTTTTAGCTACACAGTGTGTCAATTTTTAGAGAGATTGATTCAATGGAGTTATGATAACATACCGTTAAATATTCAGTGATTAAAATGTTATAGACGTTTCTTTTAGATGTAATTCTACTCTACTGTGATATTATCGTGTTTTCAAACAAACCAGCAAGAGTTTCCTATTTGTTTTACACGAGTTACCGCTGTTATGACAAAGTTTCCCTCAAATTTACACCCTAAAATGTACTCTTATCTCCATAAATCATCAGAACAATGTTATTAATTATTGCGTACAAAACAGCGAGTTTGTATTTAGGATAAAGAAATAAATGAGCGCTTTCACGCATATTTCTTAAATTAAGTAGTCCAAGGGGAATTAATTTTACCAAAAAATGTGCGTGTTTAATATTTACAAATATTTGTACGGTGTTTTTCTCTGTTCTACCACTTTGCTTACACTAGATCTAATTGTGTGAGAAATTTATATATTGTGAGGGCAGAAACTGAACAAACGGCTATAATGCAGCAAGTACGTTGAAGTAACGAGTAACGAATTTAAAAATAACTCCCTAAAAAAAAAAAAGAATTGTTAGGTTAACAAATATATATTTTTTAATTTCAACAACACACCACGAGGGCTTACAGCCTAAATACTATCGTACCGTGGGTGTTGACAAGGAGGAACGAGGCAACTTGTTGATATTGGACTTGAAGGTTTGGAGGTTCTGAGGAGAAGGAAAAAGATGTGCCGGCAAGGAATTCCACAACTTGGAAGTCCTTGGGACAAAAGAGCGGGCATAACAAGATGTTCTATGTCTGGTGACCTGGACAGTAAAAGGGTGCATTCGCTTTGTTCCCCTGGCAGATATCTTATAGCATTCGGGTTTTGTAGTAAGAAGGAGATCCAAGGGATTTGGGCTGTGTGTTGGGATGCGAGGAGAGTCAGTAGGTAGCTGAACCATATTGACTAAAGAATTGCTGACTGCAAAGGCCACTGCTGCTCTCCCTTGTGGATCGGTTTTTGAAGATCCTAGCCATTCTTTATTATGGACATTGAAGTCACCAAGAATAGTGACCTTGGAGGAAGGATATTCAGAAATCAGATAGTCGGTTTTTTCAGAATGGTAGTCAAAGAGCTGGACAAAGTTGTTGTCAGAAGGTGACCGGTAAATGCAACAGATGAATTTAGTTGCAGCCCTGAGATAGAGTTTTATCCATAGTATGTCTTTTCTTCCAGCTTCTAAATTGGGGAGTCTGGTGTAGGGCAGATTGCTACGGACGTAGGCGCACACGCCTCCATGCAATCTAAAGGAAGTAAGGAGCTCATACCCCGGGAAATTAAGGTGATTAGTGGCTGTTTTGGCACTGATTTGGGTTTCGGTGAGGAAGAGGAGTTCTAGCCTATTAGCCTAGAGGAAATTATGGACGGAGTTCAGGTTAGAATTTAGGCCACATATATTCGAGAAGGATATGTCAAATCTTGATGTTGGCGCCCCCTGTACACTCCTCTCCCTGAGATCCCAATGTAGGGGTATTTTACCACCGGAATCTTTTGTACAAGGAGGAGCCATCATCATTTTTACTTATAAGGGAAACCGACTCATACGCCAGAACCGGAAACGTCGGTTGGGACTTCACTTGATGTATGGGGTCGTATCTCCTCGGGCGTGAAAAAATCCTTTACTACCACGTAAAGGAAAATTATACTACCACCTGCTATGGATTGGATTGGATCAATGTCTACCACTTTAAAAATAAGAGTAATAAAGGGACTATCAATTGTCCAATAGCTTTGCTCTTCGACATAGTATGAGGATACAAAACATTATAATTTTGTATCCATGCCTATGTCGTCAATGTTGGCACACATACCGGCCATGTATTTTGAACAAAACAATGCATTTTTAATGACAGCTAATAAATATCTGATTTTATCCCAATTACAGAGTTGAGTGTGTGCTTTATTTCTTTAACGTCGGCCTATTTCAGCGACTATGGCTAACCACCGACGCCAGGGAGCAGACTCACCTCACTATCCTGGAAATTTTGCTGAACCCCTGCCTTTCTGTCAGGGGGGAAGGGGCCTTTAACGTGTGCAACATCGCATGGACATGCGTCCGACGACTTTACGCTGCCTCCGAAAGGCGGAACGTGCAGACATTTCAACTTGCTCAAATACAATGCCACAACCTCGGTTGATGTTAATTGTGGAGTATGTTCTGAAAAAGCGAAAGGAGTACCCTGGGATCGAACCCAGTACCCTTGGGTTCAGAGGCACACGTTCTTACCACTGATCCGCCCAGAATTCTTCAATTACAGAGTTATAATTTAACATATTGTGATTTATCCTGATTCACTAGTGTATCAGGTTTCCAGTACAGTGTGAATAAAATATAATTCTATACAGTTATATACAGGTGTCCACCTTGTGTGGGGTTGGAAGATATCTCGGTTATTTTCGAAGATATAGAAAAAACTCAAAGATTAGCTGGCCTTCATTTCTCAGTCTCTACAACACTAAAATATGTCGGTGGATACAGGGTGTCCTAAATTTCTTGTACCGACATCAAGTTCGTTTTTTCAAACGGCAGCCCTTACTCTTTATAACAATACCAGACTCTTGAAAAAAAAATTCGGGACGCAGCAAGTACGTTATAGTAGCGAATTTTCATAAGAATTGTACACTGCCATTAAACGACATATTAGTAAAGTTAATATTTTAAACTTACACAGACCTTGAAGATCGATGTTATACGTCCTAGTACGCCCACATGTGAAGAATTGTTTCGAAAATGTTACCATCGATATATCTCTATTATCAAAAAAATATTGTACTCCAAGTTCTTTAGAGAAAAATGCCCAAAACTCAATTGTCTGTGAAGCTAAAGAACTAACTAACTAATTTCAGACTCAAAGGTGACAAACTTATGTAGACGTTTTAAACAAAAATTAGATCTTGTTCAAAATATATGATATCTGTGCACTATTGTTTCTCCAAACGTCAAAATAAAACATTAAAAAAAACCTACATTTATCGAACTGGATTCGATCGCGTAACCTTCTATGAGGCAAAGCAGGACGTCTCTGAGCTATCTGGGTATACGTCAAAAAACATTTTGTTTTGGTGATACATTAGATCGGCTTCATGCCCGGGATATTATATTCAAAGTTTACGTAACAGTTAGTATAATTACCATCGAAACACTTCCCACGACTGTTTTGGTCTTAAAAAAGGTAAGATGCTTAGGCCATTGCTGACCCTTTTTGCTCATCTAAACTAATCTACCCTCCACCTTGAGCTCGATCTTAACGACGACAGTGATTTGAAAAATCATCCACCGCCGGTGAGTCTCGAACCGTCGAGCCCTGAGTCCGTATTGGAAACTCATCGACTTTCCCGCACGGCCACGGAGGCGCTCTGTTTCGGTCTTATATGACGTCTTATGTTTAAGGTTAAAGATAAAAGAAATTATTTTAGAATCATTTTTATACGGACCTGGCCAGATATTGTTTAGATTCGTACTATATTATGCGACAACATAATATATCTATGCTGCGCTAAGACTGTATTTGAGGCCGTTCGTAAAGCTACAATTACAGTGTCTTTTAATAATTGATTGAATTCCCCAATTAAATAACAATTACTTGGCAATTCTAAATTCATGCCTGTCATTTTCCACAATTGCGGCCGAGATTTCACGATTGTTGGTTCGGGTAGTATGTGTGATGCCTGGTGTATATTTAGTTGGGTCACCGTTGTTGTATGGATTATACCTGTTGTATTCATCAATCTACGCCTGGCAGTTAGCTATTCTCTCTCTCAGGCATTGGACTTTAACCACTAAGTCGTCCCAGCGCATGTCTTTGGGATTTTATTTTTAATTTGGAAGAAAATCTACTCTAGCTGTACTAATTCGACATCTAGATGTCGAAGTAGTACAGCTACCTATCTGAAGTATCACAATTGTGTACTAAAGGTCCGATAAATTTGAGCTCTTGCTCAAAATCAAAAAACTCTTTGTTAAATTGTAAAATATTTTGTTTTATACAAAGGCTAGTTTGAGTTAAATATTCTTTGCAGACGTCTTCACTTATATTGTTCAATTTTAACAACTGTTCCAAATGCAAATTTTCAAAAATTTTAGACATCAAACCTTGCTTGATGCGTATGAGAGCGTATATATTTTCAAATTGATTAATAATAATTCCTTTATTTTCACTTGGAAGTTGACCAGCGAAACACTCTTAATTAGTCAGACAGTTTAATAAAGTATGCTCAATAACCTCGTCCGTTCTATACTATACAAGGCACTACGGTGTGCCTGCGATGAAGATAGGAAAACCCTTTTATCTTTAGCTTATCTAAGAAATCAATATAAATACTTGTAACTTAGAATTTCATCCTTTGTTGAATATAATGTTGTGGGCGAAACCTTCTTTTGCTTTAATAAAAAGATGTGCTGTAGTTAGTAATGTGTCCTCAGATTTAGTTGTCGGTGCTCGTCGCGGTTTGCGGCATTCACATAGTGAATCCATATATCAATAAACAACGTCAACTTCTTAAATAACGCGGCTCTTTGCTTTCAAGCCTATTATCCTTTAAAATTAGATAGGGGCTCATAAATTTGTCAAGCAAAAGATTAGGGCAGGTCGTCAACCTTTTCCGTTCAATATAGACACAATAAATAAACGATACGCCTCCGACTGCAATTTTTACTTTCGTTTTTGTCGTCTACCTTATAGTTGTATAAGTGTAGCTGTAGTAATAATTTGGTTAGAATTTTCATCCTGTCATGATGTCAGCATTTGCTGGAAAAACGATCATTAGGTTTGAAAAATGTGTTATGGTGATTTTGGGGTTCTCCAAGTGTACTTATGATAATTCAATGTTGAGGTTAAAATTGTATAAATTTAAAAAAGACTTCGTAGAGGTATTTTATGTTATTCTTGTTACTATTCAGTTGATGTTGACCAACTGGAAATGCTAAAGGTTTAATCAAAACAAATATTTACTATTTCTGGGGTGATTTCGACCAAGAGTCTTAAAAAATGTGATTTTGGGGTTCTCCAAGTGTACTCATCGGTGCTCGTCACAGGTTCCACTCTTCACATGGTGTATTAAATTATCAGTTTAATCATCAACTGGTTTTCTTTAAGCAGTTAAAATTGATACTACTTTAGAAGGGCGTCGGGGCACTTGTGTATGAAAACAACTATAAGCGCCCCATATAAAACTGCTAAAACTCAAGCATATGCTCTATATTCTAGCTCTAACCTTGCCTAATTTTCCTACCACTTTTAAATTCAACCTAATAATGAAGTTACTCTCCATATGTTACATGATAACTTTGTTGTTTAAATTTAAATGAAATCGGTCATTTTACGGTCATCACAAAGGGTAGATGAGACCAGAATGGTCTAAAGACACACAATGTGGTGACAAGCATCAAACACCCACAAACACACACAGGGATAGAGCAGCTCCAGGAGCAGCGGCATGTATTTGTCCTTTTGCATAACTCACGACATTATCACAAATTCAAATGTAATGGTCGCTGAGTTGACTGGAGACTTCACTTCTATGCAAACTTAATTCATCTCATTTCCTCCCGATGTTCATTTCCTTATCTCAAACTTGGCTTCTAGTTCTCCTCTGGACTTCTTGATACGGGAATTGTACAATACAACTAGATACAATGTGTTTCCGCAATGAAAATTGCTTTTCTTAGACCCTGCGCTAGAACTAAGTGGAGTTTTATTTAAAATGTAGTTTCGTGTAGTTTAATTCTTAGACGAAGAAAATTTTTCTGCAGAAAGTTAAAGTAAAAGTTTTGTATAACATTTAACTACACTTCTAAAAATCTTACGCTTTAAATGCAAGTATAATTTATTAAAAAGTTCTGGACGCAGCAAGTGCGTTATAGTAATGAATTTTCATTAAAATGTTTTCAATGTGTCGTTTTTTAATGAAAGCAGGCATCCAATTTGGTTACCAGAATAACCTATATAATCGAAACAATGTACCACATTTCATAACGTTAAATTTATTGTTTGAAATAATAAACTTAAAATCTTCCCGAAAAAACTGGTCCCATTTTTTTTACAATAGCTTATTAAACAGTTATTATTTATTAACAAAATTTCACAAAAATTGATTTCTACGGAAGCACAAAATTTTTTTGACGGAACCTCGATTTTTTTCACGAATAATATAAACGAAAATCTCTCTGAATGCTTCATTTTCATGGAACTCTGATATATATTGATAAGAGCGCCGTATCATAATTTCTGATATGTACAAAATGTGAAACAATCTAAATAAATCGAAATTGATGAACGCTATCATTTTTTTTACAAACATGCATTATAATTCGAGGGAAATGCAAAAACGCACTAATATAAGAGGTGTTTGGTTTGAAAAAAGAAGATTTGTATCACCAGCGATTTATGGGCCAGCCTGTGATTGTAGAAATAATTGAATAAGACGCAGCTCAAGACACCCTATAATTAACGTAAACAATTTTTTTCTAGTAATGGCAATACTGAATTTAACCACAGAAATGCATCACGCTTTGTATACAGATACAGATAAAAATTAAAACTAACACTGTATACCGGTTCTAGGGGGTCCTAGTTTAAGCTGAGTTGAAGACATTTTTTCAAAATTCAAAAGTCGGGGTCTCTCCTTTAGTGATTTTTTTGTCTATGAAAATTCACTAAAAGCGTAATAGACTTATGTACTTTATGTACGTTATGTACTCAACGAAAACTGAATTAGAGCATGGAGCTACTTGATTTAGTTAGTCACTGGTTTCTTTCCTTGTTATTGGTCTTTTGTCTTTCATATATGTCATTTGTCACTTCCGTCCCCTGCTGACTCTGTTTTAGTGAATTTTCTTTAAAAAATTCATAATGAGGTGATACCGACTTTTGAATTTTGAAAATTTCGGAATATCCGGAGTCAGTTTCAATTTTTGTATGTTTATATATATATATATATATATATATATATATATATATATATATATATATATATATATATGTATGTATGTATGTATAACACCGATAACTCAAATAATGAAAGGCCGTTTTTGATAAAATTTGGTGAGTAAATTCTTTTAGCAAGTGGCTTGGACAAGTTCCTTATCCAGAAAAATCAGACCAGTTTTTCGAGGAAAATTTTAGGTTTTATTCTGGAAAAAATTCATATTGTCGGAAATAACAAAGATATGGCAACCACTTTTGGTAAGCTGGTTTAAGTTGTACAAACCAAATTTCGCACCAAAATTGAGGTCTCTATGTTAAAAGTAAAAAAAGTTATAGGCACTTAATGAAGAATAATTTTAGTGCCATTGAAAGTCAGATAAGACGCAATACCAAAATATTGTATGTGTTAAAACACAATCTATTAAATATTACACACCAGGTTTGTCTTTTCATGACGCAAAAAGTTCGAGAAGTATCAGAAAGATCACTTTGATAATTTTATAACTTTTCTCCTGTAAATGTCAAACTGGAGATTTGAAACGTGAAAACTAGTATTACTACTGCGGTTTATGAGTAAAGAATATTGCATAAAATGTGTATTAGAATGTTCTAGATTTATGCTACTCTTCTTATTTGTTAAAATAACTGCAAAATCTGTTTCTAAAGACCTTACATATTACAAGTAAATAACTTAAGACCATTATCGGTCATCTATTTTTCTTCATTGCAGTTTTCCAGAAGCCGTACGTGGTGTAATCGTTAGGATGCCTGTCTGATGAGCGAAGGGACGCTGGTTCAATTCTCACTGTTGACTGAATTTCTCATAACTTTTTTTTGATTTCTTTTGTCTTTGATTCCTTTTTAACGTTATCTTTTTTTATTTATTTTTTATTTCAACAACACACCACGAGGGCTTACAGCCTAAATACTATCGTACTGTGAGTGTCGACAAGGAGGAAAGAGGCAACTTATTAATTCTGGACTCGAAGATTTGGAGGTTCGGAGGAGAAGGAAAAACATGTGCCGGCAGGAATTCCACAACTTGGAAGTCTTCGGGACAAAAGAGAGGGCATAACAAGATGTTCTATATCTGGTGATCTGGACAGTAAAAGGGCGCATTCGCTCTGTTCACCTGGTAGATATGTTGGGGGCAGCAGGTGGAGGAACTATGGAACAAAACTCCTCAGAGCAGTGCCGGCGCAGATATCTATAAAAGAGAGAGAGAGAGGTCACCAACTGCACGTCGGTGGGCAAGGGATGGCAGCCTTGGGTGAGGGTAGGGTCACCTATGAGGTGCATAGCTCTCTTTTGAATTGAGTCTAGGATAGCGAGTGTAGAAGTGGCAGCTGCACCCCAGATGTGGGAACAGTATTCGAGGTTTGGCCTTATTTGTGAAGTATATAAGGTATAGAGATTAGCTGGTCGAAAGTATTTTAATGAAAGCAGGCATCAAATTTGGTTAAATATTTTTTACACAAAATTCTGCTAAAAGAATACATAAAATTGGAATTATATACCTAACTTGTAATTAAAATTGAAAATAAACGTTGCGCGTTGAGCTTCTGTTGGTCGGTTTACTATTCTCTGGTTGATTGTGTTTTCAGAGAACCGACCAATAGAGACTCAACACGCAGACGTTACGTACAATTTCAGACGTAAACCCTGTCGGAGTAGTTTGTCTGTAAAAGAAATGATTTTTCCGAAAAGAAAATCATATCGCAAAAAATATCAAAGTTATTTTGATGAAATTTTGTTGATATATTGCTCCCGTAAATATTATATAGAAAATTGAGTTATATAAATTTAAAGCATTTAATGAAAATTTGCTACCATAACGCACTTGCTACGTCCCGATTTTTTTTTACATATCCTCGGTTTCTGTTAAATTCATGAGCTTTCACTTGATACATAACTCTAACTTTCCATTATACCAGATTATAAGTAAATTATGAGAATCCTCGTTGGTCCTAACCTAACCTAAACTCCGTCCACCATTTCCTCCAGGCTAACAGGCCCCAACCCCTCTTCCTCACCGAAACCCAAGTCAGTGCCAAAACAGCCACTAATTACCTTAATTTCCCGGGGTATGAGCTCCTCATGATACAAATAACGAGAGATATGATATTTAGACTACCTATTTTTAGACCTGTCACGCGCATGGTGTCAAGTGGTGAGTCCAATGCAACAATAATATGCTGTCGTGCAGTGGGGTTTGACGTTTCATCACAACGTCTTAACAAATTACGTATTTTACAATTATTTCAGGGCATATAGTTGGAAGTAATAAAAATAAAAAAGATTAAATTTAGCGATGCGATCTATATTAACAGAAAAAGAAAATATAGGCGTAACTTTAACCGCATTAAACTGACGTATAGAAACTTTTTGATTACGAATGACTTTGTTTTAAGTGTGTAGTTGGACTTCTATTACGTTACTCACCGCCTGCCGTCATAGGAGGGGGCGGGGCATATGCGCAATATCATATCTCTTCTAAGTCATTATATCATGTGAGCTCCTTACTTCCTGTAGATTGCGCGGAGGCATGTGCGCATACGTCCGTAGCAATCTACCCTGCACCAGACTCCCCAATTTAGAAGCTGGAGGAAAAGACATACTATGGATAAAACTCTCTCTCAGGGCTGCAACTAAATTCATCTGTTACATTTACCGGTCACCTTCTGACAACAACTTTGTCCAGCTCTTTGACTACCTTTCTGAAAAAACCGACTATCTGATTTCTGAATATCCTTCCTCCGAGGTCACTATTCTTGGTGACTTCAATGTCCATAATAAGGAATAACTAGGATCTTCAAAAACCGATCCACAAGGGAGAGCAGCGGAGTCCTTTGCAGTCAGCATTTCTTTAGCCAATATGGTTCAGCAACCTACTTACTTTCCTCGTATCCCAACACACAGCTCAAATCCCTTGGATCTCCTTTTTACTACACAACCTGAATGCTATAAGATATCAGTCACCGCCCCCCTTGGTCGCTCAGACCACGGCATGGTCACAGCTGGCTGCGCAATGCAACCCGAGGTCACACAGTCATCACACCCACGTATCGTTTGGCAGTACAACTATGCAAACTGGGACGAAATGCGGGATGACTTTTCCTCATTTCCATGGGCGTCTGTCTGCTTCTCTCATCCTGACCCCTCTGATATCTCACAAAACGTCACCGAATTCATCCAAACTGGCATGGAGTTATTTATCCCACGTACACAGAAAACCTCTTCAGCCACTCAAAAGCCCTGGTTCTCTAAATCCTGTGACAAGGCCAGACTTGAAAAGGTCAAAGCTCACAAAACGCTTCTACACAATCCCAGTCAAGAAAATCGTCAAGCATTTAACGACGCAAGAAACCGCTATGTCCGCATTCTTTCTGAGGCAAAAAACTCGTTTAATAACCACATCAAAAACAAAGTCCTCTTAAGCTCCAACGGCGGCAAACCCTTCTGGACTCTTGCTAAATCTATAGGGAATAATTTTTGCAAAAACACGTTCCCACCTCTTGTGTCAGGGGATGAAATTGTTTCTACCGCCCTGGGCAAGGCTGAACTTTTTGCTTCGTTGTTCGCCGCCAATTCTACTCTCAACCCACCTCCAAATGTTCAACCACCAACAGTCCCCAATGTCGCGCATAAAACGACGGATATCATTTTCAAAACTAAAAAGGTACGAAAGATGCTCTCTTCTCTTAATACCAGGAAAGCCTCTGGCCTTGACGAGATCACAGCAATTGCTCTCAAAAAATGCGAACCAGAGCTTGCTCCTGTCCTAACTCGTCTGTCTCAGATTTATTATAATAAAGGCATATTCCCTAGTAACTGGAAAACTGCTCGAGTACAACCCATCCCCAAGAAAGGATCCAAAGCGCTTCCTAGCAACTACAGGCCTATTTCTCTCCTTTCAGTCGTCTCTAAAGTGATGGAAAAGTATATAAATACCGAACTACTAAAATTTCTTAAAAAACACAGTCTAATCCACGACAGGCAGTATGGGTTCCGTCAGCGCAGATCGACTGCCGACCTCCTTTCCTTTGTCACCCATTCTTGGAACAAGTCTATGGAACAACACGGTGAATCCCAGATTATTGCTCTAGACATATCCAAAGGATTCGACCAGGTCTGGCGCGCAGCGCTGCGTAATAAACTTCCGGCCTATGGCCTACCACCAAAACTTTGTACCTGGACAGCAAATTTCCTCTCCAACAGGACTATATCTGTTGTTGTGGATGGCCATTCCTCTAAACTGTATCCAATTAATGCAGGAGTTCCTCAAGGTTCAGCTTTAGCCCCTACTTTGTTTCATTTCCACATCAATGACCTCCTCTCTAGCACATCCAACCCAGTTCACAGCTACGAGGACGACAGCACCCTCCATTCAAATATACAATATTCTAAGCCTGTCTCTTTAGCCCAATTAGATGAGGATCACAGACTCATGGAGGGTTCTGTCTCCGTGGATCTCCAAAAAATATTAGACTGGGGAAGGAGAAATCTTGTACAATTCAACCCCACCAAAACTAAGTCTTGCTTTCTTTCTCACAAGAGATACACCAGCCCTAAACCTATCACAATGAACAACCAAGTTATTCAAAGTAATGGGTCATTTTCTCTTGTTGGCATTTCTGTGGATCGAAATCTTAACTGGCACCAACATGTCACATCAATTGCAGAAGCGGCTGCTAAGAAATTAGGTTTACTCTTCCGGGCTCGCAAATACTTTTCACCAGCTAATCTCTATACCTTATATACTTCACAAATAAAGCCAAACCTCGAATACTGTTCCCACATCTGGGGTGCCGCTGCCGCGTATACACTCGCTATCCTGGACTCCATTCAAAAGAGAGCTATACGTCTCATCGGTGACCCTACCCTTACCCATAGCCTGCCATCCCTTGCCCACCGACGTGCCGTTGGTGACCTCTCTCTCTTTTATAGATATCTGCACCAGACATAGAACATCTTGTTATGCACGCTGTTTTGTCCCGAGGACTTCCAAGTTGTAGAATTCCTTGCCGGCACATGTTTTTCCTTCTCCCCCGAACCTCCAAACCTTCAAGTCCAGAATTCACAAGTTGCCTCTTTCCTTCTTGTCGATATCCACGGTACGATAGTATTTAGGCTGTAAGCCCTCGTGGTGTGTTGTTGAATTTAAAAAAAAAAAAGGTCAAGAACGTGTGCCTCTGAACCGAATGGTACTGGCTTCGATTCCCAGGATTCCCCTTTCAATTTTTCAGTACATACTATAACATTTACATCAACCGAGGTTGTGGAATTGTGTTCGAGCAAGTTGCACGTTCCGCCCTAAGGAGGGGGCGTAAAGCCGCCGGTCCCGTGTCATAGTCGCGAGGTTTAAAAAGAAAAAGAAAAGGTATACTATGTCTGGTGTCGTTTCTCTATTTTGTTATGGATATAATGGCTCTTTTCTTAATAGTCCAAATAAAAACCGTTGCTCCTATAACACGAAGTAAGGGGCATGAATACTTAAACAGGCAGGAAAAGCAGTGAAACTGGGGGAGATTGTATCATTGCACTTGTGAATACTTTAATTAAAGAATACTACCACACAACAGCGTGTATAGATAATAAAGAATTAAATTAAAGCGCAAAAAGTTTTCGACGTTCAACGAAGTCTCTCCCATCTACAAAGTTCATATCGGTGGAGCGGAGAGGATTTTTCTGGGTGTGCTAATGAATTTAGGCCCTCATCCAGAGGTAGATTGCCTCTCGTTGCACCAGAATTAGCTGAGGCCCCTACGCTACATCTCAAGGGAGCCAAC
This sequence comes from Tillus elongatus, assembly GCA_964006375.1. Classification (NCBI taxonomy): domain Eukaryota; kingdom Metazoa; phylum Arthropoda; class Insecta; order Coleoptera; family Cleridae; genus Tillus; species Tillus elongatus. Next base: position 21,064,777 of record OZ023262.1, on the reverse strand, counting down.
TTGCGTCGTTGACAATTTGAAACTTATTTTAACATTCATATAGAGGTATATGTTCTGCTTCTGTCCCTAATTTATATGTATATTCATTACCATCTGCATATCTTGTCGTCATATAATGAAGAGCATCACGTTAAGAGGCTACGGCTGGAACAGTGTTGCGCTATCAATAGCAATTCCGCTTAGTAAATTATTTACTTAAAAAATAACCGGAGCGCGAATGAAAAAAATTCGGGACGCAGCAAGTACGTTATGGTAGTGAATTTTTATTCAATGCGTCAAAATTGAATAACTCAATTTTCTAGAAACTTAGAAAGTTGAATTTTGCTGTGTAGTAAGGTATTTTCCAGGGTAACATATTCACTACTTTTCATTAAACTAACTTTGTAATTTTTGAAGAAAAAAAATGTTTTAAAAGAAAACTCAAAATTTAAATAACTCAATTTTCTATAAACTTAGCAAGTTTAATTTTGACTCGTTGTAAAGTTTCATAAGGCAACATATCCATCAAATTATCAAATTTAATTGAAATATCTTTGTAAATTTCGAAGAAAAAATTTTTTTTTTAACTCAAAATTTTTCCGGAAAAACCTTGTCCAATTTTCCAGGCTAACGGATGAGTCCAAGCCATTAATAAAAGAAAGCCACTTGCCGAGTTTCATCAAAGTCGGTCAATTATTTTTTTGAGTTTTTGGTTGGATACACACACACACACACACACATATATATATATATATATATATATATATATATATATATATATATATATATATATATATATATATATATATATATATATATATATATATATATATATATATTGAAAAGTTCAAAGCTCTCAAAACGCTTCTACCCAATCTCAATCAAGAAAACGTCAAGCATTTAACGACGCAAGAAACTGCTATGTCCGCATTCTTTCTGAGGCAAAAAAACTCGTTTAATAACCACATCAAAAACAAAGTCCTCTCAACCTCCAACGGCAGCAAACCCTTCTGAACTCTTGCTACATCTATTGGGAATAGTTTCTGCAAGAGCACGTTCCCACCTCTTGTTTCATGGGATGAAATTGTTTCTACCGCCCTGGGCAAGGTTGAACTTTTTGCCTCGTTGTTCGCCGGCAATTCTACTCTCAACCCACCTCCAAATGTTCAGCCACCAACAGTCCAAAATTTCGCGCATAAAATGACGGATATCATTTTCAAAACTAAAAAGGTACAAAAGATGTTCTCTTCTCTTAATACCTTTGTCACCCATTCTTGGAACAAGTCTATGGAACTACACGGTGAATCCCAGATTGTCACTCTAGACATATCCAAAGCATTCGACCAGGTCTGGCACGCAGCTCAGCTTCATAAACTACCGGCCTATGGCCTACCACCAAAACTCTTTACGTGGACAGCAAATTTCCTCTCCAACCAGAGCATTTCTGTTGTCGTGAATGGCCATTCCTCTAAACTGTATCCAATTAATGCAGGAGTTCCTCAAGGTTCAGCTTTAGCCCCTACTTTGTTTCTTCTCCACAGCAATGACCTCCTCTCTAGTACATCCAACCCAGTTCACAGTTACGCGGACGACAGCACCCTCCGCTCCAATATACAATATTTTAAGCCTGTCTCTTTAGCCCAAGTAGATGAGGATCGCAGACTCATGGAGGGTTCTACCTCCGTGGATCTCCAAAAAATATTAGACTGGGGAAGTAGAAATCTTGTACAATTCAACCCCACCAAATCACAGTCTGGCTTTCTTTCTCATAAGAGATACACCAACCCTAGACCCATCACAATAAACAACCAAGTTATTCAAAGTAATGAGTCCTTTTCACTTGTTGGCATCTCTGTGGATCGAAATCTCAATTGTCACCAACATGTCACATCAATTGCAGAAGCGGCTGCTAGGAAATTAGGTTTCGTCTTCCGGGCTCGCAAATACCTTTCAACAGCTAATCTCTATACTTTATATACTTCATAAATAAGACCAAACCTCGAATACTGCTCCCACATCTGGGGTGCTCCTGCCGCTTCTACACTCGCTATCCTGGACTCCATCCAGAAGATAGCAATACGTCTCATCGGTGACCCTACCCTCACCCAAAGGATGCCATCCCTTGCCCACCGACGTGCCGTTGGTGACCTCTCTCTCTTTTATAGATATCTGCACGGGCACTGCTCAGAGGAGCTTTCTTCCATAGTTCCTCCACCTGCTGCCCCCAACAGATCTACCAGGGGAACAGAGCGAATGCACCCTTTTGCTGTCCAGGTCACCAGACATAGAACATCTTGTTATGCCCGCTCTTTTGTCCCGAGGACTTCCAAGTTGGGGAACTCCTTGCCGGCACACGTTTTTCCTCCTCCCCCGAACCTCCAAACCTTCAAGTCCAGAATTAACAAGTTGCCCCTTTCCTCCTTGTCGACACCCACGGTACGATAGTATTTAGGCTGTAAGCCCTCCTGGTGTGTTGTTGAAATAAATAAAAAATAAAAAAAAAGATTAATAGCAAATTGAGCTACTCAAATTTGAAGCATTTAATGAAAATTCGCTACCATAACGCACTTGCTGCATCCCGAATTTCTTTTCTTACAAAGATGTATTATATTTCGATGGAAAATGCAAAAATGCAATAACATAAGGCGTGTTTGATTAAAAAAAAAAAGAAAATTTGTATCACCGACGACTTATGGGCCAGCCCATAATTAATATATACAAATTTTTTTCATATCTTGTATAACAACAGATATATTGAGCTTTATTGATTTTTTTACGTAAAATCTACAAAAATTATATACCATTAAACGATAAGCTCTATAGCTAAGGCTACTGCCAAGCATCAGACAAAGAGTCTATTTGAAATGAATTTTCTGGAAACATTTTATTAAAATGAAGGACAATGACTGTTGAAACTAAGACTTCATGGCTTGTAAAACATTCTTCTTGAGACATTTTATTTCCATAGCCCGTATTAGATTCAAGTTCTTTGCCTAAATGTTGCCAATTTTGACGTTTAAATCGCAACTTTGACGTTTACCCCAATTTTTTTCTTTAAATGCCTATAACTTTTTTGTCTTTCGGCCTACAGAGCAAAATTTTGGCAGGTGACTTACCTGTGGATGGTAAGCCGCGTGTTAAATTTGGTTGCCCTTACTTTGTTAATTCCGGAGATATAAATTTTTTCGATATAAAACACAAAATTTTCCGGAAAAAACTGAACCGATTTTCCTGGCTAACAAACTTTTCCAAGCCATTTGGAAAAGGAACGTATTGACCAAATTTAATCAAAATCGGCCCATTAGTTTTTGAGTTATCGGTGTGATATATATATATATATATATATATATATATATATATATATATATATATATATATATATATATATATTATATATATATATATATATATATATATATATATATATATATATATATATATATATATATATATATATATATATAAACATATAAAAATTGAAACTGACCCCGGATATGTGTTCTGGGGGGTCTAATTAGCGCTCATTTGAAGAAATTTTTTCGAAATTCAAAAGTCGAGATCTCCTCATTAGTGAATTTTTTTTAAGAAAATTCACTAATAAGTGTGAATAAGAAGGTACCTTAAGGAAGCAATAGAGGGCACAGCAGTCAATCCAAGTAAGCAGAATATTTTAATATTCCAGTAAAGCTTTGTCGCTTAGGAACGACAATTATGAAATGCACAGTTCACACGACAACGGTATTTTAAATTTATTCACGGGGAACTTTTAAAATTTGCGAATACTCAGACAGTAATTAAATTTGGGAAACTGTAACATTGTAACAAAAATATTTGATTTGTCAAAACTAAGATATTTAGAATGGATGCGAGTAAGTTTCATTAAAGAGGAAACCATTTGTTTCTATAATATTTATTAAAATAATTCAAGAATATATATATATATATATATATATATATATATATATATATATATATATATATATATATATATATATATATATATATATATATGTTTTCTGTTCAAAATTTGAATAACCCAAATTCATTTCTCATTGACTAAAAAATATATGGAATTTAGGTAAAGAAGGTTTAGTACAGAAACCAACAACAAAAGAAGAAGAATTTTCATTTTGGAACCCATTTAATTAAATTTCCCTGTAGAGAAACTGATCAAAATATAGCCGTGGCAAAAGAAATAAACTATTAACAGGTAAATATTTATTACCAGAATAAAATATAACATACATCATAAACCATTGACTGTAATTCCATAGACTAAATACACAAAAATAATAACAGTTTG